>JAXCHB010000053.1:3000000-3503027 GCA_036926305.1 Uropetala carovei | reverse complement strand
AAAAAAATTTTGAAAAAAAATTTTGAAAAAAAATTTGAAAAAAAAATTTGAAAAAATATTTTGAAAAAAATTTTGAAAAAAAATTTGAAAAAAATTTTGAAAAAAATTTGAAAAAACATTTGAAAAAAAATTTTGAAAAAAAAATTTGAAAAAAAATTTTGAAAAAAAAATGTTTAAAAAAAAATTTTGAAAAAAAATTTTGAAAAAAAAATTTGAAAAAAAATTTTGAAAAAAAATTTTGAAAAAAAATTTTGAGAAAAAATTTGAAAAAAAAATTTGAAAAAAAATTTTGAAAAAAAATTTTGAAAAAAAATTTTGAAAAAAAAATTTAAAAAAAAATTTTGAAAAACAATTTTGAAAAAAAATTTGAAAAAAAATTAAAAAAAAAATTTTGAAAAAAAATTTTGAAAAAAAATTTTGAAAAAAAATTTTGAAAAAAAATTTGAAAAAAAAATTTGAAAAAAAATTTTGAAAAAAATTTTGAAAAAAAAATTTTGAAAAAAAATTTTGAAAAAAAATTTTGAAAAAAAATTTTGAAAAAAAATTTTGAAAAAAAAATTTGAAAAAAAATTTTGAAAAAAAATTTTGAAAAAAAATTTGAAAAAAATTTTTGAAAAAAAATTTTGAAAAAAAATTTTGAAAAAAAAATTTGAAAAAAAAATTTGAAAAAAAATTTGAAAAAAAAATTTGAAAAAAAATTTTGAAAAAAAATTTTGAAAAAAAATTTTGAAAAAAAATTTTGAAAAAAAATTTTGAAAAAAAAATTTTGAAAAAAAATATTGAAAAAAAATTTGAAAAAAAAATTTTGAAAAAAAATTTTGAAAAAAAAATTTGAAAAAAAAATTTGAAAAAAAAATTTGAAAAAAATTTTGAAAAAAAATTTGAAAAAAAATTTTAAAAAAAAATTTTGAAAAAAAATTTTGAAAAAAAATTTTGAAAAAAAAATTTGAAAAAAAATTTGAAAAAAAATTTTGAAAAAAAAATTTGAAAAAAAATTTTGAAAAAAAATTTTGAAAAAAAATTTTGAAAAAAAAATTTGAAAAAAAAATTTGAAAAAAATTTTGAAAAAAAATTTTGAAAAAAAAATTTGAAAAAAAATTTTGAAAAAAAATTTTGAAAAAAAATTTTCAAAAAAAATTTCGAAAAAAAATTTCGAAAAAAAAGTTCGAAAAAAAATTTCGAAAAAAAAGTTCGAAAAAAAATTTCGAAAAAAAATTTCGAAAAAAAAGTTCGAAAAAAAAGTTCGAAAAAAAAGTTCGAAAAAAAAGTTCGAAAAAAAGTTCGAAAAAAAAGTTCGAAAAAGAAGTTCGAAAAAAATTTCGAAAAAAAATTTCGAAAAAAAATTTCGAAAAAAAATTTCGAAAAAAAATTTCGAAAAAAAAGTTCGAAAAAAAAGTTCGAAAAAAAATTTCGAAAAAAATTTCGAAAAAAAAGTTCGAAAAAAAAGTTCGAAAAAAAAGTTCGAAAAAAAAGTTCGAAAAGAAATTTCGAAAAAAAATTTCGAAAAAAAAATCGAAAAAAAATTTTGAAAAAAAATTTTCGAAAAAAAATTTTCGAAAAAAATTTTGAAAAAATTTATCGAAAAAAAATTTTCGAAAAAAAATTTTGGAAAACAATTTTGAAAAAAATTTTCGAAAAAAAATTTTAGAAAAAAATTAAAAAAAATATTTTGAAAAAAAATTTTGAAAAAAAATTTTGAAAAAAAATTTGGAAAAATTGAAAAAAAAATTTGAAAAAAAATTTTGAAAAAAAATTTTGAAAAAAAATTTTGAAAAAAAATTTTGAAAAAAAATTTTGATAAAAAAAAATTTTGAAAAAAAATTTTGAAAAAAAATTTTGAAAAAAAATTTTGAAAAAAAATTTTGAAAAAAAAATTTTGAAAAAATATTTTGAAAAAAAATTTTGAAAAAAAATTTTGAAAAAAAATTTTGAAAAAAAAATTTTGAAAAAAAAATTTTGAAAAAATATTTTGAAAAAAAATTTTGAAAAAAAATTTTGAAAAAAAATTTTGAAAAAAAATTTTGAAAAAAAATTTTGAAAAAAAATTTTGAAAAAAAATTTTGAAAAAAAATTTTGAAAAAAAATTTTGAAAAAAAATTTTGAAAAAACATTTTGAAAAAAAATTTTGAAAAAAAATTTTGAAAAAAAATTTTGAAAAAAAAATTTGAAAAAAAAATTTGAAAAAAAATTTGAAAAAAAATTTTGAAGAAAAATTTTGAAAAAAAATTTTGAAAAAAAATTTTGAAAAAAAATTTTGAAAAAAAATTTTGAAAAAAAATTTTGAAAAAAAAATTTTGAAAAAAAATTTTGAAAAAAATTTTGAAAAAAAATTTTGAAAAAAAATTTTGAAAAAAAAATTTGTAAAAAAATTTTGAAAAAAAATTTTGAAAAAAAATTTTGAAAAAGAAATTTTGAAAAAAATTTTGAAAAAAAATTTTGAAAAAAATTTTGAAATAAAATTTTGAAAAAAAATTTGAAAAAAAAATTTGAAAAAAAATTTTGAAAAAAAATTTTGAATAAAAATTTTGAAAAAAAATTTTGAAAAAAAATTTTGAAAAAAAATTTTGAAAAAAAATTTTGAAAAAAAATTTTGAAAAAAAATTTAAAAAAAAAATTTTGAAAAAAAATTTTGAAAAAAAATTTTGAAAAAAAATTTTGAAAAAGAAATTTTGAAACAAAATTTTGAAAAAAGATTTTGAAAAAAAATTTTGAAAAAAAATTTTAAAAAAAAATTTTGAAAAAAAAATTTTGAAAAAAAATTTTGAAAAAAAAATTTTGAAAAAAAATTTTGAAAAAAAAATTTGAAAAAAAATTTGAAAAAAAATTTTGAAAAAAAATTTTGAAAAAAAAATTTGAAAAAAAATTTTGAAAAAAAATTTTGAAAAAAAATTTTGAAAAAAAATTTGAAAAAAAAATTTGAAAAAAAATTTTGAAAACAAAATGTTTAAAAAAAAAATTTTGAAAAAAAATTTTGAAAAAAAAATTTGAAAAAAAATTTTGAAAAAAAAATTTTGAAAAAAAATTTTGAAAAAAAATTTTGAAAAAAAATTTTGAGAAAAAATTTGAAAAAAAAATTTGAAAAAAAATTTTGAAAAAAAATTTTGAAAAAAAATTTTGAAAAAAAAATTTAAAAAAAAATTTTGAAAAACAATTTTGAAAAAAAAATTTGAAAAAAAATTAAAAAAAAAATTTTGAAAAAAAATTTTGAAAAAAAATTTTGAAAAAAAATTTTGAAAAAAAATTTTGAAAAAAAAATTTGAAAAAAATTTTGAAAAAAAATTTTGAAAAAAAAATTTGAAAAAAAATTTTGAAAAAAAATTTTGAAAAAAAATTTTGAAAAAAAATTTTGAAAAAAAAATTTGAAAAAAAATTTTGAAAAAAAATTTTGAAAAAAAATTTTGAAAAAAATTTTTGAAAAAAATTTGAAAAAAATTTTGAAAAAAATTTGAAAAAAAATTTTGAAAAAACATTTTGAAAAAAAATTTTGAAAAAAAATTTAGAAAAAAAAATTTTGAAAAAAAATTTGAAAAAAAAATTTGAAAAAAAATTTTGAAAAAAAATTTTGAAAAAAAATTTTGAAAAAAAATTTTGAAAAAAAATTTTGAAAAAAAATTTTGAAAAAAATTTTGAAAAAAAATTTTGGAAAAAATTTTTGAAAAAAAATTTTGAAAAAAAATTTTGAAAAAAAATTTTGAAAAAAAATTTAAAAAAAAATTTTGAAAAAAAATTTTGAAAAAAAAATTTGAAAAAAAAATTTGAAAAAAAAATTTGAAAAAAAATTTTGAAAAACAATTTTGAAAAAAATTTTGAAAAAAAATTTTAAAAAAAATTTTGAAAAAAAATTTTGAAAAAAAATTTTGAAAAAAAATTTTGAAAAAAAAATTTTGAAAAAAAATTTTGAAAAAAATTTTGAAAAAAAATTTTGAAAAAAAATTTTGAAAAAAAATTTGAAAAAAAATTTTGAAAAAAAAATTTTGAAAAAAAATTATGAAAAAAAATTTTGAAAAAAAATTTTGAAAAAGAAATTTTGAAAAAAAATTTTGAAAAAAAATTTTGAAAAAAAATTTTGAAAAAAAATTTTGAAATAAAATTTTGAAAAAAAATTTGAAAAAAAAATTTGAAAAAAAATTTTGAAAAAAAATTTTGAATAAAAATTTTGAAAAAAAATTTTGAAAAAAAATTTTGAAAAAAAATTTTGAAAAAAAATTTTGAAAAAAAATTTAAAAAAAAAATTTTGAAAAAAAATTTTGAAAAAAAATTTAAAAAAAAATTTTGAAAAAAATTTTGAAAAAAAATTTTGAAAAAAAATTTTGAAAAAAAAATTTGAAAAAAAAATTTGAAAAAAAATTTTGAAAAAAAATTTTGAAAAAAAATTTTGAAAAAAAATTTTGAAAAAAAATTTTGAAAAAAATTTTGAAAAAAAATTTTGAAAAAAAATTTTGAAAAAAAATTTTGAAAAAAAAATTTTGAGAAAAAATTTGAAAAAAAAATTTGAAAAAAAATTTTGAAAAAAAATTTTGAAAAAAAATTTGAAAAAAAAAATTAAAAAAAAATTTTGAAAAAAAATTTTGAAAAAAAAATTTGAAAAAAAATTTTGAAAAAAAAATTTGAAAAAAAATTTTGAAAAAAAATTTTGAAAAAAAATTTTGAAAAAAATTTTGAAAAAAAATTTTGAAAAAAAAATTTGAAAAAAAATTTTGAAAAAAAATTTTGAAAAAAAAATTTTGAAAAAAAATTTTGAAAAAAAATTTTGAAAAAAAATTTGAAAAAAAATTTAAAAAAAAAAATTTGAAAAAAAATTTTGAAAAAAAATTTTGAAAAAAAATTTTGAAAAAAAATTTTGAAAAAAAATTTTGAAAAAAAATTTTGAAAAAAAAATTTGAAAAAAAAATTTGAAAAAAAATTTTGAAAAAAAATTTGAAAAAAAATTTTGAAAAAAGATTTTGAAAAAAAATTTTGAAAAAAAATTTTAAAAAAAAATTTTGAAAAAAAATTTTGAAAAAAAATTTTGAAAAAAAAATTTTGAAAAAAAATTTTGAAAAAAAAATTTGAAAAAAAAATTTGAAAAAATATTTTGAAAAAAAATTTTGAAAAAAAAATTTGAAAAAAAATTTTGAAAAAAAATTTTGAAAAAACATTTTGAAAAAAAATTTTGAAAAAAAAATTTGAAAAAAAATTTTGAAAAAAAAATGTTTAAAAAAAAAATTTTGAAAAAAAATTTTGAAAAAAAAATTTGAAAAAAAATTTTGAAAAAAAATTTTGAAAAAAAATTTTGAGAAAAAATTTGAAAAAAAAATTTGAAAAAAAATTTTGAAAAAAAATTTTGAAAAAAAATTTTGAAAAAAAAATTTAAAAAAAAATTTTGAAAAACAATTTTGAAAAAAAAATTTGAAAAAAAATTAAAAAAAAAATTTTGAAAAAAAATTTTGAAAAAAAATTTTGAAAAAAAATTTTGAAAAAAAATTTTGAAAAAAAAATTTGAAAAAAAATTTTGAAAAAAAATTTTGAAAAAAAAATTTTGAAAAAAAATTTTGAAAAAAAATTTTGAAAAAAAATTTTGAAAAAAAATTTTGAAAAAAAAATTTGAAAAAAAATTTTGAAAAAAAATTTTGAAAAAAAATTTTGAAAAAAATTTTTGAAAAAAAATTTTGAAAAAAAATTTTGAAAAAAAAATTTGAAAAAAAAATTTGAAAAAAAATTTTGAAAAAAAAATTTGAAAAAAAATTTTGAAAAAAAATTTTGAAAAAAAATTTTGAAAAAAAATTTTGAAAAAAAATTTTGAAAAAAAAATTTTGAAAAAAAATATTGAAAAAAAAATTTGAAAAAAAATTTTGAAAAAAAATTTTGAAAAAAAAATTTGAAAAAAAAATTTGAAAAAAAAATTTGAAAAAAAATTTTGAAAAAAAAATTTGAAAAAAAATTTTAAAAAAAAATTTTGAAAAAAAATTTTGAAAAAAAATTTTGAAAAAAAAATTTGAAAAAAATTTTGAAAAAAAATTTTGAAAAAAAAATTTGAAAAAAAATTTTGAAAAAAAATTTTGAAAAAAAATTTTGAAAAAAAAATTTGAAAAAAAAATTTGAAAAAAATTTTGAAAAAAAATTTTGAAAAAAAAATTTGAAAAAAAATTTTGAAAAAAAATTTTGAAAAAAAATTTTCAAAAAAAATTTCGAAAAAAAATTTCGAAAAAAAAGTTCGAAAAAAAATTTCGAAAAAAAAGTTCGAAAAAAAATTTCGAAAAAAATTTCGAAAAAAAAGTTCGAAAAAAAAGTTCGAAAAAAAAGTTCGAAAAAAAAGTTCGAAAAAAAGTTCGAAAAAAAAGTTCGAAAAAGAAGTTCGAAAAAAATTTCGAAAAAAAATTTCGAAAAAAAATTTCGAAAAAAAATTTCGAAAAAAAATTTCGAAAAAAAAGTTCGAAAAAAAAGTTCGAAAAAAAATTTCGAAAAAAAATTTCGAAAAAAAAGTTCGAAAAAAAAGTTCGAAAAAAAAGTTCGAAAAAAAAGTTCGAAAAGAAATTTCGAAAAAAAATTTCGAAAAAAAAATCGAAAAAAAATTTTGAAAAAAAATTTTCGAAAAAAAATTTTCGAAAAAAATTTTGAAAAAATTTATCGAAAAAAAATTTTCGAAAAAAAATTTTGGAAAACAATTTTGAAAAAAATTTTCGAAAAAAAATTTTAGAAAAAAATTAAAAAAAATATTTTGAAAAAAAATTTTGAAAAAAAATTTTGAAAAAAAATTTGGAAAAATTGAAAAAAAAATTTGAAAAAAAATTTTGAAAAAAAATTTTGAAAAAAAATTTTGAAAAAAAATTTTGAAAAAAAATTTTGATAAAAAAAATTTTGAAAAAAATTTTGAAAAAAAATTTTGAAAAAAAATTTTGAAAAAAAATTTTGAAAAAAAAATTTTGAAAAAATATTTTGAAAAAAAATTTTGAAAAAAAATTTTGAAAAAAAATTTTGAAAAAAAAATTTTGAAAAAAAAATTTTGAAAAAATATTTTGAAAAAAAATTTTGAAAAAAAATTTTGAAAAAAAATTTTGAAAAAAAATTTTGAAAAAAAATTTTGAAAAAAAATTTTGAAAAAAAATTTTGAAAAAAAATTTTGAAAAAAAATTTTGAAAAAAAATTTTGAAAAAACATTTTGAAAAAAAATTTTGAAAAAAAATTTTGAAAAAAAATTTTGAAAAAAAAATTTGAAAAAAAAATTTGAAAAAAAAATTTGAAAAAAAATTTTGAAGAAAAATTTTGAAAAAAAATTTTGAAAAAAAATTTTGAAAAAAAATTTTGAAAAAAAATTTTGAAAAAAAATTTTGAAAAAAAAATTTTGAAAAAAAATTTTGAAAAAAATTTTGAAAAAAAATTTTGAAAAAAAATTTTGAAAAAAAAATTTGTAAAAAAAATTTTGAAAAAAAATTTTGAAAAAAAATTTTGAAAAAGAAATTTTGAAAAAAAATTTTGAAAAAAAATTTTGAAAAAAAATTTTGAAATAAAATTTTGAAAAAAAATTTGAAAAAAAAATTTGAAAAAAAATTTTGAAAAAAAATTTTGAATAAAAATTTTGAAAAAAAATTTTGAAAAAAAATTTTGAAAAAAAATTTTGAAAAAAAATTTTGAAAAAAAATTTTGAAAAAAAATTTAAAAAAAAAATTTTGAAAAAAAATTTTGAAAAAAAATTTTGAAAAAAAAATTTGAAAAAAAAATTTGAAAAAAAATTTTGAAAAAAAATTTTGAAAAAAAAATTTGAAAAAAAATTTTGAAAAAAAATTTTGAAAAAAAATTTTGAAAAAAATTTTGAAAAAAAATTTTGAAAAAAAATTTTGAAAAAAAATTTTGAAAAAAAAATTTTGAGAAAAAATTTGAAAAAAAAATTTGAAAAAAAATTTTGAAAAAAAATTTTGAAAAAAAAATTTGAAAAAAAAATTTAAAAAAAAATTTTGAAAAAAAATTTTGAAAAAAAAATTTGAAAAAAAATTTTGAAAAAAAATTTTGAAAAAAAATTTTGAAAAAAAATTTTGAAAAAAAATTTTGAAAAAAATTTTGAAAAAAAATTTTGAAAAAAAAATTTTAAAAAAAATTTTGAAAAAAAATTTTGAAAAAAAAATTTTGAAAAAAAATTTTGAAAAAAAATTTTGAAAAAAAATTTTGAAAAAAAATTTAAAAAAAAAAATTTGAAAAAAAATTTTGAAAAAAAATTTTGAAAAAAAATTTTGAAAAAAAATTTTGAAAAAAAATTTTGAAAAAAAATTTTGAAAAAAAAATTTGAAAAAAAAATTTGAAAAAAAATTTTGAAAAAAAAATTTGAAAAAAAATTTTGAAAAAAGATTTTGAAAAAAAATTTTGAAAAAAAATTTTGAAAAAAAATTTTGAAAAAAAATTTTGAAAAAAAATTTTGAAAAAAAAATTTTGAAAAAAAATTTTGAAAAAAAAATTTGAAAAAAAAATTTGAAAAAAAATTTTGAAAAAAAATTTTGAAAAAAAAATTTGAAAAAAAATTTTGAAAAAAAATTTTGAAAAAAAATTTTGAAAAAAAACTTTGAAAAAAAAATTTGAAAAAAAATTTTGAAAAACAAATGTTTAAAAAAAAAATTTTGAAAAAAAATTTTGAAAAAAAAATTTGAAAAAAAATTTTGAAAAAAAATTTTGAAAAAAAATTTTGAAAAAAAATTTTGAAAAAAAATTTTGAGAAAAAATTTGAAAAAAAAATTTGAAAAAAAATTTTGAAAAAAAATTTTGAAAAAAAATTTTGAAAAAAAAATTTAAAAAAAAATTTTGAAAAACAATTTTGAAAAAAAAATTTGAAAAAAAATTTAAAAAAAAATTTTGAAAAAAAATTTTGAAAAAAAATTTTGAAAAAAAATTTTGAAAAAAAATTTTGAAAAAAAAATTTGGAAAAAAATTTTGAAAAAAAATTTTGAAAAAAAAATTTTGAAAAAAAATTTTGAAAAAAAATTTTGAAAAAAAATTTTGAAAAAAAATTTTGAAAAAAAAATTTGAAAAAAAATTTTGAAAAAAAAATTTGAAAAAAAATTTTGAAAAAAAAATTTGAAAAAAAATTTTGAAAAAAAATTTTGAAAAAAAATTTTGAAAAAAAATTTTAAAAAAAAATTTTGAAAAAAAATTTTGAAAAAAAATTTTGAAAAAAAAATTTGAAAAAAAAATTTTGAAAATAAATTTTGAAAAAAAAATTTGAAAAAAAAATTTGAAAAAAAATTTTGAAAAAAAATTTGAAAAAAAATTTTGAAAAAAAATTTTGAAAAAAAATTTTGAAAAAAAATTTTGAAAAAAAAATTTGAAAAAAAATTTTAAAAAAAAATTTTGAAAAAAAAATTTGAAAAAAAATTTTGAAAAAAAATTTTGAAAAAAAATTTTGAAAAAAAAATTTGAAAAAAAATTTTGAAAAAAAAATTTGAAAAAAAATTTTGAAAAAAAATTTTGAAAAAAAATTTTGAAAAAAAATTTTGAAAAAAATTTTGAAAAAAAATTTTGAAAGAAAAAATTTGAAAAAAAATTTTGAAAAAAAATTTTCAAAAAAAATTTTCAAAAAAAATTTTGAAAAAAAATTTTGAAAAAAAATTTTGAAAAAAGAATTTGAAAAAAAATTTTGAAAAAAAATTTTGAAAAGAAAATTTGAAAAAAAATTTTGAAAAAAAAGTTCGAAAAAAATTTCGAAAAAAAAGTTCGAAAAAAAATTTCGAAAAAAAAGTTCGAAAAAAAATTTCGAAAAAAAATTTCGAAAAAAAAGTTCGAAAAAAAAGTTCGAAAAAAAAGTTCGAAAAAAAAGTTCGAAAAAAAGTTCGAAAAAAAAGTTCGAAAAAAAAGTTCGAAAAAAATTTCGAAAAAAAATTTCGAAAAAAAAATTCGAAAAAAAAGTTCGAAAAAAAAGTTCGAAAAAAAAGTTCGAAAAAAAATTTCGAAAAAAAATTTCGAAAAAAAAGTTCGAAAAAAAAGTTCGAAAAAAAAGTTTGAAAAAAAAGTTCGAATAAAAAGTTCGAAAAAAAAGTTCGAAAAAAAATTTTGAAAAAAAAGTTTGAAAAAAAAGTTCGAAAAAAAATTTCGAAAAAAAAGTTCGAAAAAAAAAGTTCGAAAAAAAGTTCGAAAAAAAATTTCGAAAAAAACGTTCGAAAAAAAAGTTCGAAAAAAAATTTCGAAAAAAAATTTCGAAAAAAAATTTCGAAAAAAAATTTCGAAAAAAAAATTCGAAAAAAAAGTTCGAAAAAAAAGGTCGAAAAAAAAGTTCGAAAAAAAGTATGAAAAAAAATTTCGAAAAAAAATTTCGAAAAAAAAGTTCGAAAAAAAATTTCGAAAAAAAAGTTCGAAAAAAAATTTCGAAAAAAAAGTTCGAAAAAAAATTTCGAAAAAAAATTTCGAAAAAAAAGTTCGAAAAAAAAGTTCGAAAAAAAAGTTCGAAAAAAAAGTTCGAAAAAAAAGTTCGAAAAAAAAGTTCGAAAAAAAATTTCGAAAAAAAAGTTCGAAAAAAAAGTTTGAAAAAAAATTATGAAAAAAATTTCGAAACAAAATTTTCGAAAAAAATTTTGAAAAAAATTTCGAAAAAAATTTCAAAAAAATTTTCGAAAAAATTGTGGAAAAAAAAATTTGAAAAAAATTATGAAAACAATTTTCAAAAAAAATTTCGAAAAAATTTTGGAAAAAAATTTTCGAAAAAAATTTCCAAAAAAAATTTTAGGAAAGATTTTTGAAAAAAATTTCGACAAAAAATTTTCGAAAAAAATTTTGAAAAAAGTTTCGTAAAGAATTTTGAAAAAAAATTTCGAAAAAAATTTTTTTTTTAATTTTCCAAAAATAATTTCGAAAAAAAATTTTCGAAGAAATTTTGGAAAAAAAATTACGAAAAAAATTTTCGAAAAAAAATTTTCGAAAAAAATTTTGAAAAAAAATTTGAAAAAAAATTTCAAAAAAATTTTCGAAAAAATTTTGGAAATAAAATTTTCGTAAAAAATTTCGAAAAAAATTTTGAAAAAAAATTTCCAAAAAATTTTCAGAAAAATTTTCGAAAAATTTTGGGAAAAAAATATTTCGAAAAAAATTTTCAAAAAAATTTTCGAAAAAATTTTCGAAAAAATTTAAGAAAAAAAAATTTTCGAAAAAATTATAAAAAAAATTTTCGAAAAAAATTTTGAAAAAATTTTGGAAAAAAAATTTTCGAAAAAAATTTCGAAAAAAAATTTTCGAAAATAATTTAGAAAATAATTTTCGAAAAAAATTTTGAAAAAAATTTTCGAAAAAAATTTCGAAAAAAAATTTTCGAAAAAAATTTCGAAAAAAAATTTCGAAAAAAATTTTGAAAAAAAATTTTCAAAAAAAATTTCGAAACAAAGTTTTAAAAAAAATTTCGAAAAAAATTTTCGAAAAAAATTTTGAAAAAAATTTTCGAAAAAAATTTTGAATAAAAATTATGAAAAAAAATTTCGAAATAAATTTTCAAAAAAAAAGTTTCTAAAAAATTTTGTAAAAATACTTTTCGAAAAAAATTTTCAAAAAAATTTTCGAAAAAAAATTTTCGAAAAAAATTTTGAAAAAATTTATCGAAAAAAAATTTTCGAAAAAAAAATTTGGAAAACAATTTTGAATAAAATTTTCGAAAAAAAATTTTAGAAAAAAATATCGAAAAAAATTTCGAAAAAAAATTTCGAAAAAAAAAATTTCAAAAAAAATTTGGAAAAAAAATTTCGAAAAAAATTTTGAAAAAAAATTTTGAAAAAAAATTTTGAAAAAAAATTTTGAAAAAAAAATTTTGAAAAAAAATTTTGAAAAAAAATATTGAAAAAAAATTTTGAAAAAAAATTTTGAAAAAGAAATTTTGAAAAAAAATTTTGAAAAAAAATTTTGAAAAAAAATTTTGAAATAAAATTTTGAAAAAAAATTTGAAAAAAAAATTTGAAAAAAAATTTTGAAAAAAAATTTTGAATAAAAATTTTGAAAAAAAATTTTGAAAAAAAATTTTGAAAAAAAGATTTGAAAAAAAATTTTGAAAAAAAATTTTGAAAAAAAATTTTGAAAAAAAATTTTGAAAAAAAATTTTGAAAAAAAAATTTGAAAAAAAAATTTGAAAAAAAATTTTGAAAAAAAATTTTGAAAAAAAATTTTGAAAAAAAATTTTGAAAAAAAATTTTGAAAAAAAATTTTGAAAAAAATTTTGAAAAAAAATTTTGAAAAAAAATTTTGAAAAAAAATTTTGAAAAAAAAATTTTGAGAAAAAATTTGAAAAAAAAATTTGAAAAAAAATTTTGAAAAAAAATTTTGAAAAAAAATTTTGAAAAAAAAATTTGAAAAAAAAATTTGAAAAAAAATTTTGAAAAAAAAATTTGAAAAAAAATTTTGAAAAAAAATTTTGAAAAAAAATTTTGAAAAAAAATTTTGAAAAAAAATTTTGAAAAAAAATTTTGAAAAAAAATTTTGAAAAAAAAATTTGAAAAAAAATTTTTGAAAAAAAATTTTGAAAAAAAAATTTGAAAAAAAAATTTGAAAAAAAATTTTGAAAAAAAATTTTGAAAAAAAAATTTGAAAAAAAATTTTGAAAAAAAATTTTGAAAAAAAATTTTGAAAAAAAATTTTGAAAAAAAAATTTGAAAAAAAATTTTGAAAAAAAAATGTTTAAAAAAAAAATTTTGAAAAAAAATTTTGAAAAAAAAATTTGAAAAAAAATTTTGAAAAAAAATTTTGAAAAAAAATTTTGAAAAAAAATTATGAAAAAAAATTTTGAAAAAAAATTTTGAAAAAAATTTTGAAAAAAAATTTTGAAAAAATATTTTAAAAAAAAATTTTGAAAAAAAAATTTTGAGAAAAAATTTGAAAAAAAAATTTGAAAAAAAATTTAAAAAAAAAATTTTGAAAAAAAATTTTGAAAAAAAAATTTAAAAAAAAATTTTGAAAAACAATTTTGAAAAAAAAATTTGAAAAAAAATTTAAAAAAAAATTTTGAAAAAAAATTTTGAAAAAAAATTTTGAAAAAAAATTTTGAAAAAAAATTTTGAAAAAAAAATTTGAAAAAAAATTTTGAAAAAAAATTTTGAAAAAAAAATTTTGAAAAAAAATTTTGAAAAAAAATTTTGAAAAAAAATTTTGAAAAAAAATTTTGAAAAAAAAATTTGAAAAAAAATTTTGAAAAAAAATTTTGAAAAAAAATTTTGAAAAAAAATTTTGAAAAAAAATTTTGAAAAAAAATTTTGAAAAAAAATTTGAAAAAAAAATTTGAAAAAAAATTTTGAAAAAAAAATTTGAAAAAAAATTTTGAAAAAAAATTTTGAAAAAAAATTTTGAAAAAAAATTTTGACAAAAAATTTTGAAAAAAAATTTTGAAAAAAAATTTTGAAAAAAAATTTTGAAAAAAAAATTTTGAAAAAAAAATTTGAAAAAAAAATTTGAAAAAAAAAATTTGAAAAAAAATTTTGAAAAAAAATTTTGAAAAAAAAATTTGAAAAAAAATTTTGAAAAAAAATTTTGAAAAAAAATTTTGAAAAAAAAATTTGAAAAAAAATTTTGAAAAAAAAATGTTTAAAAAAAAAATTTTGAAAAAAAATTTTGAAAAAAAAATTTGAAAAAAAATTTTGAAAAAAAAATTTGTAAAAAAAATTTGAAAAAAAATTTTGAAAAAAAAATTTGAAAAAAAATTTTGAAAAAAAATTTTGAAAAAAAAATTTGAAAAAAAAATTTGAAAAAAAATTTTGAAAAAAAATTTTGAAAAAAAAATTTGAAAAAAAATTTTGAAAAAAAATTTTGAAAAAAAATTTTGAAAAAAAATTTTGAAAAAAATTTTGAAAAAAAATTTTGAAAAAAAAATTTGAAAAAAAATTTTGAAAAAAAATTTTGAAAAAAAATTTTGAAAAAAAATTTTGAAAAAAAATTTTGAAAAAAAATTTTGAAAAAAAATTTTGAAAAAAAATTTTGAAAAAAAAATTTGAAAAAAAATTTTGAAAAAAAATTTTGAAAAAAAAATTTGAAAAAAAATTTTGAAAAAAAAGTTCGAAAAAAAATTTCGAAAAAAAAGTTCGAAAAAAAATTTCGAAAAAAAAGTTCGAAAAAAAATTTCGAAAAAAAATTTCGAAAAAAAAGTTCGAAAAAAAAGTTCGAAAAAAAAGTTCGAAAAAAAATTTCGAAAAAAAGTTCGAAAAAAAAGTTCGAAAAAAAAGTTCGAAAAAAAGTTCGAAAAAAAATTTCGAAAAAAAATTTCGAAAAAAAATTTTGAAAAAAAGTTCGAAAAAAAATTTCGAAAAAAAATTTCGAAAAAAAATTTCGAAAAAAAATTTCGAAAAAAAATTTCGAAAAAAAGTTCGAAAAAAAAGTTCGAAAAAAAATTTCGAAAAAAAAGGTCGAAAAAAAAGTTCGAAAAAAAAGTATGAAAAAAAAGTTCGAAAAAAAATTTCGAAAAAAAAGTTCGAAAAAAAATTTCGAAAAAGTTCGAAAAAAAATTTCGAAAAAAAAGTTCGAAAAAAAATTTCGAAAAAAAATTTCGAAAAAAAAGTTCGAAAAAAAAGTTCGAAAAAAAAGTTCGAAAAAAAAGTTCGAAAAAAAAGTTCGAAAAAAAAGTTCGAAAAAAAATTTCAAAAAAAAATTTCGAAAAAAAAGTTCGAAAAAAAATTTCGAAAAAAAATTTCGAAAAAAAGGTCGAAAAAAAATTTCGAAAAAAAAATTTCGAAAAAAAATTTCGAAAAAAAATTTCGAAAAAAAAATTCGAAAAAAAAGTTCGAAAAAAAAGTTCGAAAAAAAAGTTCGAAAAAAAAGTTCGAAAAAAAATTTCGAAAAAAAATTTCGAAAAAAAAGTTCGAAAAAAAAGTTTGAAAAAAAATTATGAAAAAAATTTCGAAACAAAATTTTCGAAAAAAATTTTGAAAAAAATTTCGAAAAAAATTTCAAAAAAATTTTCGAAAAAATTGTGGAAAAAAAATTTTGAAAAAAATTATGAAAACAATTTTCAATAAAAATTTCGAAAAAATTTTGGAAAAAAATTTTCGAAAAAAATTTCCAAAAAAAATTTTAGGAAAGATTTTTGAAAAAAATTTCGACAAAAAATTTTCGAAAAAAATTTTGAAAAAAGTTTCGTAAAGAATTTTGAAAAAAAATTTCGAAAAAAATTTTTTTTTTAATTTTCCAAAATAATTTCGAAAAAAAATTTTCGAAGAAATTTTGGAAAAAAAATTACGAAAAAAATTTTCGAAAAAAAATTTTCGAAAAAAATTTTGAAAAAAAATTTGAAAAAAAATTTCAAAAAAATTTTCGAAAAAATTTTGGAAATAAAATTTTCGTAAAAATTTCGAAAAAAATTTTGAAAAAAAATTTCCAAAAAAATTTTCAGAAAAATTTTCGAAAAATTTTGGAAAAAAAATATTTCGAAAAAAATTTTCAAAAAAATTTTCGAAAAAATTTTCGAAAAAATTGAAGAAAAAAAAATTTTCGAAAAAATTATAAAAAAAATTTTCGAAAAAAATTTTGAAAAAATTTTGGAAAAAAAATTTTCGAAAAAAATTTCGAAAAAAAAATTTTCGAAAATAATTTAGAAAATAATTTTCGAAAAAAATTTTGAAAAAAATTTTCGAAAAAAATTTCGAAAAAAAATTTTCGAAAAAAATTTCGAAAAAAAATTTCGAAAAAAATTTTGAAAAAAATTTTCAAAAAAAATTTTGAAAAAAAATTTTCAAAAAAAATTTCGAAACAAAGTTTTAAAAAAAATTTCGAAAAAAATTTTCGAAAAAAATTTTGAAAAACATTTTCGAAAAAAATTTTGAATAAAAATTATGAAAAAAAATTTCGAAATAAATTTTCAAAAAAAAAGTTTCTAAAAAATTTTGTAAAAATACTTTTCGAAAAAAATTTTCAAAAAAATTTTCGAAAAAAAATTTTCGAAAAAAATTTTGAAAAAATTTATCGAAAAAAAATTTTCGAAAAAAAAATTTGGAAAACAATTTTGAAAAAAATTTTCGAAAAAAAATTTTAGAAAAAAATATCGAAAAAAATTTCGAAAAAAAATTTCGAAAAAAAAAATTTCAAAAAAAATTTGGAAAAAAAATTTCGAAAAAAATTTTGAAAAAAAATTTTGAAAAAAAATTTTGAAAAAAAATTTTGAAAAAAAATTTTGAAAAAAAAATTTTGAAAAAAAATTTTGAAAAAAAATTTTGAAAAAAAATTTTGAAAAAAAATTTTGAAAAAGAAATTTTGAAAAAAAATTTTGAAAAAAAATTTTGAAAAAAAATTTTGAAAAAAAATTTTGAAATAAAATTTTGAAAAAAAATTTGAAAAAAAAATTTGAAAAAAAATTTTGAAAAAAAATTTTAAATAAAAATTTTGAAAAAAAATTTTGAAAAAAAATTTTGAAAAAAAATTTTGAAAAAAAATTTTGAAAAAAAATTTTGAAAAAAAATTTTGAAAAAAAAATTTGAAAAAAAAATTTGAAAAAAAATTTTGAAAAAAAATTTTGAAAAAAAATTTTGAAAAAAAATTTTGAAAAAAAATTTTGAAAAAAAATTTTGAAAAAAATTTTGAAAAAAAATTTTGAAAAAAAATTTTGAAAAAAAATTTTGAAAAAAAAATTTTGAGAAAAAATTTGAAAAAAAAATTTGAAAAAAAATTTTGAAAAAAAATTTTGAAAAAAAATTTTGAAAAAAAAATTTTGAAAAAAAATTTTGAAAAAAAATTTTGAAAAAAAATTTTGAAAAACAATTTTGAAAAAAAAATTTGAAAAAAAATTTTGAAAAAAAATTTTGATAAAAAATTTTGAAAAAAAATTTTGAAAAAAAATTTTGAAAAAAAATTTTGAAAAAAAATTTTGAAAAAAAAATTTGAAAAAAAAATTTGAAAAAAAATTTTGAAAAAAAAATTTGAAAAAAAATTTTGAAAAAAAATTTTGAAAAAAAATTTTGAAAAAAAATTTTGAAAAAAAATTTTGAAAAAAAATTTTGAAAAAAAATTTTGAAAAAAAAATTTGAAAAAAAAATTTTGAAAAAAAATTTTGAAAAAAAAATTTCAAAAAAAAATTTGAAAAAAAATTTTGAAAAAAAATTTTGAAAAAAAAATTTGAAAAAAAATTTTGAAAAAAAATTTTGAAAAAAAATTATGAAAAAAAATTTTGAAAAAAAAATTTGAAAAAAAATTTTGAAAAAAAAATGTTTAAAAAAAAAATTTTGAAAAAAAATTTTGAAAAAAAAATTTGAATAAAAATTTTGAAAAAAAATTTTGAAAAAAAATTTTGAAAAAAAATTTTAAAAAAAAAATTTGAAAAAAAATTTTGAAAAAAAATTTTGAAAAAAAATTTTGAAAAAAAATTTTGAAAAAAAAATTTGAAAAAAAATTTTGAAAAAAAAATTTGAAAAAAAAATTGAAAAAAAATTTTGAAAAAAAAATTTGAAAAAAAATTTTGAAAAAAGATTTTGAAAAAAAATTTTGAAAAAAAATTTTGAAAAAAAATTTTGAAAAAAAATTTTGAAAAAAAATTTTGAAAAAAAAATTTTGAAAAAAAATTTTGAAAAAAAAATTTGAAAAAAAAATTTGAAAAAAAATTTTGAAAAAAAATTTTGAAAAAAAAATTTGAAAAAAAAATTTGAAAAAAAATTTTGAAAAAAAATTTTGAAAAAAAACTTTGAAAAAAAAATTTGAAAAAAAATTTTGAAAAACAAATGTTTAAAAAAAAAATTTTGAAAAAAAATTTTGAAAAAAAAATTTGAAAAAAAATTTTGAAAAAAAATTTTGAAAAAAAATTTTGAAAAAAAATTTTGAAAAAGAATTTTGAGAAAAAATTTGAAAAAAAAATTTGAAAAAAAATTTTGAAAAAAAATTTTGAAAAAAAATTTTAAAAAAAAAATTTAAAAAAAAATTTTGAAAAACAATTTTGAAAAAAAAATTTGAAAAAAAAATTTTAAAAAAAATTTTGAAAAAAAATTTTGAAAAAAAATTTTGAAAAAAAATTTTGAAAAAAAAATTTGAAAAAAAATTTTGAAAAAAAATTTTGAAAAAAAAATTTTGAAAAAAAATTTTGAAAAAAAATTTTGAAAAAAAATTTTGAAAAAAAATTTTGAAAAAAAAATTTGAAAAAAAATTTTGAAAAAAAAATTTGAAAAAAAATTTTGAAAAAAAAATTTGAAAAAAAATTTTGAAAAAAAATTTTGAAAAAAAATTTTGAAAAAAAATTTTGAAAAAAAATTTTGAAAAAAAATTTTGAAAAAAAATTTTGAAAAAAAAATTTGAAAAAAAATTTTGAAAAAAAATTTTGAAAAAAAATTTTGAAAAAAAATTTTGAAAAAAAATTTTGAAAAAAAATTTTGAAAAAAAATTTTGAAAAAAAATTTTGAAAAAAAAATTTGAAAAAAAATTGTGGAAAAAAAATTTTGAAAAAAATTATGAAAACAATTTTCAATAAAAATTTCGAAAAAATTTTGGAAAAAAATTTTCGAAAAAAATTTCCAAAAAAAATTTTAGGAAAGATTTTTGAAAAAAATTTCGACAAAAAATTTTCGAAAAAAATTTTGAAAAAAGTTTCGTAAAGAATTTTGAAAAAAAATTTCGAAAAAAATTTTTTTTTTAATTTTCCAAAATAATTTCGAAAAAAAATTTTCGAAGAAATTTTGGAAAAAAAATTACGAAAAAAATTTTCGAAAAAAAATTTTCGAAAAAAATTTTGAAAAAAAATTTGAAAAAAAATTTCAAAAAAATTTTCGAAAAAATTTTGGAAATAAAATTTTCGTAAAAATTTCGAAAAAAATTTTGAAAAAAAATTTCCAAAAAAATTTTCAGAAAAATTTTCGAAAAATTTTGGAAAAAAAATATTTCGAAAAAAATTTTCAAAAAAATTTTCGAAAAAATTTTCGAAAAAATTGAAGAAAAAAAAATTTTCGAAAAAATTATAAAAAAAATTTTCGAAAAAAATTTTGAAAAAATTTTGGAAAAAAAATTTTCGAAAAAAATTTCGAAAAAAAAATTTTCGAAAATAATTTAGAAAATAATTTTCGAAAAAAATTTTGAAAAAAATTTTCGAAAAAAATTTCGAAAAAAAATTTTCGAAAAAAATTTCGAAAAAAAATTTCGAAAAAAATTTTGAAAAAAATTTTCAAAAAAAATTTTGAAAAAAAATTTTCAAAAAAAATTTCGAAACAAAGTTTTAAAAAAAATTTCGAAAAAAATTTTCGAAAAAAATTTTGAAAAACATTTTCGAAAAAAATTTTGAATAAAAATTATGAAAAAAAATTTCGAAATAAATTTTCAAAAAAAAAGTTTCTAAAAAATTTTGTAAAAATACTTTTCGAAAAAAATTTTCAAAAAAATTTTCGAAAAAAAATTTTCGAAAAAAATTTTGAAAAAATTTATCGAAAAAAAATTTTCGAAAAAAAAATTTGGAAAACAATTTTGAAAAAAATTTTCGAAAAAAAATTTTAGAAAAAAATATCGAAAAAAATTTCGAAAAAAAATTTCGAAAAAAAAAATTTCAAAAAAAATTTGGAAAAAAAATTTCGAAAAAAATTTTGAAAAAAAATTTTGAAAAAAAATTTTGAAAAAAAATTTTGAAAAAAAATTTTGAAAAAAAAATTTTGAAAAAAAATTTTGAAAAAAAATTTTGAAAAAAAATTTTGAAAAAAAATTTTGAAAAAGAAATTTTGAAAAAAAATTTTGAAAAAAAATTTTGAAAAAAAATTTTGAAAAAAAATTTTGAAATAAAATTTTGAAAAAAAATTTGAAAAAAAAATTTGAAAAAAAATTTTGAAAAAAAATTTTAAATAAAAATTTTGAAAAAAAATTTTGAAAAAAAATTTTGAAAAAAAATTTTGAAAAAAAATTTTGAAAAAAAATTTTGAAAAAAAATTTTGAAAAAAAAATTTGAAAAAAAAATTTGAAAAAAAATTTTGAAAAAAAATTTTGAAAAAAAATTTTGAAAAAAAATTTTGAAAAAAAATTTTGAAAAAAAATTTTGAAAAAAATTTTGAAAAAAAATTTTGAAAAAAAATTTTGAAAAAAAATTTTGAAAAAAAAATTTTGAGAAAAAATTTGAAAAAAAAATTTGAAAAAAAATTTTGAAAAAAAATTTTGAAAAAAAATTTTGAAAAAAAAATTTTGAAAAAAAATTTTGAAAAAAATTTTGAAAAAAAATTTTGAAAAACAATTTTGAAAAAAAAATTTGAAAAAAAATTTTGAAAAAAAATTTTGATAAAAAATTTTGAAAAAAAATTTTGAAAAAAAATTTTGAAAAAAAATTTTGAAAAAAAATTTTGAAAAAAAAATTTGAAAAAAAAATTTGAAAAAAAATTTTGAAAAAAAAATTTGAAAAAAAATTTTGAAAAAAAATTTTGAAAAAAAATTTTGAAAAAAAATTTTGAAAAAAAATTTTGAAAAAAAATTTTGAAAAAAAATTTTGAAAAAAAAATTTGAAAAAAAAATTTTGAAAAAAAATTTTGAAAAAAAAATTTCAAAAAAAAATTTGAAAAAAAATTTTGAAAAAAAATTTTGAAAAAAAAATTTGAAAAAAAATTTTGAAAAAAAATTTTGAAAAAAAATTATGAAAAAAATTTTGAAAAAAAAATTTGAAAAAAAATTTTGAAAAAAAAATGTTTAAAAAAAAAATTTTGAAAAAAAATTTTGAAAAAAAAATTTGAATAAAAATTTTGAAAAAAAATTTTGAAAAAAAATTTTGAAAAAAAATTTTAAAAAAAAAATTTGAAAAAAAATTTTGAAAAAAAATTTTGAAAAAAAATTTTGAAAAAAAATTTTGAAAAAAAAATTTGAAAAAAAATTTTGAAAAAAAAATTTGAAAAAAAAATTGAAAAAAAATTTTGAAAAAAAAATTTGAAAAAAAATTTTGAAAAAAGATTTTGAAAAAAAATTTTGAAAAAAAATTTTGAAAAAAAATTTTGAAAAAAAATTTTGAAAAAAAATTTTGAAAAAAAAATTTTGAAAAAAAATTTTGAAAAAAAAATTTGAAAAAAAAATTTGAAAAAAAATTTTGAAAAAAAATTTTGAAAAAAAAATTTGAAAAAAAAATTTGAAAAAAAATTTTGAAAAAAAATTTTGAAAAAAAACTTTGAAAAAAAAATTTGAAAAAAAATTTTGAAAAACAAATGTTTAAAAAAAAAATTTTGAAAAAAAATTTTGAAAAAAAAATTTGAAAAAAAAATTTTGAAAAAAAATTTTGAAAAAAAATTTTGAAAAAAAATTTTGAAAAAGAATTTTGAGAAAAAATTTGAAAAAAAAATTTGAAAAAAAATTTTGAAAAAAAATTTTGAAAAAAAATTTTAAAAAAAAAATTTAAAAAAAAATTTTGAAAAACAATTTTGAAAAAAAAATTTGAAAAAAAAATTTTAAAAAAAATTTTGAAAAAAAATTTTGAAAAAAAATTTTGAAAAAAAATTTTGAAAAAAAAATTTGAAAAAAAATTTTGAAAAAAAATTTTGAAAAAAAAATTTTGAAAAAAAATTTTGAAAAAAAATTTTGAAAAAAAATTTTGAAAAAAAATTTTGAAAAAAAAATTTGAAAAAAAATTTTGAAAAAAAAATTTGAAAAAAAATTTTGAAAAAAAAATTTGAAAAAAAATTTTGAAAAAAAATTTTGAAAAAAAATTTTGAAAAAAAATTTTGAAAAAAAATTTTGAAAAAAAATTTTGAAAAAAAATTTTGAAAAAAAAATTTGAAAAAAAATTTTGAAAAAAAATTTTGAAAAAAAATTTTGAAAAAAAATTTTGAAAAAAAAATTTGAAAAAAAATTTTGAAAAAAAATTTTGAAAAAAAAATTTGAAAAAAAATTTTGAAAAAAAATTTTGAAAAAAAATTTTGAAAAAAAAATTTGAAAAAAAAATTTGAAAAAAAATTTTGAAAAAAAATTTTGAAAAAAAAATTTGAAAAAAAATTTTGAAAAAAAATTTTGAAAAAAAATTTTGAAAAAAAATTTTGAAAAAAATTTTGAAAAAAAATTTTGAAAGAAAAAATTTGAAAAAAAATTTTGAAAAAAAATTTTCAAAAAAAATTTTCAAAAAAAATTTTGAAAAAAAATTTTGAAAAAAAATTTTGAAAAAAAAATTTGAAAAAAAATTTTGAAAAAAAATTTTGAAAAGAAAATTTGAAAAAAAATTTTGAAAAAAAGTTCGAAAAAAAATTTCGAAAAAAAAGTTCGAAAAAAAATTTCGAAAAAAAAGTTCGAAAAAAAATTTCGAAAAAAAATTTCGAAAAAAAAGTTCGAAAAAAAAGTTCGAAAAAAAAGTTCGAAAAAAAAGTTCGAAAAAAAGTTCGAAAAAAAAGTTCGAAAAAAAAGTTAGAAAAAAATTTCGAAAAAAAATTTCGAAAAAAAAATTCGAAAAAAAAGTTCGAAAAAAAAGTTCGAAAAAAAATTTTGAAAAAAAGTTTGAAAAAAAAGTTCGAAAAAAAATTTCGAAAAAAAAGTTCGAAAAAAAAAGTTCGAAAAAAAGTTCGAAAAAAAATTTCGAAAAAAACGTTCGAAAAAAAAGTTCGAAAAAAAATTTCGAAAAAAAATTTCGAAAAAAAATTTCGAAAAAAAGTTCGAAAAAAAATTTCGAAAAAAAGTTCGAAAAAAAATTTCGAAAAAAAATTTCGAAAAAAAAGTTCGAAAAAAAATTTCGAAAAAAAAGTTCGAAAAAAAATTTCGAAAAAAAATTTCGAAAAAAAAATTCGAAAAAAAAGTTCGAAAAAAAAGGTCGAAAAAAAAGTTCGAAAAAAAAGTATGAAAAAAAATTTCGAAAAAAAATTTCGAAAAAAAAGTTCGAAAAAAAATTTCGAAAAAAAAGTTCGAAAAAAAATTTCGAAAAAAAAGTTCGAAAAAAAATTTCGAAAAAAAATTTCGAAAAAAAAGTTCGAAAAAAAAGTTCGAAAAAAAAGTTCGAAAAAAAAGTTCGAAAAAAAAGTTCGAAAAAAAAGTTCGAAAAAAAATTTCAAAAAAAAATTTCGAAAAAAAAGTTCGAAAAAAAATTTCGAAAAAAAATTTCGAAAAAAAGGTCGAAAAAAAATTTCGAAAAAAAAATTTCGAAAAAAAATTTCGAAAAAAAATTTCGAAAAAAAAATTCGAAAAAAAAGTTCGAAAAAAAGTTCGAAAAAAAAGTTCGAAAAAAAATTTCGAAAAAAAAGTTCGAAAAAAAAGTTCGAAAAAAAAGTTCGAAAAAAAAGTTCGAAAAAAAATTTCGAAAAAAAATTTCGAAAAAAAAGTTCGAAAAAAAAGTTTGAAAAAAAATTATGAAAAAAATTTCGAAACAAAATTTTCGAAAAACATTTTGAAAAAAATTTCGAAAAAAATTTCAAAAAAATTTTCGAAAAAATTGTGGAAAAAAAATTTTGAAAAAAATTATGAAAACAATTTTCAAAAAAAATTTCGAAAAAATTTTGGAAAAAAATTTTCGAAAAAAATTTCCAAAAAAAATTTTAGGAAAGATTTTTGAAAAAAATTTCGACAAAAAATTTTCGAAAAAAATTTTGAAAAAAGTTTCGTAAAGAATTTTGAAAAAAAATTTCGAAAAAAATTTTTTTTTTAATTTTCCAAAATAATTTCGAAAAAAAATTTTCGAAGAAATTTTGGAAAAAAAATTACGAAAAAAATTTTCGAAAAAAAATTTTCGAAAAAAATTTTGAAAAAAAATTTGAAAAAAAATTTCAAAAAAATTTTCGAAAAAATTTTGGAAATAAAATTTTCGTAAAAAATTTCGAAAAAAATTTTGAAAAAAAATTTCCAAAAAATTTTCAGAAAAATTTTCGAAAAATTTTGGGAAAAAAATATTTCGAAAAAAATTTTCAAAAAAATTTTCGAAAAAATTTTCGAAAAAATTTAAGAAAAAAAAATTTTCGAAAAAATTATAAAAAAAATTTTCGAAAAAAATTTTGAAAAAATTTTGGAAAAAAAATTTTCGAAAAAAATTTCGAAAAAAAATTTTCGAAAATAATTTAGAAAATAATTTTCGAAAAAAATTTTGAAAAAAATTTTCGAAAAAAATTTCGAAAAAAAATTTTCGAAAAAAATTTCGAAAAAAAATTTCGAAAAAAATTTTGAAAAAAAATTTTCAAAAAAAATTTCGAAACAAAGTTTTAAAAAAAATTTCGAAAAAAATTTTCGAAAAAAATTTTGAAAAAAATTTTCGAAAAAAATTTTGAATAAAAATTATGAAAAAAAATTTCGAAATAAATTTTCAAAAAAAAAGTTTCTAAAAAATTTTGTAAAAATACTTTTCGAAAAAAATTTTCAAAAAAATTTTCGAAAAAAAATTTTCGAAAAAAATTTTGAAAAAATTTATCGAAAAAAAATTTTCGAAAAAAAAATTTGGAAAACAATTTTGAATAAAATTTTCGAAAAAAAATTTTAGAAAAAAATATCGAAAAAAATTTCGAAAAAAAATTTCGAAAAAAAAAATTTCAAAAAAAATTTGGAAAAAAAATTTCGAAAAAAATTTTGAAATAAAATTTTGAAAAAAAATTTTGAAAAAAAATTTTGAAAAAAAAATTTTGAAAAAAAATTTTGAAAAAAAATTTTGAAAAAAAATTTTGAAAAAAAATTTTGAAAAAGAAATTTTGAAAAAAAATTTTGAAAAAAAATTTTGAAAAAAAATTTTGAAAAAAAATTTCGAAAAAAAAGTTCGAAAAAAAAGTTCGAAAAAAAAGTTCGAAAAAAAAGTTCGAAAAAAAATTTCGAAAAAAAATTTCGAAAAAAAAGTTCGAAAAAAAAGTTTGAAAAAAAATTATGAAAAAAATTTCGAAACAAAATTTTCGAAAAAAATTTTGAAAAAAATTTCGAAAAAAATTTCAAAAAAATTTTCGAAAAAATTGTGGAAAAAAAATTTTGAAAAAAATTATGAAAACAATTTTCAAAAAAAATTTCGAAAAAATTTTGGAAAAAAATTTTCGAAAAAAATTTCCAAAAAAAATTTTAGGAAAGATTTTTGAAAAAAATTTCGACAAAAAATTTTCGAAAAAAATTTTGAAAAAAGTTTCGTAAAGAATTTTGAAAAAAAATTTCGAAAAAAATTTTTTTTTTAATTTTCCAAAATAATTTCGAAAAAAAATTTTCGAAGAAATTTTGGAAAAAAAATTACGAAAAAAATTTTCGAAAAAAAATTTTCGAAAAAAATTTTGAAAAAAAATTTGAAAAAAAATTTCAAAAAAATTTTCAGAAAAATTTTCGAAAAATTTTGGGAAAAAAATATTTCGAAAAAAATTTTCAAAAAAATTTTCGAAAAAATTTTCGAAAAAATTTTCGAAAAAATTTAAGAAAAAAAAATTTTCGAAAAAATTATAAAAAAAATTTTCGAAAAAAATTTTGAAAAAATTTTGGAAAAAAAATTTTCGAAAAAAATTTCGAAAAAAAATTTTCGAAAATAATTTAGAAAATAATTTTCGAAAAAAAATTTGAAAAAAATTTTCGAAAAAAATTTCGAAAAAAAATTTTCGAAAAAAATTTCGAAAAAAAATTTCGAAAAAAATTTTGAAAAAAAATTTTCAAAAAAAATTTCGAAACAAAGTTTTAAAAAAAATTTCGAAAAAAATTTTCGAAAAAAATTTTGAAAAAAATTTTCGAAAAAAATTTTGAATAAAAATTATGAAAAAAAATTTCGAAATAAATTTTCAAAAAAAAAGTTTCTAAAAAATTTTGTAAAAATACTTTTCGAAAAAAATTTTCAAAAAAATTTTCGAAAAAAAATTTTCGAAAAAAATTTTGAAAAAATTTATCGAAAAAAAATTTTCGAAAAAAAAATTTGGAAAACAATTTTGAATAAAATTTTCGAAAAAAAATTTTAGAAAAAAATATCGAAAAAAATTTCGAAAAAAAATTTCGAAAAAAAAAATTTCAAAAAAAATTTGGAAAAAAAATTTCAAAAAAAATTTTGAAAAAAAATTTTGAAAAAAAATTTTGAAAAAAAATTTTGAAAAAAAATTTTGAAATAAAATTTTGAAAAAAAATTTGAAAAAAAAATTTGAAAAAAAATTTTGAAAAAAAATTTTGAATAAAAATTTTGAAAAAAAATTTTGAAAAAAAATTTTGAAAAAAAATTTTGAAAAAAAATTTTGAAAAAAAATTTTGAAAAAAAATTTTGAAAAAAAATTTTGAAAAAAAATTTTGAAAAAAAAATTTGAAAAAAAAATTTGAAAAAAAATTTTGAAAAAAAATTTTGAAAAAAAATTTTGAAAAAAAATTTTGAAAAAAAATTTTGAAAAAAAATTTTGAAAAAAATTTTGAAAAAAAATTTTGAAAAAAAATTTTGAAAAAAAATTTTGAAAAAAAAATTTTGAGAAAAAATTTGAAAAAAAAATTTGAAAAAAAATTTTGAAAAAAAATTTTGAAAAAAAATTTTGAAAAAAAAATTTGAAAAAAAAATTTGAAAAAAAATTTTGAAAAAAAAATTTGAAAAAAAATTTTGAAAAAAAATTTTGAAAAAAAATTTTGAAAAAAAATTTTGAAAAAAAATTTTGAAAAAAAATTTTGAAAAAAAATTTTGAAAAAAAAATTTGAAAAAAAATTTTTGAAAAAAAATTTTGAAAAAAAAATTTGAAAAAAAAATTTGAAAAAAAATTTTGAAAAAAAATTTTGAAAAAAAAATTTGAAAAAAAATTTTGAAAAAAAATTTTGAAAAAAAATTTTGAAAAAAAATTTTGAAAAAAAAATTTGAAAAAAAATTTTGAAAAAAAAATGTTTAAAAAAAAAATTTTGAAAAAAAATTTTGAAAAAAAAATTTGAAAAAAAATTTTGAAAAAAAATTTTGAAAAAAAATTTTGAAAAAAAAATTTTGAGAAAAAATTTGAAAAAAAAATTTGAAAAAAAATTTTAAAAAAAATTTTGAAAAAAAATTTTGAAAAAAAAATTTAAAAAAAAATTTTGAAAAACAATTTTGAAAAAAAAATTTGAAAAAAAATTTTAAAAAAAATTTTGAAAAAAAATTTTGAAAAAAAATTTTGAAAAAAAATTTTGAAAAAAAAATTTGAAAAAAAATTTAAAAAAAAATTTTGAAAAAAAATTTTGAAAAAAAATTTTGAAAAAAAATTTTGAAAAAAAATTTTGAAAAAAAAATTTGAAAAAAAATTTTGAAAAAAAATTTTGAAAAAAAAATTTTGAAAAAAAATTTTGAAAAAAAATTTTGAAAAAAAATTTTGAAAAAAAATTTTGAAAAAAAAATTTGAAAAAAAATTTTGAAAAAAAATTTTGAAAAAAAATTTTGAAAAAAAATTTTGAAAAAAAATTTTGAAAAAAAAATTTGAAAAAAAAATTTGAAAAAAAATTTTGAAAAAAAAATTTGAAAAAAAATTTTGAAAAAAAATTTTGAAAAAAAATTTTGAAAAAAAATTTTGAAAAAAAATTTTGAAAAAAAATTTTGAAAAAAAATTTTGAAAAAAAATTTTGAAAAAAAAATTTTGAAAAAAAAATTTGAAAAAAAAATTTGAAAAAAAAAATTTGAAAAAAAATTTTGAAAAAAAATTTTGAAAAAAAAATTTGAAAAAAAATTTTGAAAAAAAATTTTGAAAAAAAATTTTGAAAAAAAAATTTGAAAAAAAATTTTGAAAAAAAAATGTTTAAAAAAAAAATTTTGAAAAAAAATTTAAAAAAAAAAATTTGAAAAAAAATTTTGAAAAAAAAATTTGAAAAAAAAATTTGAAAAAAAATTTTGAAAAAAAAATTTGAAAAGAAATTTTGAAAAAAAATTTTGAAAAAAAATTTTGAAAAAAAAATTTGAAAAAAAAATTTGAAAAAAAATTTTGAAAAAAAATTTTGAAAAAAAAATTTGAAAAAAAATTTTGAAAAAAAATTTTGAAAAAAAATTTTGAAAAAAAATTTTGAAAAAAATTTTGAAAAAAAATTTTGAAAAAAAAATTTGAAAAAAAATTTTGAAAAAAAATTTTGAAAAAAAATTTTGAAAAAAAATTTTGAAAAAAAATTTTGAAAAAAAATTTTGAAAAAAAATTTTGAAAAAAAATTTTGAAAAAAAATTTTGAAAAAAAAATTTGAAAAAAAATTTTGAAAAAAAATTTTGAAAAAAAAATTTGAAAAAAAATTTTGAAAAAAAAGTTCGAAAAAAAATTTCGAAAAAAAAGTTCGAAAAAAAATTTCGAAAAAAAAGTTCGAAAAAAAATTTCGAAAAAAAATTTCGAAAAAAAAGTTCGAAAAAAAAGTTCGAAAAAAAAGTTCGAAAAAAAATTTCGAAAAAAAGTTCGAAAAAAAAGTTCGAAAAAAAAGTTCGAAAAAAAAGTTCGAAAAAAAGTTCGAAAAAAAATTTCGAAAAAAAATTTTGAAAAAAAGTTCGAAAAAAAATTTCGAAAAAAAATTTCGAAAAAAAATTTCGAAAAAAAATTTCGAAAAAAAATTTCGAAAAAAAAGTTCGAAAAAAAAGTTCGAAAAAAAAGGTCGAAAAAAAATTTCGAAAAAAAAGTTCGAAAAAAAATTTCGAAAAAAAATTTCGAAAAAAAAGTTCGAAAAAAAAGTTCGAAAAAAAAGTTCGAAAAAAAAGTTCGAAAAAAAATTTCGAAAAAAAATTTCGAAAAAAAAATCGAAAAAAAAATTCGAAAAAAAAATTCGAAAAAAAAGTTCGAAAAAAAAGTTCGAAAAAAAAGTTCGAAAAAAAATTTCGAAAAAAAGGTCGAAAAAAAATTTCGAGAAAAAAAATTTCGAAAAAAAATTTCGAAAAAAAAATTCGAAAAAAAAGTTCGAAAAAAAGTTCGAAAAAAAAGTTCGAAAAAAAATTTCGAAAAAAAAGGTCGAAAAAAAAGTTCGAAAAAAAAGTATGAAAAAAAAGTTCGAAAAAAAATTTCGAAAAAAAATTTCGAAAAAGTTCGAAAAAAAATTTCGAAAAAAAAGTTCGAAAAAAAATTTCGAAAAAAAATTTCGAAAAAAAAGTTCGAAAAAAAAGTTCGAAAAAAAAGTTCGAAAAAAAAGTTCGAAAAAAAAGTTCGAAAAAAAAGTTCGAAAAAAAATTTCAAAAAAAAATTTCGAAAAAAAAGTTCGAAAAAAAATTTCGAAAAAAAATTTCGAAAAAAAGGTCGAAAAAAAATTTCGAAAAAAAAATTTCGAAAAAAAATTTCGAAAAAAAATTTCGAAAAAAAAATTCGAAAAAAAAGTTCGAAAAAAAAGTTCGAAAAAAAAGTTCGAAAAAAAAGTTCGAAAAAAAATTTCGAAAAAAAATTTCGAAAAAAAAGTTCGAAAAAAAAGTTTGAAAAAAAATTATGAAAAAAATTTCGAAACAAAATTTTCGAAAAAAATTTTGAAAAAAAATTCGAAAAAAATTTCAAAAAAATTTTCGAAAAAATTGTGGAAAAAAAATTTTGAAAAAAATTATGAAAACAATTTTCAATAAAAATTTCGATAAAATTTTGGAAAAAAATTTTCGAAAAAAATTTCCAAAAAAAATTTTAGGAAAGATTTTTGAAAAAAATTTCGACAAAAAATTTTCGAAAAAAATTTTGAAAAAAGTTTCGTACAGAATTTTGAAAAAAAATTTCGAAAAAAATTTTTTTTTTAATTTTCCAAAATAATTTCGAAAAAAAATTTTCGAAGAAATTTTGGAAAAAAAATTACGAAAAAAATTTTCGAAAAAAAATTTTCGAAAAAAATTTTGAAAAAAAATTTGAAAAAAAATTTCAAAAAAATTTTCGAAAAAATTTTGGAAATAAAATTTTCGTAAAAAATTTCGAAAAAAATTTTGAAAAAAAATTTCCAAAAAAATTTTCAGAAAAATTTTCGAAAAATTTTGGGAAAAAAATATTTCGAAAAAAATTTTCAAAAAAATTTTCGAAAAAATTTTCGAAAAAATTGAAGAAAAAAAAATTTTCGAAAAAATTATAAAAAAAATTTTCGAAAAAAATTTTGAAAAAATTTTGGAAAAAAAATTTTCGAAAAAAATTTCGAAAAAAAATTTTCGAAAATAATTTAGAAAATAATTTTCGAAAAAAATTTTGAAAAAAATTTTCGAAAAAAATTTCGAAAAAAAATTTTCGAAAAAAATTTCGAAAAAAAATTTCGAAAAAAATTTTGAAAAAAATTTTCAAAAAAAATTTTGAAAAAAAATTTTCAAAAAAAATTTCGAAACAAAGTTTTAAAAAAAATTTCGAAAAAAATTTTCGAAAAAAATTTTGAAAAACATTTTCGAAAAAAATTTTGAATAAAAATTATGAAAAAAAATTTCGAAATAAATTTTCAAAAAAAAAGTTTCTAAAAAATTTTGTAAAAATACTTTTCGAAAAAAATTTTCAAAAAAAGTTTCGAAAAAAAATTTTCGAAAAAAATTTTGAAAAAATTTATCGAAAAAAAATTTTCGAAAAAAAAATTTGGAAAACAATTTTGAAAAAAATTTTCGAAAAAAAATTTTAGAAAAAAATATCGAAAAAAATTTCGAAAAAAAATTTCGAAAAAAAAAATTTCAAAAAAAATTTGGAAAAAAAATTTCGAAAAAAATTTTGAAAAAAAATTTTGAAAAAAAATTTTGAAAAAAAATTTTGAAAAAAAATTTTGAAAAAAAATTTTGAAAAAAAAATTTTGAAAAAAAATTTTGAAAAAAAATTTTGAAAAAAAATTTTGAAATAAAATTTTGAAAAAAAATTTGAAAAAAAAATTTGAAAAAAAATTTTGAAAAAAAATTTTGAATAAAAATTTTGAAAAAAAATTTTGAAAAAAAATTTTGAAAAAAAATTTTGAAAAAAAATTTTGAAAAAAAATTTTGAAAAAAAAATTTGAAAAAAAAATTTGAAAAAAAATTTTGAAAAAAAATTTTGAAAAAAAATTTTGAAAAAAAATTTTGAAAAAAAATTTTGAAAAAAAATTTTGAAAAAAATTTTGAAAAAAAATTTTGAAAAAAAATTTTGAAAAAAAATTTTGAAAAAAAAATTTTGAGAAAAAATTTGAAAAAAAAATTTGAAAAAAAATTTTGAAAAAAAATTTTGAAAAAAAATTTTGAAAAAAAAATTTAAAAAAAAATTTTGAAAAAAAATTTTGAAAAAAAAATTTGAAAAAAAATTTTGAAAAAAAATTTTGAAAAAAAATTATGAAAAAAAATTTTGAAAAAAAATTTTGAAAAAAATTTTGAAAAAAAATTTTGAAAAAAAAATTTGAAAAAAAATTTTGAAAAAAAATTTTGAAAAAAAAACTTTGAAAAAAAATTTTGAAAAAAAATTTTGAAAAAAAATTTTGAAAAACAATTTTGAAAAAAAAATTTGAAAAAAAATTTTGAAAAAAAATTTTGATAAAAAATTTTGAAAAAAAATTTTGAAAAAAAATTTTGAAAAAAAATTTTCAAAAAAAATTTTGAAAAAAAAATTTGAAAAAAAAATTTGAAAAAAAATTTTGAAAAAAAAATTTGAAAAAAAATTTTGAAAAAAAATTTTGAAAAAAAATTTTGAAAAAAAATTTTGAAAAAAAATTTTGAAAAAAAATTTTGAAAAAAAATTTTGAAAAAAAAATTTGAAAAAAAAATTTTGAAAAAAAATTTTGAAAAAAAAATTTGAAAAAAAAATTTGAAAAAAAATTTTGAAAAAAAATTTTGAAAAAAAAATTTGAAAAAAAATTTTGAAAAAAAATTTTGAAAAAAAATTTTGAAAAAAAATTTTGAAAAAAAAATTTGAAAAAAAATTTTGAAAAAAAAATGTTTAAAAAAAAAATTTTGAAAAAAAAATTTGAAAAAAAAATTTGAAAAAAAATTTTGAAAAAAAATTTTGAAAAAAAATTTTGAAAAAAAATTTTGAAAAAAAATTTTGAAAAAAAATTTTGAAAAAAATTTTGAAAAAATATTTTGAAAAAATATTTTGAAAAAAAATTTTGAAAAAAAAATTTTGAGAAAAAATTTGAAAAAAAAATTTGAAAAAAAATTTAAAAAAAAAATTTTGAAAAAAAATTTTGAAAAAAAAATTTAAAAAAAAATTTTGAAAAGCAATTTTGAAAAAAAAATTTGAAAAAAAATTTAAAAAAAAATTTTGAAAAAAAATTTTGAAAAAAAATTTTGAAAAAAAATTTTGAAAAAAAATTTTGAAAAAAAAATTTGAAAAAAAATTTTGAAAAAAAATTTTGAAAAAAAAATTTTGAAAAAAAATTTTGAAAAAAAATTTTGAAAAAAAATTTTGAAAAAAAATTTTGAAAAAAAAATTTGAAAAAAAATTTTGAAAAAAAATTTTGAAAAAAAATTTTGAAAAAAAATTTTGAAAAAAAATTTTGAAAAAAAAATTTGAAAAAAAAATTTGAAAAAAAAATTTGAAAAAAAAATTTGAAAAAAAATTTTGAAAAAAAATTTTGAAAAAAAATTTGAAAAAAAATTTTGAAAAAAAATTTTGAAAAAAAATTTTGAAAAAAAAATTTTGAAAAAAAAATTTGAAAAAAAAATTTGAAAAAAAAAATTTGAAAAAAAATTTTGAAAAAAAATTTTGAAAAAAAATTTTGAAAAAAAATTTTGAAAAAAAATTTCGAAAAAAAATTTCGAAAAAAAAGTTCGAAAAAAAAGTTCGAAAAAAAAGTTCGAAAAAAAAGTTCGAAAAAAAGTTCGAAAAAAAAGTTCGAAAAAGAAGTTCGAAAAAAATTTCGAAAAAAAATTTCGAAAAAAAATTTCGAAAAAAAATTTCGAAAAAAAATTTCGAAAAAAAAGTTCGAAAAAAAAGTTCGAAAAAAAAGGTCGAAAAAAAATTTCGAAAAAAAAGTTCGAAAAAAAATTTCGAAAAAAAATTTCGAAAAAAAAGTTCGAAAAAAAAGTTCGAAAAAAAAGTTCGAAAAAAAAGTTCGAAAAGAAATTTCGAAAAAAAATTTCGAAAAAAAAATCGAAAAAAAATTTTGAAAAAAAATTTTCGAAAAAAAATTTTCGAAAAAAATTTTGAAAAAATTTATCGAAAAAAAATTTTCGAAAAAAAATTTTGGAAAACAATTTTGAAAAAAATTTTCGAAAAAAAATTTAAAAAAAAATTTAAAAAAATATTTTGAAAAAAAATTTTGAAAAAAAATTTTGAAAAAAAATTTTGAAAAAAAATTTGGAAAAATTGAAAAAAAAATTTGAAAAAAAATTTTGAAAAAAAATTTTGAAAAAAAATTTTGAAAAAAAATTTTGAAAAAAAATTTTGATAAAAAAAAATTTTGAAAAAAAATTTTGAAAAAAAATTTTGAAAAAAAATTTTGAAAAAAAATTTTGAAAAAAAATTTTGAAAAAAAAATTTTGAAAAAATATTTTGAAAAAAAATTTTGAAAAAAAATTTTGAAAAAAAATTTTGAAAAAAAAATTTTGAAAAAAAAATTTTGAAAAAATATTTTGAAAAAAAATTTTGAAAAATAATTTTGAAAAAAAATTTTGAAAAAAAATTTTGAAAAAAAATTTTGAAAAAAAATTTTGAAAAAAAATTTTGAAAAAAAATTTTGAAAAAAAATTTTGAAAAAAAATTTTGAAAAAACATTTTGAAATAAAATTTTGAAAAAAAATTTGAAAAAAAAATTTGAAAAAAAATTTTGAAAAAAAATTTTGAATAAAAATTTTGAAAAAAAATTTTGAAAAAAAATTTTGAAAAAAAATTTTGAAAAAAAATTTTGAAAAAAAATTTTGAAAAAAAATTTTGAAAAAAAATTTTGAAAAAAAATTTTGAAAAAAAAATTTGAAAAAAAAATTTGAAAAAAAATTTTGAAAAAAAATTTTGAAAAAAAATTTTGAAAAAAAATTTTGAAAAAAAATTTTGAAAAAAAATTTTGAAAAAAATTTTGAAAAAAAATTTTGAAAAAAAATTTTGAAAAAAAATTTTGAAAAAAAAATTTTGAGAAAAAATTTGAAAAAAAAATTTGAAAAAAAATTTTGAAAAAAAATTTTGAAAAAAAATTTTGAAAAAAAAATTTGAAAAAAAAATTTGAAAAAAAATTTTGAAAAAAAAATTTGAAAAAAAATTTTGAAAAAAAATTTTGAAAAAAAATTTTGAAAAAAAATTTTGAAAAAAAATTTTGAAAAAAAATTTTGAAAAAAAATTTTGAAAAAAAAATTTGAAAAAAAATTTTTGAAAAAAAATTTTGAAAAAAAAATTTGAAAAAAAAATTTGAAAAAAAATTTTGAAAAAAAATTTTGAAAAAAAAATTTGAAAAAAAATTTTGAAAAAAAATTTTGAAAAAAAATTTTGAAAAAAAATTTTGAAAAAAAAATTTGAAAAAAAATTTTGAAAAAAAAATGTTTAAAAAAAAAATTTTGAAAAAAAATTTTGAAAAAAAAATTTGAAAAAAAATTTTGAAAAAAAATTTTGAAAAAAAATTTTGAAAAAAAAATTTTGAGAAAAAATTTGAAAAAAAAATTTGAAAAAAAATTTTTAAAAAAATTTTGAAAAAAAATTTTGAAAAAAAAATTTAAAAAAAAATTTTGAAAAACAATTTTGAAAAAAAAATTTGAAAAAAAATTTAAAAAAAAATTTTGAAAAAAAATTTTGAAAAAAAATTTTGAAAAAAAATTTTGAAAAAAAAATTTGAAAAAAAATTTAAAAAAAAATTTTGAAAAAAAATTTTGAAAAAAAATTTTGAAAAAAAATTTTGAAAAAAAATTTTGAAAAAAAAATTTGAAAAAAAATTTTGAAAAAAAATTTTGAAAAAAAATTTTGAAAAAAAATTTTGAAAAAAAATTTTGAAAAAAAATTTTGAAAAAAAATTTTGAAAAAAAAATTTGAAAAAAAATTTTGAAAAAAAATTTTGAAAAAAAATTTTGAAAAAAAATTTTGAAAAAAAATTTTGAAAAAAAAATTTGAAAAAAAAATTTGAAAAAAAATTTTGAAAAAAAAATTTGAAAAAAAATTTTGAAAAAAAATTTTGAAAAAAAATTTTGAAAAAAAATTTTGAAAAAAAATTTTGAAAAAAAATTTTGAAAAAAAATTTTGAAAAAAAAATTTTGAAAAAAAAATTTGAAAAAAAAATTTGAAAAAAAAAATTTGAAAAAAAATTTTGAAAAAAAATTTTGAAAAAAAAATTTGAAAAAAAATTTTGAAAAAAAATTTTGAAAAAAAATTTTGAAAAAAAAATTTGAAAAAAAATTTTGAAAAAAAAATGTTTAAAAAAAAAAATTTGAAAAAAAATTTAAAAAAAAAAATTTGAAAAAAAATTTTGAAAAAAAAATTTGAAAAAAAAATTTGAAAAAAAATTTTGAAAAAAAAATTTGAAAAGAAATTTTGAAAAAAAATTTTGAAAAAAAATTTTGAAAAAAAAATTTGAAAAAAAAATTTGAAAAAAAATTTTGAAAAAAAATTTTGAAAAAAAAATTTGAAAAAAAATTTTGAAAAAAAATTTTGAAAAAAAATTTTGAAAAAAAATTTTGAAAAAAATTTTGAAAAAAAATTTTGAAAAAAAAATTTGAAAAAAAATTTTGAAAAAAAATTTTGAAAAAAAATTTTGAAAAAAAATTTTGAAAAAAAATTTTGAAAAAAAATTTTGAAAAAAAATTTTGAAAAAAAATTTTGAAAAAAAATTTTGAAAAAAAATTTTGAAAAAAAAATTTGAAAAAAAATTTTGAAAAAAAATTTTGAAAAAAAAATTTGAAAAAAAATTTTGAAAAAAAAGTTCGAAAAAAAATTTCGAAAAAAAAGTTCGAAAAAAAATTTCGAAAAAAAAGTTCGAAAAAAAATTTCGAAAAAAAATTTCGAAAAAAAAGTTCGAAAAAAAAGTTCGAAAAAAAAGTTCGAAAAAAAATTTCGAAAAAAAGTTCGAAAAAAAAGTTCGAAAAAAAAGTTCGAAAAAAAAGTTCGAAAAAAAGTTCGAAAAAAAATTTCGAAAAAAAATTTTGAAAAAAAGTTCGAAAAAAAATTTCGAAAAAAAATTTCGAAAAAAAATTTCGAAAAAAAATTTCGAAAAAAAATTTCGAAAAAAAAGTTCGAAAAAAAAGTTCGAAAAAAAAGGTCGAAAAAAAATTTCGAAAAAAAAGTTCGAAAAAAAATTTCGAAAAAAAATTTCGAAAAAAAAGTTCGAAAAAAAAGTTCGAAAAAAAAGTTCGAAAAAAAAGTTCGAAAAAAAATTTCGAAAAAAAATTTCGAAAAAAAAATCGAAAAAAAAATTCGAAAAAAAAATTCGAAAAAAAAGTTCGAAAAAAAAGTTCGAAAAAAAAGTTCGAAAAAAAATTTCGAAAAAAAGGTCGAAAAAAAATTTCGAGAAAAAAAATTTCGAAAAAAAATTTCGAAAAAAAAATTCGAAAAAAAAGTTCGAAAAAAAGTTCGAAAAAAAAGTTCGAAAAAAAATTTCGAAAAAAAAGGTCGAAAAAAAAGTTCGAAAAAAAAGTATGAAAAAAAAGTTCGAAAAAAAATTTCGAAAAAAAATTTCGAAAAAGTTCGAAAAAAAATTTCGAAAAAAAAGTTCGAAAAAAAATTTCGAAAAAAAATTTCGAAAAAAAAGTTCGAAAAAAAAGTTCGAAAAAAAAGTTCGAAAAAAAAGTTCGAAAAAAAAGTTCGAAAAAAAAGTTCGAAAAAAAATTTCAAAAAAAAATTTCGAAAAAAAAGTTCGAAAAAAAATTTCGAAAAAAAATTTCGAAAAAAAGGTCGAAAAAAAATTTCGAAAAAAAAATTTCGAAAAAAAATTTCGAAAAAAAATTTCGAAAAAAAAATTCGAAAAAAAAGTTCGAAAAAAAAGTTCGAAAAAAAAGTTCGAAAAAAAAGTTCGAAAAAAAATTTCGAAAAAAAATTTCGAAAAAAAAGTTCGAAAAAAAAGTTTGAAAAAAAATTATGAAAAAAATTTCGAAACAAAATTTTCGAAAAAAATTTTGAAAAAAAATTCGAAAAAAATTTCAAAAAAATTTTCGAAAAAATTGTGGAAAAAAAATTTTGAAAAAAATTATGAAAACAATTTTCAATAAAAATTTCGATAAAATTTTGGAAAAAAATTTTCGAAAAAAATTTCCAAAAAAAATTTTAGGAAAGATTTTTGAAAAAAATTTCGACAAAAAATTTTCGAAAAAAATTTTGAAAAAAGTTTCGTACAGAATTTTGAAAAAAAATTTCGAAAAAAATTTTTTTTTTAATTTTCCAAAATAATTTCGAAAAAAAATTTTCGAAGAAATTTTGGAAAAAAAATTACGAAAAAAATTTTCGAAAAAAAATTTTCGAAAAAAATTTTGAAAAAAAATTTGAAAAAAAATTTCAAAAAAATTTTCGAAAAAATTTTGGAAATAAAATTTTCGTAAAAAATTTCGAAAAAAATTTTGAAAAAAAATTTCCAAAAAAATTTTCAGAAAAATTTTCGAAAAATTTTGGGAAAAAAATATTTCGAAAAAAATTTTCAAAAAAATTTTCGAAAAAATTTTCGAAAAAATTGAAGAAAAAAAAATTTTCGAAAAAATTATAAAAAAAATTTTCGAAAAAAATTTTGAAAAAATTTTGGAAAAAAAATTTTCGAAAAAAATTTCGAAAAAAAATTTTCGAAAATAATTTAGAAAATAATTTTCGAAAAAAATTTTGAAAAAAATTTTCGAAAAAAATTTCGAAAAAAAATTTTCGAAAAAAATTTCGAAAAAAAATTTCGAAAAAAATTTTGAAAAAAATTTTCAAAAAAAATTTTGAAAAAAAATTTTCAAAAAAAATTTCGAAACAAAGTTTTAAAAAAAATTTCGAAAAAAATTTTCGAAAAAAATTTTGAAAAACATTTTCGAAAAAAATTTTGAATAAAAATTATGAAAAAAAATTTCGAAATAAATTTTCAAAAAAAAAGTTTCTAAAAAATTTTGTAAAAATACTTTTCGAAAAAAATTTTCAAAAAAATTTTCGAAAAAAAATTTTCGAAAAAAATTTTGAAAAAATTTATCGAAAAAAAATTTTCGAAAAAAAAATTTGGAAAACAATTTTGAAAAAAATTTTCGAAAAAAAATTTTAGAAAAAAATATCGAAAAAAATTTCGAAAAAAAATTTCGAAAAAAAAAATTTCAAAAAAAATTTGGAAAAAAAATTTCGAAAAAAATTTTGAAAAAAAATTTTGAAAAAAAATTTTGAAAAAAAATTTTGAAAAAAAATTTTGAAAAAAAATTTTGAAAAAAAAATTTTGAAAAAAAATTTTGAAAAAAAATTTTGAAAAAAAATTTTGAAATAAAATTTTGAAAAAAAATTTGAAAAAAAAATTTGAAAAAAAATTTTGAAAAAAAATTTTGAATAAAAATTTTGAAAAAAAATTTTGAAAAAAAATTTTGAAAAAAAATTTTGAAAAAAAATTTTGAAAAAAAATTTTGAAAAAAAAATTTGAAAAAAAAATTTGAAAAAAAATTTTGAAAAAAAATTTTGAAAAAAAATTTTGAAAAAAAATTTTGAAAAAAAATTTTGAAAAAAAATTTTGAAAAAAATTTTGAAAAAAAATTTTGAAAAAAAATTTTGAAAAAAAATTTTGAAAAAAAAATTTTGAGAAAAAATTTGAAAAAAAAATTTGAAAAAAAATTTTGAAAAAAAATTTTGAAAAAAAATTTTGAAAAAAAAATTTAAAAAAAAATTTTGAAAAAAAATTTTGAAAAAAAAATTTGAAAAAAAATTTTGAAAAAAAATTTTGAAAAAAAATTATGAAAAAAAATTTTGAAAAAAAATTTTGAAAAAAATTTTGAAAAAAAATTTTGAAAAAAAAATTTGAAAAAAAATTTTGAAAAAAAATTTTGAAAAAAAAACTTTGAAAAAAAATTTTGAAAAAAAATTTTGAAAAAAAATTTTGAAAAACAATTTTGAAAAAAAAATTTGAAAAAAAATTTTGAAAAAAAATTTTGATAAAAAATTTTGAAAAAAAATTTTGAAAAAAAATTTTGAAAAAAAATTTTCAAAAAAAATTTTGAAAAAAAAATTTGAAAAAAAAATTTGAAAAAAAATTTTGAAAAAAAAATTTGAAAAAAAATTTTGAAAAAAAATTTTGAAAAAAAATTTTGAAAAAAAATTTTGAAAAAAAATTTTGAAAAAAAATTTTGAAAAAAAATTTTGAAAAAAAAATTTGAAAAAAAAATTTTGAAAAAAAATTTTGAAAAAAAAATTTGAAAAAAAAATTTGAAAAAAAATTTTGAAAAAAAATTTTGAAAAAAAAATTTGAAAAAAAATTTTGAAAAAAAATTTTGAAAAAAAATTTTGAAAAAAAATTTTGAAAAAAAAATTTGAAAAAAAATTTTGAAAAAAAAATGTTTAAAGAAAAAATTTTGAAAAAAAAATTTGAAAAAAAAATTTGAAAAAAAATTTTGAAAAAAAATTTTGAAAAAAAATTTTGAAAAAAAATTTTGAAAAAAAATTTTGAAAAAAAATTTTGAAAAAAATTTTGAAAAAATATTTTGAAAAAATATTTTGAAAAAAAATTTTGAAAAAAAAATTTTGAGAAAAAATTTGAAAAAAAAATTTGAAAAAAAATTTAAAAAAAAAATTTTGAAAAAAAATTTTGAAAAAAAAATTTAAAAAAAAATTTTGAAAAGCAATTTTGAAAAAAAAATTTGAAAAAAAATTTAAAAAAAAATTTTGAAAAAAAATTTTGAAAAAAAATTTTGAAAAAAAATTTTGAAAAAAAATTTTGAAAAAAAAATTTGAAAAAAAATTTTGAAAAAAAATTTTGAAAAAAAAATTTTGAAAAAAAATTTTGAAAAAAAATTTTGAAAAAAAATTTTGAAAAAAAATTTTGAAAAAAAAATTTGAAAAAAAATTTTGAAAAAAAATTTTGAAAAAAAATTTTGAAAAAAAATTTTGAAAAAAAATTTTGAAAAAAAAATTTGAAAAAAAAATTTGAAAAAAAAATTTGAAAAAAAATTTGAAAAAAAATTTTGAAAAAAAATTTTGAAAAAAAATTTTGAAAAAAAATTTTGAAAAAAAATTTTGAAAAAAAATTTTGAAAAAAAAATTTTGAAAAAAAAATTTGAAAAAAAAATTTGAAAAAAAAAATTTGAAAAAAAATTTTGAAAAAAAATTTTGAAAAAAAATTTTGAAAAAAAATTTTGAAAAAAAATTTCGAAAAAAAATTTCGAAAAAAAAGTTCGAAAAAAAAGTTCGAAAAAAAAGTTCGAAAAAAAAGTTCGAAAAAAAGTTCGAAAAAAAAGTTCGAAAAAGAAGTTCGAAAAAAATTTCGAAAAAAAATTTCGAAAAAAAATTTCGAAAAAAAATTTCGAAAAAAAATTTCGAAAAAAAAGTTCGAAAAAAAAGTTCGAAAAAAAAGGTCGAAAAAAAATTTCGAAAAAAAAGTTCGAAAAAAAATTTCGAAAAAAAATTTCGAAAAAAAAGTTCGAAAAAAAAGTTCGAAAAAAAAGTTCGAAAAAAAAGTTCGAAAAGAAATTTCGAAAAAAAATTTCGAAAAAAAAATCGAAAAAAAATTTTGAAAAAAAATTTTCGAAAAAAAATTTTCGAAAAAAATTTTGAAAAAATTTATCGAAAAAAAATTTTCGAAAAAAAATTTTGGAAAACAATTTTGAAAAAAATTTTCGAAAAAAAATTTAAAAAAAAATTTAAAAAAATATTTTGAAAAAAAATTTTGAAAAAAAATTTTGAAAAAAAATTTTGAAAAAAAATTTGGAAAAATTGAAAAAAAAATTTGAAAAAAAATTTTGAAAAAAAATTTTGAAAAAAAATTTTGAAAAAAAATTTTGAAAAAAAATTTTGATAAAAAAAAATTTTGAAAAAAAATTTTGAAAAAAAATTTTGAAAAAAAATTTTGAAAAAAAATTTTGAAAAAAAATTTTGAAAAAAAAATTTTGAAAAAATATTTTGAAAAAAAATTTTGAAAAAAAATTTTGAAAAAAAATTTTGAAAAAAAAATTTTGAAAAAAAAATTTTGAAAAAATATTTTGAAAAAAAATTTTGAAAAATAATTTTGAAAAAAAATTTTGAAAAAAAATTTTGAAAAAAAATTTTGAAAAAAAATTTTGAAAAAAAATTTTGAAAAAAAATTTTGAAAAAAAATTTTGAAAAAACATTTTGAAAAAAAATTTTGAAAAAAAATTTTGAAAAAAAATTTTGAAAAAAAAATTTGAAAAAAAAATTTGAAAAAAAAATTTGAAAAAAAATTTTGAAAAAAAATTTTGAAAAAAAATTTTGAAAAAAAATTTTGAAAAAAAATTTTGAAAAAAAATTTTGAAAAAAAATTTTGAAAAAAAATTTTGAAAAAAAAATTTTAAAAAAAATTTTGAAAAAAATTTTGAAAAAAAATTTTGAAAAACAATTTTGAAAAAAAAATTTGAAAAAAAAATTTTGAAAAAAAATTTTGAAAAAAAATTTTGAAAAAAAATTTTGAAAAAAAAATTTGAAAAAGAAATTTTGAAAAAAAATTTTGAAAAAAAATTTTGAAAAAAAATTTTGAAATAAAATTTTGAAAAAAAATTTGAAAAAAAAATTTGAAAAAAAATTTTGAAAAAAAATTTTGAATAAAAATTTTGAAAAAAAATTTGGAAAAAAAATTTTGAAAAAAAATTTTGAAAAAAAATTTTGAAAAAAAATTTAAAAAAAAAATTTTGAAAAAAAATTTTGAAAAAAAATTTTGAAAAAAAATTTTGAAAAAAAAATTTAAAAAAAAATTTGAAAAAAAATTTTGAAAAAAAATTTTGAAAAAAAAATTTGAAAAAAAATTTTGAAAAAAAATTTTGAAAAAAAATTTTGAAAAAAATTTTGAAAAAAAATTTTGAAAAAAAATTTTGAAAAAAAATTTTGAAAAAAAAATTTTGAGAAAAAATTTGAAAAAAAAATTTGAAAAAAAATTTTGAAAAAAAATTTTGAAAAAAAAATTTGAAAAAAAAATTTAAAAAAAAATTTTGAAAAAAAATTTTGAAAAAAAAATTTGAAAAAAAATTTTGAAAAAAAATTTTGAAAAAAAATTTTGAAAAAAAATTTTGAAAAAAAATTTTGAAAAAAATTTTGAAAAAAAATTTTGAAAAAAAAATTTTAAAAAAAATTTTGAAAAAAAATTTTGAAAAAAAAATTTTGAAAAAAAATTTTGAAAAAAAATTTTGAAAAAAAATTTTGAAAAAAAATTTAAAAAAAAAAATTGAAAAAAAATTTTGAAAAAAAATTTTGAAAAAAAATTTTGAAAAAAAATTTTGAAAAAAAATTTTGAAAAAAAATTTTGAAAAAAAAATTTGAAAAAAAAATTTGAAAAAAAATTTTGAAAAAAAAATTTGAAAAAAAATTTTGAAAAAAGATTTTGAAAAAAAATTTTGAAAAAAAATTTTGAAAAAAAATTTTGAAAAAAAATTTTGAAAAAAAATTTTGAAAAAAAAATTTTGAAAAAAAATTTTGAAAAAAAAATTTGAAAAAAAAATTTGAAAAAAAATTTTGAAAAAAAATTTTGAAAAAAAAATTTGAAAAAAAATTTTGAAAAAAAATTTTGAAAAAAAATTTTGAAAAAAAACTTTGAAAAAAAAATTTGAAAAAAAATTTTGAAAAACAAATGTTTAAAAAAAAAATTTTGAAAAAAAATTTTGAAAAAAAAATTTGAAAAAAAATTTTGAAAAAAAATTTTGAAAAAAAATTTTGAAAAAAAATTTTGAAAAAAAATTTTGAGAAAAAATTTGAAAAAAAAATTTGAAAAAAAATTTTGAAAAAAAATTTTGAAAAAAAATTTTGAAAAAAAATTTTGAAAAAAAAATTTTAAAAAAAATTTTGAAAAACAATTTTGAAAAAAAAATTTGAAAAAAAATTTAAAAAAAAATTTTGAAAAAAAATTTTGAAAAAAAATTTTGAAAAAAAATTTTGAAAAAAAATTTTGAAAAAAAAATTTGAAAAAAAATTTTGAAAAAAAATTTTGAAAAAAAAATTTTGAAAAAAAATTTTGAAAAAAAATTTTGAAAAAAAATTTTGAAAAAAAATTTTGAAAAAAAAATTTGAAAAAAAATTTTGAAAAAAAATTTTGAAAAAAAATTTTGAAAAAAATTTTTGAAAAAAAATTTTGAAAAAAAATTTTGAAAAAAAAATTTGAAAAAAAAATTTGAAAAAAAATTTTGAAAAAAAAATTGAAAAAAAATTTTGAAAAAAAATTTTGAAAAAAAATTTTGAAAAAAAATTTTGAAAAAAAATTTTGAAAAAAAATTTTGAAAAAAAAATTTGAAAAAAAATTTTGAAAAAAAATTTTGAAAAAAAATTTTGAAAAAAAATTTTGAAAAAAAATTTTGAAAAAAAATTTTGAAAAAAATTTTGAAAAAAAATTTTGAAAGAAAAAATTTGAAAAAAAATTTGAAAAAAAATTTTCAAAAAAAATTTTCAAAAAAAATTTTGAAAAAAAATTTTGAAAAAAAATTTTGAAAAAAAAATTTGAAAAAAAATTTTGAAAAAAAATTTTGAAAAGAAAATTTGAAAAAAAATTTTGAAAAAAAAGTTCGAAAAAAAATTTCGAAAAAAAAGTTCGAAAAAAAATTTCGAAAAAAAAGTTCGAAAAAAAAATTCGAAAAAAAATTTCGAAAAAAAAGTTCGAAAAAAAAGTTCGAAAAAAAAGTTCGAAAAAAAAGTTCGAAAAAAAGTTCGAAAAAAAAGTTCGAAAAAAAGTTCGAAAAAAAAGTTCGAAAAAAAAGTTCGAAAAAAATTTCGAAAAAAAATTTCGAAAAAAAAATTCGAAAAAAAAGTTCGAAAAAAAAGTTCGAAAAAAAAGTTCGAAAAAAAATTTCGAAAAAAAATTTCGAAAAAAAAGTTCGAAAAAAAAGTTCGAAAAAAAAGTTTGAAAAAAAAGTTCGAATAAAAAGTTCGAAAAAAAAGTTCGAAAAAAAATTTTGAAAAAAAAGTTTGAAAAAAAAGTTCGAAAAAAAATTTCGAAAAAAAAGTTCGAAAAAAAAGTTCGAAAAAAAGTTCGAAAAAAAATTTCGAAAAAAACGTTCGAAAAAAAAGTTCGAAAAAAAATTTCGAAAAAAAATTTCGAAAAAAAATTTCGAAAAAAAAGTTCGAAAAAAAATTTCGAAAAAAAGTTCGAAAAAAAATTTCGAAAAAAAATTTCGAAAAAAAAGTTCGAAAAAAAATTTCGAAAAAAAAGTTCGAAAAAAAATTTCGAAAAAAAATTTCGAAAAAAAAATTCGAAAAAAAAGTCCGAAAAAAAAGGTCGAAAAAAAAGTTCGAAAAAAAAGTATGAAAAAAAATTTCGAAAAAAAATTTCGAAAAAAAAGTTCGAAAAAAAATTTCGAAAAAAAATTTCGAAAAAAAAGTTCGAAAAAAAAGTTCGAAAAAAAAGTTCGAAAAAAAAGTTCGAAAAAAAAGTTCGAAAAAAAATTTCAAAAAAAAATTTCGAAAAAAAAGTTCGAAAAAAAATTTCGAAAAAAAATTTCGAAAAAAAGGTCGAAAAAAAATTTCGAAAAAAAAATTTCGAAAAAAAATTTCGAAAAAAAATTTCGAAAAAAAAATTCGAAAAAAAAGTTCGAAAAAAAGTTCGAAAAAAAAGTTCGAAAAAAAATTTCGAAAAAAAAGTTCGAAAAAAAAGTTCGAAAAAAAAGTTCGAAAAAAAAGTTCGAAAAAAAATTTCGAAAAAAAATTTCGAAAAAAAAGTTCGAAAAAAAAGTTTGAAAAAAAATTATGAAAAAAATTTCGAAACAAAATTTTCGAAAAAAATTTTGAAAAAAATTTCGAAAAAAATTTCAAAAAAATTTTCGAAAAAATTGTGGAAAAAAAATTTTGAAAAAAATTATGAAAACAATTTTCAAAAAAAATTTCGAAAAAATTTTGGAAAAAAATTTTCGAAAAAAATTTCCAAAAAAAATTTTAGGAAAGATTTTTGAAAAAAATTTCGACAAAAAATTTTCGAAAAAAATTTTGAAAAAAGTTTCGTAAAGAATTTTGAAAAAAAATTTCGAAAAAAATTTTTTTTTTAATTTTCCAAAATAATTTCGAAAAAAAATTTTCGAAGAAATTTTGGAAAAAAAATTACGAAAGAAATTTTCGAAAAAAAATTATCGAAAAAAATTTTGAAAAAAAATTTGAAAAAAAATTTCAAAAAAATTTTCGAAAAAATTTTGGAAATAAAATTTTCGTAAAAAATTTCGAAAAAAATTTTGAAAAAAAATTTCCAAAAAATTTTCAGAAAAATTTTCGAAAAATTTTGGGAAAAAAATATTTCGAAAAAAATTTTCAAAAAAATTTTCGAAAAAATTTTCGAAAAAATTTAAGAAAAAAAAATTTTCGAAAAAATTATAAAAAAAATTTTCGAAAAAAATTTTGAAAAAATTTTGGAAAAAAAATTTTCGAAAAAAATTTCGAAAAAAAATTTTCGAAAATAATTTAGAAAATAATTTTCGAAAAAAATTTTGAAAAAAATTTTCGAAAAAAATTTCGAAAAAAAATTTTCGAAAAAAATTTCGAAAAAAAATTTCGAAAAAAATTTTGAAAAAAAATTTTCAAAAAAAATTTCGAAACAAAGTTTTAAAAAAAATTTCGAAAAAAATTTTCGAAAAAAATTTTGAAAAAAATTTTCGAAAAAAATTTTGAATAAAAATTATGAAAAAAAATTTCGAAATAAATTTTCAAAAAAAAAGTTTCTAAAAAATTTTGTAAAAATACTTTTCGAAAAAAATTTTCAAAAAAATTTTCGAAAAAAAATTTTCGAAAAAAATTTTGAAAAAATTTATCGAAAAAAAATTTTCGAAAAAAAAATTTGGAAAACAATTTTGAATAAAATTTTCGAAAAAAAATTTTAGAAAAAAATATCGAAAAAAATTTCGAAAAAAAATTTCGAAAAAAAAAATTTCAAAAAAAATTTGGAAAAAAAATTTCGAAAAAAATTTTGAAAAAAAATTTTGAAAAAAAATTTTGAAAAAAAATTTTGAAAAACAAATTTTGAAAAAAAATTTTGAAAAAAAATTTTGAAAAAAAATTTTGAAAAAAAATTTTGAAAAAGAAATTTTGAAAAAAAATTTTGAAAAAAAATTTTGAAAAAAAATTTTGAAAAAAAATTTTGAAATAAAATTTTGAAAAAAAATTTGAAAAAAAAATTTGAAAAAAAATTTTGAAAAAAAATTTTGAATAAAAATTTTGAAAAAAAATTTTGAAAAAAAATTTTGAAAAAAAATTTTGAAAAAAAATTTTGAAAAAAAATTTTGAAAAAAAATTTTGAAAAAAAATTTTGAAAAAAAATTTAAAAAAAAAAATTTGAAAAAAAAATTTGAAAAAAAATTTTGAAAAAAAATTTTGAAAAAAAATTTTGAAAAAAAATTTTGAAAAAAAATTTTGAAAAAAAATTTTGAAAAAAATTTTGAAAAAAAATTTTGAAAAAAAATTTTGAAAAAAAATTTTGAAAAAAAAATTTTGAGAAAAAATTTGAAAAAAAGAATTTGAAATAAAATTTTGAAAAAAAATTTTGAAAAAAAATTTTGAAAAAAAAATTTGAAAAAAAAATTTGAAAAAAAATTTTGAAAAAAAAATTTGAAAAAAAATTTTGAAAAAAAATTTTGAAAAAAAATTTTGAAAAAAAATTTTGAAAAAAAATTTTGAAAAAAAATTTTGAAAAAAAAATTTGAAAAAAAATTTTTGAAAAAAAATTTTGAAAAAAAAATTTGAAAAAAAAATTTGAAAAAAAATTTTGAAAAAAAATTTTGAAAAAAAAATTTGAAAAAAAATTTTGAAAAAAAATTTTGAAAAAAAATTTTGAAAAAAAATTTTGAAAAAAAAATTTGAAAAAAAATTTTAAAAAAAAAATGTTTAAAAAAAAAAATTTTGAAAAAAAATTTTGAAAAAAAAATTTGAAAAAAAATTTTGAAAAAAAATTTTGAAAAAAAATTTTGAAAAAAAAATTTTGAAAAAAAATTTTGAAAAAAAATTTTGAAAAAAATTTTGAAAAAAAATTTTGAAAAAATATTTTGAAAAAAAATTTTGAAAAAAAAATTTTGAGAAAAAATTTGAAAAAAAAATTTGAAAAAAAATTTTAAAAAAAAATTTTGAAAAAAAATTTTGAAAAAAAAATTAAAAAAAAAATTTTGAAAAACAATTTTGAAAAAAAAATTTGAAAAAAAATTTAAAAAAAAATTTTGAAAAAAAATTTTGAAAAAAAATTTTGAAAAAAAAATTTGAAAAAAAATTTTGAAAAAAAATTTTGAAAAAAAATTTTGAAAAAAAATTTGAAAAAAAATTTCGAAAAAAAAGTTCGAAAAAAAATTTCGAAAAAAAAGTTCGAAAAAAAATTTCGAAAAAAAATTTCGAAAAAAAAGTTCGAAAAAAAAGTTCGAAAAAAAAGTTCGAAAAAAAATTTCGAAAAAAAGTTCGAAAAAAAAGTTCGAAAAAAAAGTTCGAAAAAAAGTTCGAAAAAAAATTTCGAAAAAAAATTTCGAAAAAAAATTTTGAAAAAAAATTTCGAAAAAAAATTTCGAAAAAAAAGTTCGAAAAAAAAGTTCGAAAAAAAAGGTCGAAAAAAAATTTCGAAAAAAAGTTCGAAAAAAAATTTCGAAAAAAAATTTCGAAAAAAAAGTTCGAAAAAAAAGTTCGAAAAAAAAGTTCGAAAAAAAAGTTCGAAAAAAAATTTCGAAAAAAAATTTCGAAAAAAAAATCGAAAAAAAAATTCGAAAAAAAAATTCGAAAAAAAAGTTCGAAAAAAAAGTTCGAAAAAAAAGTTCGAAAAAAAATTTCGAAAAAAAGGTCGAAAAAAAATTTCGAAAAAAAAATTTCGAAAAAAAATTTCGAAAAAAAATTTCGAAAAAAAAATTCGAAAAAAAAGTTCGAAAAAAAGTTCGAAAAAAAAGTTCGAAAAAAAATTTCGAAAAAAAAGGTCGAAAAAAAAGTTCGAAAAAAAGTATGAAAAAAAAGTTCGAAAAAAAATTTCGAAAAAAAAGTTCGAAAAAAAATTTCGAAAAAGTTCGAAAAAAAATTTCGAAAAAAAAGTTCGAAAAGAAATTTCGAAAAAAAATTTCGAAAAAAAAGTTCGAAAAAAAAGTTCGAAAAAAAAGTTCGAAAAAAAAGTTCGAAAAAAAAGTTCGAAAAAAAATTTCAAAAAAAAATTTCGAAAAAAAATTTCGAAAAAAAAATTCGAAAAAAAAGTTCGAAAAAAAGTTCGAAAAAAAAGTTCGAAAAAAAAGTTCGAAAAAAAATTTCGAAAAAAAGTTCGAAAAAAAAGTTCGAAAAAAAAGTTCGAAAAAAAGTTCGAAAAAAAATTTCGAAAAAAAATTTCGAAAAAAAATTTTGAAAAAAAATTTCGAAAAAAAATTTCGAAAAAAAAGTTCGAAAAAAAAGTTCGAAAAAAAAGGTCGAAAAAAAATTTCGAAAAAAAGTTCGAAAAAAAATTTCGAAAAAAAATTTCGAAAAAAAAGTTCGAAAAAAAAGTTCGAAAAAAAAGTTCGAAAAAAAAGTTCGAAAAAAAATTTCGAAAAAAAATTTCGAAAAAAAAATCGAAAAAAAAATTCGAAAAAAAAATTCGAAAAAAAAGTTCGAAAAAAAAGTTCGAAAAAAAAGTTCGAAAAAAAATTTCGAAAAAAAGGTCGAAAAAAAATTTCGAAAAAAAAATTTCGAAAAAAAATTTCGAAAAAAAATTTCGAAAAAAAAATTCGAAAAAAAAGTTCGAAAAAAAGTTCGAAAAAAAAGTTCGAAAAAAAATTTCGAAAAAAAAGGTCGAAAAAAAAGTTCGAAAAAAAAGTATGAAAAAAAAGTTCGAAAAAAAATTTCGAAAAAAAAGTTCGAAAAAAAATTTCGAAAAAGTTCGAAAAAAAATTTCGAAAAAAAAGTTCGAAAAGAAATTTCGAAAAAAAATTTCGAAAAAAAAGTTCGAAAAAAAAGTTCGAAAAAAAAGTTCGAAAAAAAAGTTCGAAAAAAAAGTTCGAAAAAAAATTTCAAAAAAAAATTTCGAAAAAAAATTTCGAAAAAAAAATTCGAAAAAAAAGTTCGAAAAAAAGTTCGAAAAAAAAGTTCGAAAAAAAATTTCGAAAAAAAAGTTCGAAAAAAAAGTTCGAAAAAAAAGTTCGAAAAAAAAGTTCGAAAAAAAATTTCGAAAAAAAATTTCGAAAAAAAAGTTCGAAAAAAAAGTTTGAAAAAAAATTATGAAAAAAATTTCGAAACAAAATTTTCGAAAAAAATTTTGAAAAAAATTTCGAAAAAAATTTCAAAAAAATTTTCGAAAAAATTGTGGAAAAAAATTTTGAAAAAAATTATGAAAACAATTTTCAATAAAAATTTCGAAAAAATTTTGGAAAAAAATTTTCGAAAAAAATTTCCAAAAAAAATTTTAGGAAAGATTTTTGAAAAAAATTTCGACAAAAAATTTTCGAAAAAAATTTTGAAAAAAGTTTCGTAAAGAATTTTGAAAAAAAATTTCGAAAAAAATTTTTTTTTTAATTTTCCAAAATAATTTCGAAAAAAAATTTTCGAAGAAATTTTGGAAAAAAAATTACGAAAAAAATTTTCGAAAAAAAATTTTCGAAAAAAATTTTGAAAAAAAATTTGAAAAAAAATTTCAAAAAAATTTTCGAAAAAATTTTGGAAATAAAATTTTCGTAAAAAATTTCGAAAAAAATTTTGAAAAAAAATTTCCAAAAAAATTTTCAGAAAAATTTTCGAAAAATTTTGGGAAAAAAATATTTCGAAAAAAATTTTCAAAAAAATTTTCGAAAAAATTGAAGAAAAAAAAATTTTCGAAAAAATTATAAAAAAAATTTTCGAAAAAAATTTTGAAAAAATTTTGGAAAAAAAATTTTCGAAAAAAATTTTGAAAAACATTTTCGAAAAAAATTTTGAATAAAAATTATGAAAAAAAATTTCGAAATAAATTTTCAAAAAAAAAGTTTCTAAAAAATTTTGTAAAAATACTTTTCGAAAAAAATTTTCAAAAAAATTTTCGAAAAAAAATTTTCGAAAAAAATTTTGAAAAAATTTACCGAAAAAAAATTTTCGAAAAAAAAATTTGGAAAACAATTTTGAAAAAAATTTTCGAAAAAAAATTTTAGAAAAAAATATCGAAAAAAATTTCGAAAAAAAATTTCGAAAAAAAAAATTTCAAAAAAAATTTGGAAAAAAAATTTCGAAAAAAATTTTGAAAAAAAATTTTGAAAAAAAATTTTGAAAAAAAATTTTGAAAAAAAATTTTGAAAAAAAAATTTTGAAAAAAAATTTTGAAAAAAAAATTTGAAAAAAAATTTTGAAAAAAAATTTTGAAAAAGAAATTTTGAAAAAAAATTTTGAAAAAAAATTTTGAAAAAAAATTTTGAAAAAAAATTTTGAAATAAAATTTTGAAAAAAAATTTGAAAAAAAAATTTGAAAAAAAATTTTGAAAAAAAATTTTGAATAAAAATTTTGAAAAAAAATTTTGAAAAAAAATTTTGAAAAAAAATTTTGAAAAAAAATTTTGAAAAAAAATTTTGAAAAAAAATTTTGAAAAAAAAATTTGAAAAAAAAATTTGAAAAAAAATTTTGAAAAAAAATTTTGAAAAAAAATTTTGAAAAAAAATTTTGAAAAAAAATTTTGAAAAAAAATTTTCAAAAAAAAATTTTGAAAAAAAATTTTGAAAAAAAATTTTGAAAAAAAAATTTTGAGAAAAAATTTGAAAAAAAAATTTGAAAAAAAATTTTGAAAAAAAATTTTGAAAAAAAATTTTGAAAAAAAAATTTAAAAAAAAATTTTGAAAAAAAATTTTGAAAAAAAAATTTGAAAAAAAATTTTGAAAAAAAATTTTGAAAAAAAATTATGAAAAAAAATTTTGAAAAAAAATTTTGAAAAAAATTTTGAAAAAAAATTTTGAAAAAAAAATTTGAAAAAAAATTTTGAAAAAAAATTTTGAAAAAAAAATTTTGAAAAAAAATTTTGAAAAAAAATTTTGAAAAAAAATTTTGAAAAACAATTTTGAAAAAAAAATTTGAAAAAAAATTTTGAAAAAAAATTTTGAAAAAAAATTTTGAAAAAAAATTTTGAAAAAAAATTTTGAAAAAAAATTTTGAAAAAAAATTTTGAAAAAAAATTTTGAAAAAAAAATTTGAAAAAAAAATTTGAAAAAAAATTTTGAAAAAGAAATTTGAAAAAAAATTTTGAAAAAAAATTTTGAAAAAAAATTTTGAAAAAAAATTTTGAAAAAAAATTTTGAAAAAAAATTTTGAAAAAAAATTTTGAAAAAAAAATTTGAAAAAAAAATTTTGAAAAAAAATTTTGAAAAAAAAATTTGAAAAAAAAATTTGAAAAAAAATTTTGAAAAAAAATTTTGAAAAAAAAATTTGAAAAAAAATTTTGAAAAAAAATTTTGAAAAAAAATTTTGAAAAAAAATTTTGAAAAAAAAATTTGAAAAAAAATTTTGAAAAAAAAATGTTTAAAAAAAAATTTTGAAAAAAAATTTTGAAAAAAAAATTTGAAAAAAAATTTTGAAAAAAAATTTTGAAAAAAAATTTTGAAAAAAAATTTTGAAAAAAAATTTTGAAAAAAAATTTTGAAAAAAATTTTGAAAAAAAATTTTGAAAAAATATTTTGAAAAAAAATTTTGAAAAAAAAATTTTGAGAAAAAATTTGAAAAAAAAATTTGAAAAAAAATTTTAAAAAAAAATTTTGAAAAAAACTTTGAAAAAAAAATTTAAAAAAAAATTTTGAAAAGCAATTTTGAAAAAAAAATTTGAAAAAAAAATTTGAAAAAAAAATTTGAAAAAAAATTTTGAAAAAAAAATTTGAAAAAAAATTTTGAAAAAAAATTTTGAAAAAAAATTTTGAAAAAAAATTTTGAAAAAAAATTTTGAAAAAAAATTTTGAAAAAAAATTTTGAAAAAAAAATTTTGAAAAAAAAATTTGAAAAAAAAATTTGAAAAAAAAAATTTGAAAAAAATTTTGAAAAAAAATTTTGAAAAAAAATTTTGAAAAAAAATTTTGAAAAAAAATTTTGAAAAAAAATTTTGAAAAAAAAATTTGAAAAAAAATTTTGAAAAAAAAATGTTTAAAAAAAAAATTTTGAAAAAAAATTTTGAAAAAAAAATTTGAAAAAAAATTTTGAAAAAAAATTTTGAAAAAACATTTTGAAAAAAAATTTTGAAAAAAAATTTTGAAAAAAAATTTTGAAAAAAAAATTTGAAAAAAAAATTTGAAAAAAAAATTTGAAAAAAAATTTTGAAAAAAAATTTTGAAAAAAAATTTTGAAAAAAAATTTTGAAAAAAAATTTTGAAAAAAAATTTTGAAAAAAAATTTTGAAAAAAAATTTTGAAAAAAAAATTTTAAAAAAAATTTTGAAAAAAATTTTGAAAAAAAATTTTGAAAAACAATTTTGAAAAAAAAATTTGAAAAAAAAATTTTGAAAAAAAATTTTGAAAAAAAATTTTGAAAAAAAATTTTGAAAAAAAAATTTGAAAAAGAAATTTTGAAAAAAAATTTTGAAAAAAAATTTTGAAAAAAAATTTTGAAATAAAATTTTAAAAAAAAATTTGAAAAAAAAATTTGAAAAAAAATTTTGAAAAAAAATTTTGAATAAAAATTTTGAAAAAAAATTTGGAAAAAAAATTTTGAAAAAAAATTTTGAAAAAAAATTTTGAAAAAAAATTTTGAAAAAAAATTTAAAAAAAAAATTTTGAAAAAAAATTTTGAAAAAAAATTTTGAAAAAAATTTTGAAAAAAAAATTTAAAAAAAAATTTGAAAAAAAATTTTGAAAAAAAATTTTGAAAAAAAATTTGAAAAAAAATTTTGAAAAAAAATTTTGAAAAAAAATTTTGAAAAAAATTTTGAAAAAAAATTTTGAAAAAAAATTTTGAAAAAAAATTTTGAAAAAAAAATTTTGAGAAAAAATTTGAAAAAAAAATTTGAAAAAAAATTTTGAAAAAAAATTTTGAAAAAAAAATTTGAAAAAAAAATTTAAAAAAAAATTTTGAAAAAAAATTTTGAAAAAAAAATTTGAAAAAAAATTTTGAAAAAAAATTTTGAAAAAAAATTTTGAAAAAAAATTTTGAAAAAAAATTTTGAAAAAAATTTTGAAAAAAAATTTTGAAAAAAAAATTTTAAAAAAAATTTTGAAAAAAAATTTTGAAAAAAAAATTTTGAAAAAAAATTTTGAAAAAAAATTTTGAAAAAAAATTTTGAAAAAAAATTTTAAAAAAAAAATTTGAAAAAAAATTTTGAAAAAAAATTTTGAAAAAAAATTTTGAAAAAAAATTTTGAAAAAAAATTTTGAAAAAAAATTTTGAAAAAAAAATTTGAAAAAAAAATTTGAAAAAAAATTTTGAAAAAAAAATTTGAAAAAAAATTTTGAAAAAAGATTTTGAAAAAAAATTTTGAAAAAAAATTTTGAAAAAAATTTTGAAAAAAAATTTTGAAAAAAAATTTTGAAAAAAAAATTTTGAAAAAAAATTTTGAAAAAAAAATTTGAAAAAAAAATTTGAAAAAAAATTTTGAAAAAAAATTTTGAAAAAAAAATTTGAAAAAAAATTTTGAAAAAAAATTTTGAAAAAAAATTTTGAAAAAAAACTTTGAAAAAAAAATTTGAAAAAAAATTTTGAAAAACAAATGTTTAAAAAAAAAATTTTGAAAAAAAATTTTGAAAAAAAAATTTGAAAAAAAATTTTGAAAAAAAATTTTGAAAAAAAATTTTGAAAAAAAATTTTGAAAAAAAATTTTGAGAAAAAATTTGAAAAAAAAATTTGAAAAAAAATTTAAAAAAAAAATTTTGAAAAAAAATTTTGAAAAAAAAATTTAAAAAAAAATTTTGAAAAGCAATTTTGAAAAAAAAATTTGAAAAAAAATTTAAAAAAAAATTTTGAAAAAAAATTTTGAAAAAAAATTTTGAAAAAAATTTTGAAAAAAAATTTTGAAAAAAAAATTTGAAAAAAAATTTTGAAAAAAAATTTTGAAAAAAAAATTTTGAAAAAAAATTTTGAAAAAAAATTTTGAAAAAAAATTTTGAAAAAAAATTTTGAAAAAAAAATTTGAAAAAAAATTTTGAAAAAAAATTTTGAAAAAAAATTTTGAAAAAAAATTTTGAAAAAAAATTTTGAAAAAAAAATTTGAAAAAAAAATTTGAAAAAAAAATTTGAAAAAAAAATTTGAAAAAAAATTTTGAAAAAAAATTTTGAAAAAAAATTTTGAAAAAAAATTTTGAAAAAAAATTTTGAAAAAAAAATTTTGAAAAAAAATTTGAAAAAAAATTTGAAAAAAAAATTTGAAAAAAAATTTTGAAAAAAAATTTTGAAAAAAAATTTTGAAAAAAAATTTTGAAAAAAAATTTCGAAAAAAAATTTCGAAAAAAAGTTCGAAAAAAAAGTTCGAAAAAAAAGTTCGAAAAAAAAGTTCGAAAAAAAGTTCGAAAAAAAGTTCGAAAAAGAAGTTCGAAAAAAATTTCGAAAAAAAATTTCGAAAAAAAATTTCGAAAAAAAATTTCGAAAAAAAATTTCGAAAAAAAAGTTCGAAAAAAAAGTTCGAAAAAAAAGGTCGAAAAAAAATTTCGAAAAAAAAGTTCGAAAAAAAATTTCGAAAAAAAATTTCGAAAAAAAAGTTCGAAAAAAAAGTTCGAAAAAAAAGTTCGAAAAAAAAGTTCGAAAAGAAATTTCGAAAAAAAATTTCGAAAAAAAAATCGAAAAAAAATTTTGAAAAAAAATTTTCGAAAAAAAATTTTCGAAAAAAATTTTGAAAAAATTTATCGAAAAAAAATTTTCGAAAAAAAATTTTGGAAAACAATTTTGAAAAAAATTTTCGAAAAAAAATTTAAAAAAAAATTTAAAAAAATATTTTGAAAAAAAATTTTGAAAAAAAATTTTGAAAAAAAATTTTGAAAAAAAATTTGGAAAAATTGAAAAAAAAATTTGAAAAAAAATTTTGAAAAAAAATTTTGAAAAAAAATTTTGAAAAAAAATTTTGAAAAAAAATTTTGATAAAAAAAAATTTTGAAAAAAAATTTTGAAAAAAAATTTTGAAAAAAAATTTTGAAAAAAAATTTTGAAAAAAAATTTTGAAAAAAAAATTTTGAAAAAATATTTTGAAAAAAAATTTTGAAAAAAAATTTTGAAAAAAAATTTTGAAAAAAAAATTTTGAAAAAAAAATTTTGAAAAAATATTTTGAAAAAAAATTTTGAAAAATAATTTTGAAAAAAAATTTTGAAAAAAAATTTTGAAAAAAAATTTTGAAAAAAAATTTTGAAAAAAAATTTTGAAAAAAAATTTTGAAAAAAAATTTTGAAAAAAAATTTTGAAAAAACATTTTGAAATAAAATTTTGAAAAAAAATTTGAAAAAAAAATTTGAAAAAAAATTTTGAAAAAAAATTTTGAATAAAAATTTTGAAAAAAAATTTTGAAAAAAAATTTTGAAAAAAAATTTTGAAAAAAAATTTTGAAAAAAAATTTTGAAAAAAAATTTTGAAAAAAAATTTTGAAAAAAAAATTTGAAAAAAAAATTTGAAAAAAAATTTTGAAAAAAAATTTTGAAAAAAAATTTTGAAAAAAAATTTTGAAAAAAAATTTTGAAAAAAAATTTTGAAAAAAATTTTGAAAAAAAATTTTGAAAAAAAATTTTGAAAAAAAATTTTGAAAAAAAAATTTTGAGAAAAAATTTGAAAAAAAAATTTGAAAAAAAATTTTGAAAAAAAATTTTGAAAAAAAATTTTGAAAAAAAAATTTGAAAAAAAAATTTGAAAAAAAATTTTGAAAAAAAAATTTGAAAAAAAATTTTGAAAAAAAATTTTGAAAAAAAATTTTGAAAAAAAATTTTGAAAAAAAATTTTGAAAAAAAATTTTGAAAAAAAAATTTGAAAAAAAATTTTTGAAAAAAAATTTTGAAAAAAAAATTTGAAAAAAAAATTTGAAAAAAAATTTTGAAAAAAAATTTTGAAAAAAAAATTTGAAAAAAAATTTTGAAAAAAAATTTTGAAAAAAAATTTTGAAAAAAAATTTTGAAAAAAAAATTTGAAAAAAAATTTTGAAAAAAAAATGTTTAAAAAAAAAATTTTGAAAAAAAATTTTGAAAAAAAAATTTGAAAAAAAATTTTGAAAAAAAATTTTGAAAAAAAATTTTGAAAAAAAAATTTTGAGAAAAAATTTGAAAAAAAAATTTGAAAAAAAATTTTTAAAAAAATTTTGAAAAAAAATTTTGAAAAAAAAATTTAAAAAAAAATTTTGAAAAACAATTTTGAAAAAAAAATTTGAAAAAAAATTTAAAAAAAAATTTTGAAAAAAAATTTTGAAAAAAAATTTTGAAAAAAAATTTTGAAAAAAAAATTTGAAAAAAAATTTAAAAAAAAATTTTGAAAAAAAATTTTGAAAAAAAATTTTGAAAAAAAATTTTGAAAAAAAATTTTGAAAAAAAAATTTGAAAAAAAATTTTGAAAAAAAATTTTGAAAAAAAAATTTTGAAAAAAAATTTTGAAAAAAAATTTTGAAAAAAAATTTTGAAAAAAAATTTTGAAAAAAAAATTTGAAAAAAAATTTTGAAAAAAAATTTTGAAAAAAAATTTTGAAAAAAAATTTTGAAAAAAAATTTTGAAAAAAAAATTTGAAAAAAAAATTTGAAAAAAAATTTTGAAAAAAAATTTGAAAAAAAATTTTGAAAAAAAATTTTGAAAAAAAATTTTGAAAAAAAATTTTGAAAAAAAATTTTGAAAAAAAATTTTGAAAAAAAATTTTGAAAAAAAAATTTTGAAAAAAAAATTTGAAAAAAAAATTTGAAAAAAAAAATTTGAAAAAAAATTTTGAAAAAAAATTTTGAAAAAAAAATTTGAAAAAAAATTTTGAAAAAAAATTTTGAAAAAAAATTTTGAAAAAAAAATTTGAAAAAAAATTTTGAAAAAAAAATGTTTAAAAAAAAAAATTTGAAAAAAAATTTAAAAAAAAAATTTGAAAAAAAATTTTGAAAAAAAAATTTGAAAAAAAAATTTGAAAAAAAATTTTGAAAAAAAAATTTGAAAAGAAATTTTGAAAAAAAATTTTGAAAAAAAATTTTGAAAAAAAAATTTGAAAAAAAAATTTGAAAAAAAATTTTGAAAAAAAATTTTGAAAAAAAAATTTGAAAAAAAATTTTGAAAAAAAATTTTGAAAAAAAATTTTGAAAAAAAATTTTGAAAAAAATTTTGAAAAAAAATTTTGAAAAAAAAATTTGAAAAAAAATTTTGAAAAAAAATTTTGAAAAAAAATTTTGAAAAAAAATTTTGAAAAAAAATTTTGAAAAAAAATTTTGAAAAAAAATTTTGAAAAAAAATTTTGAAAAAAAATTTTGAAAAAAAATTTTGAAAAAAAAATTTGAAAAAAAATTTTGAAAAAAAATTTTGAAAAAAAAATTTGAAAAAAAATTTTGAAAAAAAAGTTCGAAAAAAAATTTCGAAAAAAAAGTTCGAAAAAAAATTTCGAAAAAAAAGTTCGAAAAAAAATTTCGAAAAAAAATTTCGAAAAAAAAGTTCGAAAAAAAAGTTCGAAAAAAAAGTTCGAAAAAAAATTTCGAAAAAAAGTTCGAAAAAAAAGTTCGAAAAAAAAGTTCGAAAAAAAAGTTCGAAAAAAAGTTCGAAAAAAAATTTCGAAAAAAAATTTTGAAAAAAAGTTCGAAAAAAAATTTCGAAAAAAAATTTCGAAAAAAAATTTCGAAAAAAAATTTCGAAAAAAAATTTCGAAAAAAAAGTTCGAAAAAAAAGTTCGAAAAAAAAGGTCGAAAAAAAATTTCGAAAAAAAAGTTCGAAAAAAAAATTCGAAAAAAAATTTCGAAAAAAAAGTTCGAAAAAAAAGTTCGAAAAAAAAGTTCGAAAAAAAAGTTCGAAAAAAAGTTCGAAAAAAAAGTTCGAAAAAAAGTTCGAAAAAAAAGTTCGAAAAAAAAGTTCGAAAAAAATTTCGAAAAAAAATTTCGAAAAAAAAATTCGAAAAAAAAGTTCGAAAAAAAAGTTCGAAAAAAAAGTTCGAAAAAAAATTTCGAAAAAAAATTTCGAAAAAAAAGTTCGAAAAAAAAGTTCGAAAAAAAAGTTTGAAAAAAAAGTTCGAATAAAAAGTTCGAAAAAAAAGTTCGAAAAAAAATTTTGAAAAAAAAGTTTGAAAAAAAAGTTCGAAAAAAAATTTCGAAAAAAAAGTTCGAAAAAAAAGTTCGAAAAAAAGTTCGAAAAAAAATTTCGAAAAAAACGTTCGAAAAAAAAGTTCGAAAAAAAATTTCGAAAAAAAATTTCGAAAAAAAATTTCGAAAAAAAAGTTCGAAAAAAAATTTCGAAAAAAAGTTCGAAAAAAAATTTCGAAAAAAAATTTCGAAAAAAAAGTTCGAAAAAAAATTTCGAAAAAAAAGTTCGAAAAAAAATTTCGAAAAAAAATTTCGAAAAAAAAATTCGAAAAAAAAGTCCGAAAAAAAAGGTCGAAAAAAAAGTTCGAAAAAAAAGTATGAAAAAAAATTTCGAAAAAAAATTTCGAAAAAAAAGTTCGAAAAAAAATTTCGAAAAAAAATTTCGAAAAAAAAGTTCGAAAAAAAAGTTCGAAAAAAAAGTTCGAAAAAAAAGTTCGAAAAAAAAGTTCGAAAAAAAATTTCAAAAAAAAATTTCGAAAAAAAAGTTCGAAAAAAAATTTCGAAAAAAAATTTCGAAAAAAAGGTCGAAAAAAAATTTCGAAAAAAAAATTTCGAAAAAAAATTTCGAAAAAAAATTTCGAAAAAAAAATTCGAAAAAAAAGTTCGAAAAAAAGTTCGAAAAAAAAGTTCGAAAAAAAATTTCGAAAAAAAAGTTCGAAAAAAAAGTTCGAAAAAAAAGTTCGAAAAAAAAGTTCGAAAAAAAATTTCGAAAAAAAATTTCGAAAAAAAAGTTCGAAAAAAAAGTTTGAAAAAAAATTATGAAAAAAATTTCGAAACAAAATTTTCGAAAAAAATTTTGAAAAAAATTTCGAAAAAAATTTCAAAAAAATTTTCGAAAAAATTGTGGAAAAAAAATTTTGAAAAAAATTATGAAAACAATTTTCAAAAAAAATTTCGAAAAAATTTTGGAAAAAAATTTTCGAAAAAAATTTCCAAAAAAAATTTTAGGAAAGATTTTTGAAAAAAATTTCGACAAAAAATTTTCGAAAAAAATTTTGAAAAAAGTTTCGTAAAGAATTTTGAAAAAAAATTTCGAAAAAAATTTTTTTTTTAATTTTCCAAAATAATTTCGAAAAAAAATTTTCGAAGAAATTTTGCAAAAAAAATTACGAAAGAAATTTTCGAAAAAAAATTATCGAAAAAAATTTTGAAAAAAAATTTGAAAAAAAATTTCAAAAAAATTTTCGAAAAAATTTTGGAAATAAAATTTTCGTAAAAAATTTCGAAAAAAATTTTGAAAAAAAATTTCCAAAAAATTTTCAGAAAAATTTTCGAAAAATTTTGGGAAAAAAATATTTCGAAAAAAATTTTCAAAAAAATTTTCGAAAAAATTTTCGAAAAAATTTAAGAAAAAAAAATTTTCGAAAAAATTATAAAAAAAATTTTCGAAAAAAATTTTGAAAAAATTTTGGAAAAAAAATTTTCGAAAAAAATTTCGAAAAAAAATTTTCGAAAATAATTTAGAAAATAATTTTCGAAAAAAATTTTGAAAAAAATTTTCGAAAAAAATTTCGAAAAAAAATTTTCGAAAAAAATTTCGAAAAAAAATTTCGAAAAAAATTTTGAAAAAAAATTTTCAAAAAAAATTTCGAAACAAAGTTTTAAAAAAAATTTCGAAAAAAATTTTCGAAAAAAATTTTGAAAAAAATTTTCGAAAAAAATTTTGAATAAAAATTATGAAAAAAAATTTCGAAATAAATTTTCAAAAAAAAAGTTTCTAAAAAATTTTGTAAAAATACTTTTCGAAAAAAATTTTCAAAAAAATTTTCGAAAAAAAATTTTCGAAAAAAATTTTGAAAAAATTTATCGAAAAAAAATTTTCGAAAAAAAAATTTGGAAAACAATTTTGAATAAAATTTTCGAAAAAAAATTTTAGAAAAAAATATCGAAAAAAATTTCGAAAAAAAATTTCGAAAAAAAAAATTTCAAAAAAAATTTGGAAAAAAAATTTCGAAAAAAATTTTGAAAAAAAATTTTGAAAAAAAATTTTGAAAAAAAATTTTGAAAAACAAATTTTGAAAAAAAATTTTGAAAAAAAATTTTGAAAAAAAATTTTGAAAAAAAATTTTGAAAAAGAAATTTTGAAAAAAAATTTTGAAAAAAAATTTTGAAAAAAAATTTTGAAAAAAAATTTTGAAATAAAATTTTGAAAAAAAATTTGAAAAAAAAATTTGAAAAAAAATTTTGAAAAAAAATTTTGAATAAAAATTTTGAAAAAAAATTTTGAAAAAAAATTTTGAAAAAAAATTTTGAAAAAAAATTTTGAAAAAAAATTTTGAAAAAAAATTTTGAAAAAAAATTTTGAAAAAAAATTTAAAAAAAAAAATTTGAAAAAAAAATTTGAAAAAAAATTTTGAAAAAAAATTTTGAAAAAAAATTTTGAAAAAAAATTTTGAAAAAAAATTTTGAAAAAAAATTTTGAAAAAAATTTTGAAAAAAAATTTTGAAAAAAAATTTTGAAAAAAAATTTTGAAAAAAAAATTTTGAGAAAAAATTTGAAAAAAAGAATTTGAAATAAAATTTTGAAAAAAAATTTTGAAAAAAAATTTTGAAAAAAAAATTTGAAAAAAAAATTTGAAAAAAAATTTTGAAAAAAAAATTTGAAAAAAAATTTTGAAAAAAAATTTTGAAAAAAAATTTTGAAAAAAAATTTTGAAAAAAAATTTTGAAAAAAAATTTTGAAAAAAAAATTTGAAAAAAAATTTTTGAAAAAAAATTTTGAAAAAAAAATTTGAAAAAAAAATTTGAAAAAAAATTTTGAAAAAAAATTTTGAAAAAAAAATTTGAAAAAAAATTTTGAAAAAAAATTTTGAAAAAAAATTTTGAAAAAAAATTTTGAAAAAAAAATTTGAAAAAAAATTTTAAAAAAAAAATGTTTAAAAAAAAAAATTTTGAAAAAAAATTTTGAAAAAAAAATTTGAAAAAAAATTTTGAAAAAAAATTTTGAAAAAAAATTTTGAAAAAAAAATTTTGAAAAAAAATTTTGAAAAAAAATTTTGAAAAAAATTTTGAAAAAAAATTTTGAAAAAATATTTTGAAAAAAAATTTTGAAAAAAAAATTTTGAGAAAAAATTTGAAAAAAAAATTTGAAAAAAAATTTTAAAAAAAAATTTTGAAAAAAAATTTTGAAAAAAAAATTTAAAAAAAAATTTTGAAAAACAATTTTGAAAAAAAAATTTGAAAAAAAATTTAAAAAAAAATTTTGAAAAAAAATTTTGAAAAAAAATTTTGAAAAAAAAATTTGAAAAAAAATTTTGAAAAAAAATTTTGAAAAAAAATTTTGAAAAAAAATTTGAAAAAAAATTTCGAAAAAAAAGTTCGAAAAAAAATTTCGAAAAAAAAGTTCGAAAAAAAATTTCGAAAAAAAATTTCGAAAAAAAAGTTCGAAAAAAAAGTTCGAAAAAAAAGTTCGAAAAAAAATTTCGAAAAAAAGTTCGAAAAAAAAGTTCGAAAAAAAAGTTCGAAAAAAAGTTCGAAAAAAAATTTCGAAAAAAAATTTCGAAAAAAAATTTTGAAAAAAAATTTCGAAAAAAAATTTCGAAAAAAAAGTTCGAAAAAAAAGTTCGAAAAAAAAGGTCGAAAAAAAATTTCGAAAAAAAGTTCGAAAAAAAATTTCGAAAAAAAATTTCGAAAAAAAAGTTCGAAAAAAAAGTTCGAAAAAAAAGTTCGAAAAAAAAGTTCGAAAAAAAATTTCGAAAAAAAATTTCGAAAAAAAAATCGAAAAAAAAATTCGAAAAAAAAATTCGAAAAAAAAGTTCGAAAAAAAAGTTCGAAAAAAAAGTTCGAAAAAAAATTTCGAAAAAAAGGTCGAAAAAAAATTTCGAAAAAAAAATTTCGAAAAAAAATTTCGAAAAAAAATTTCGAAAAAAAAATTCGAAAAAAAAGTTCGAAAAAAAGTTCGAAAAAAAAGTTCGAAAAAAAATTTCGAAAAAAAAGGTCGAAAAAAAAGTTCGAAAAAAAAGTTCGAAAAAAAAGTTCGAAAAAAAATTTCGAAAAAAAATTTCGAAAAAAAAGTTCGAAAAAAAAGTTTGAAAAAAAATTATGAAAAAAATTTCGAAACAAAATTTTCGAAAAAAATTTTGAAAAAAATTTCGAAAAAAATTTCAAAAAAATTTTCGAAAAAATTGTGGAAAAAAAATTTTGAAAAAAATTATGAAAACAATTTTCAAAAAAAATTTCGAAAAAATTTTGGAAAAAAATTTTCGAAAAAAATTTCCAAAAAAAATTTTAGGAAAGATTTTTGAAAAAAATTTCGACAAAAAATTTTCGAAAAAAATTTTGAAAAAAGTTTCGTAAAGAATTTTGAAAAAAAATTTCGAAAAAAATTTTTTTTTTTATTTTCCAAAATAATTTCGAAAAAAAATTTTCGAAGAAATTTTGGAAAAAAAATTACGAAAGAAATTTTCGAAAAAAAATTATCGAAAAAAATTTTGAAAAAAAATTTGAAAAAAAATTTCAAAAAAATTTTCGAAAAAATTTTGGAAATAAAATTTTCGTAAAAAATTTCGAAAAAAATTTTGAAAAAAAATTTCCAAAAAATTTTCAGAAAAATTTTCGAAAAATTTTGGGAAAAAAATATTTCGAAAAAAATTTTCAAAAAAATTTTCGAAAAAATTTTCGAAAAAATTTAAGAAAAAAAAATTTTCGAAAAAATTATAAAAAAAATTTTCGAAAAAAATTTTGAAAAAATTTTGGAAAAAAAATTTTCGAAAAAAATTTCGAAAAAAAATTTTCGAAAATAATTTAGAAAATAATTTTCGAAAAAAATTTTGAAAAAAATTTTCGAAAAAAATTTCGAAAAAAAATTTTCGAAAAAAATTTCGAAAAAAAATTTCGAAAAAAATTTTGAAAAAAAATTTTCAAAAAAAATTTCGAAACAAAGTTTTAAAAAAAATTTCGAAAAAAATTTTCGAAAAAAATTTTGAAAAATATTTTCGAAAAAAATTTTGAATAAAAATTATGAAAAAAAATTTCGAAATAAATTTTCAAAAAAAAAGTTTCTAAAAAATTTTGTAAAAATACTTTTCGAAAAAAATTTTCAAAAAAATTTTCGAAAAAAAATTTTCGAAAAAAATTTTGAAAAAATTTATCGAAAAAAAATTTTCGAAAAAAAAATTTGGAAAACAATTTTGAATAAAATTTTCGAAAAAAAATTTTAGAAAAAAATATCGAAAAAAATTTCGAAAAAAAATTTCGAAAAAAAATTTTGAAAAAAAATTTTGAAAAAAATTTTTGAAATAAAATTTTGAAAAAAAATTTGAAAAAAAAATTTGAAAAAAAATTTTGAAAAAAAATTTTGAATAAAAATTTTGAAAAAAAATTTTGAAAAAAAATTTTGAAAAAAAATTTTGAAAAAAAATTTTGAAAAAAAATTTTGAAAAAAAATTTTAAAAAAAAAATTTGAAAAAAAAATTTGAAAAAAAATTTTGAAAAAAAAATTTGAAAAAAAATTTTGAAAAAAAATTTTGAAAAAAAATTTTGAAAAAAAATTTTGAAAAAAATTTTGAAAAAAAATTTTGAAAAAAAATTTTGAAAAAAAATTTTGAAAAAAAAATTTTGAGAAAAAATTTGAAAAAAAGAATTTGAAATAAAATTTTGAAAAAAAATTTTGAAAAAAAATTTTGAAAAAAAAATTTGAAAAAAAAATTTGAAAAAAAATTTTGAAAAAAAAATTTGAAAAAAAATTTTGAAAAAAAATTTTGAAAAAAAATTTTGAAAAAAAATTTTGAAAAAAAATTTTGAAAAAAAATTTTGAAAAAAAATTTTGAAAAAAAAATTTGAAAAAAAATTTTTGAAAAAAAATTTTGAAAAAAAAATTTGAAAAAAAAATTTGAAAAAAAATTTTGAAAAAAAATTTTGAAAAAAAAATTTGAAAAAAAATTTTGAAAAAAAATTTTAAAAAAAAATTTTGAAAAAAAATTTTGAAAAAAAAATTTGAAAAAAAATTTTGAAAAAAAAATGTTTAAAAAAAAAAATTTTGAAAAAAAATTTTGAAAAAAAAATTTGAAAAAAAATTTTGAAAAAAAATTTTGAAAAAAAATTTTGAAAAAAAATTTTTAAAAAAAATTTTGAAAAAAAATTTTGAAAAAAATTTTGAAAAAAAATTTTGAAAAAATATTTTGAAAAAAAATTTTGAAAAAAAAATTTTGAGAAAAAATTTGAAAAAAAAATTTGAAAAAAAATTTTAAAAAAAAATTTTGAAAAAAAATTTTGAAAAAAAAATTTAAAAAAAAATTTTGAAAATCAATTTTGAAAAAAAAATTTGAAAAAAAATTTAAAAAAAAATTTTGAAAAAAAATTTTGAAAAAAAATTTTGAAAAAAAATTTTGAAAAAAAATTTTGAAAAAAAATTTTGAAAAAAAATTTTGAAAAAAAATTTGAAAAAAAATTTCGAAAAAAAAGTTCGAAAAAAAATTTCGAAAAAAAAGTTCGAAAAAAAATTTCGAAAAAAAATTTCGAAAAAAAAGTTCGAAAAAAAAGTTCGAAAAAAAAGTTCGAAAAAAAATTTCGAAAAAAAGTTCGAAAAAAAAGTTCGAAAAAAAAGTTCGAAAAAAAGTTCGAAAAAAAATTTCGAAAAAAAATTTCGAAAAAAAATTTTGAAAAAAAGTTCGAAAAAAAATTTCGAAAAAAAATTTCGAAAAAAAATTTCGAAAAAAAATTTCGAAAAAAAAGTTCGAAAAAAAAGTTCGAAAAAAAAGGTCGAAAAAAAATTTCGAAAAAAAGTTCGAAAAAAAATTTCGAAAAAAAATTTCGAAAAAAAAGTTCGAAAAAAAAGTTCGAAAAAAAAGTTCGAAAAAAAAGTTCGAAAAAAAATCTCGAAAAAAAATTTCGAAAAAAAAATCGAAAAAAAAATTCGAAAAAAAAATTCGAAAAAAAAGTTCGAAAAAAAAGTTCGAAAAAAAAGTTCGAAAAAAAATTTCGAAAAAAAGGTCGAAAAAAAATTTCGAAAAAAAAATTTCGAAAAAAAATTTCGAAAAAAAATTTCGAAAAAAAAATTCGAAAAAAAAGTTCGAAAAAAAGTTCGAAAAAAAAGTTCGAAAAAAAATTTCGAAAAAAAAGGTCGAAAAAAAAGTTCGAAAAAAAAGTATGAAAAAAATTTCGAAAAAAAATTTTCAAAAAAAATTTCGAAACAAAGTTTTAAAAAGAATTTCGAAAAAAATTTTCGAAAAAAATTTTGAAAAACATTTTCGAAAAAAATTTTGAATAAAAATTATGAAAAAAAATTTCGAAATAAATTTTCAAAAAAAAAGTTTCTAAAAAATTTTGTAAAAATACTTTTCGAAAAAAATTTTCAAAAAAATTTTCGAAAAAAAATTTTCGAAAAAAATTTTGAAAAAATTTACCGAAAAAAAATTTTCGAAAAAAAAATTTGGAAAACAATTTTGAAAAAAATTTTCGAAAAAAAATTTTAGAAAAAAATATCGAAAAAAATTTCGAAAAAAAATTTCGAAAAAAAAAATTTCAAAAAAAATTTGGAAAAAAAATTTCGAAAAAAATTTTGAAAAAAAATTTTGAAAAAAAATTTTGAAAAAAAATTTTGAAAAAAAATTTTGAAAAAAAAATTTTGAAAAAAAATTTTGAAAAAAAAATTTGAAAAAAAGTTTTGAAAAAAAAATGTTTAAAAAAAAAATTTTGAAAAAAAATTTTGAAAAAAAAATTTGAAAAAAAATTTTGAAAAAAAATTTTGAAAAAAAATTTTGAAAAAAAATTTTGAAAAAAAATTTTGAAAAAAAATTTTGAAAAAAATTTTGAAAAAAAATTTTGAAATAAAATTTTGAAAAAAAATTTGAAAAAAAAATTTGAAAAAAAATTTTGAAAAAAAATTTTGAATAAAAATTTTGAAAAAAAATTTTGAAAAAAAATTTTGAAAAAAAATTTTGAAAAAAAATTTTGAAAAAAAATTTTGAAAAAAAATTTAAAAAAAAAAATTTGAAAAAAAAATTTGAAAAAAAATTTTGAAAAAAAAATTTGAAAAAAATTTTTGAAAAAAAATTTTGAAAAAAAATTTTGAAAAAAAATTTTGAAAAAAATTTTGAAAAAAAATTTTGAAAAAAAATTTTGAAAAAAAATTTTGAAAAAAAAATTTTGAGAAAAAATTTGAAAAAAAGAATTTGAAATAAAATTTTGAAAAAAAATTTTGAAAAAAAATTTTGAAAAAAAAATTTGAAAAAAAAATTTGAAAAAAAATTTTGAAAAAAAAATTTGAAAAAAAAATTTGAAAAAAAATTTTGAAAAAAAATTTTGAAAAAAAATTTTGAAAAAAAATTTTGAAAAAAAATTTTGAAAAAAAATTTTGAAAAAAAATTTTGAAAAAAAAATTTGAAAAAAAATTTTTGAAAAAAAATTTTGAAAAAAAAATTTGAAAAAAAAATTTGAAAAAAAATTTTGAAAAAAAATTTTGAAAAAAAAATTTGAAAAAAAATTTTGAAAAAAAATTTTAAAAAAAAATTTTGAAAAAAAATTTTGAAAAAAAAATTTGAAAAAAAATTTTGAAAAAAAAATGTTTAAAAAAAAAAATTTTGAAAAAAAATTTTGAAAAAAAAATTTGAAAAAAAATTTTGAAAAAAAATTTTGAAAAAAAATTTTGAAAAAAAATTTTTAAAAAAAATTTTGAAAAAAAATTTTGAAAAAAATTTTGAAAAAAAATTTTGAAAAAATATTTTGAAAAAAAATTTTGAAAAAAAAATTTTGAGAAAAAATTTGAAAAAAAAATTTGAAAAAAAATTTTAAAAAAAAATTTTGAAAAAAAATTTTGAAAAAAAAATTAAAAAAAAAATTTTGAAAATCAATTTTGAAAAAAAAATTTGAAAAAAAATTTAAAAAAAAATTTTGAAAAAAAATTTTGAAAAAAAATTTTGAAAAAAAATTTTGAAAAAAAATTTTGAAAAAAAATTTTGAAAAAAAATTTTGAAAAAAAATTTGAAAAAAAATTTCGAAAAAAAAGTTCGAAAAAAAATTTCGAAAAAAAAGTTCGAAAAAAAATTTCGAAAAAAAATTTCGAAAAAAAAGTTCGAAAAAAAAGTTCGAAAAAAAAGTTCGAAAAAAAATTTCGAAAAAAAGTTCGAAAAAAAAGTTCGAAAAAAAAGTTCGAAAAAAAGTTCGAAAAAAAATTTCGAAAAAAAATTTCGAAAAAAAATTTTGAAAAAAAGTTCGAAAAAAAATTTCGAAAAAAAATTTCGAAAAAAAATTTCGAAAAAAAATTTCGAAAAAAAAGTTCGAAAAAAAAGTTCGAAAAAAAAGGTCGAAAAAAAATTTCGAAAAAAAGTTCGAAAAAAAATTTCGAAAAAAAATTTCGAAAAAAAAGTTCGAAAAAAAAGTTCGAAAAAAAAGTTCGAAAAAAAAGTTCGAAAAAAAATCTCGAAAAAAAATTTCGAAAAAAAAATCGAAAAAAAAATTCGAAAAAAAAATTCGAAAAAAAAGTTCGAAAAAAAAGTTCGAAAAAAAAGTTCGAAAAAAAATTTCGAAAAAAAGGTCGAAAAAAAATTTCGAAAAAAAAATTTCGAAAAAAAATTTCGAAAAAAAATTTCGAAAAAAAAATTCGAAAAAAAAGTTCGAAAAAAAGTTCGAAAAAAAAGTTCGAAAAAAAATTTCGAAAAAAAAGGTCGAAAAAAAAGTTCGAAAAAAAAGTATGAAAAAAATTTCGAAAAAAAATTTTCAAAAAAAATTTCGAAACAAAGTTTTAAAAAGAATTTCGAAAAAAATTTTCGAAAAAAATTTTGAAAAACATTTTCGAAAAAAATTTTGAATAAAAATTATGAAAAAAAATTTCGAAATAAATTTTCAAAAAAAAAGTTTCTAAAAAATTTTGTAAAAATACTTTTCGAAAAAAATTTTCAAAAAAATTTTCGAAAAAAAATTTTCGAAAAAAATTTTGAAAAAATTTACCGAAAAAAAATTTTCGAAAAAAAAATTTGGAAAACAATTTTGAAAAAAATTTTCGAAAAAAAATTTTAGAAAAAAATATCGAAAAAAATTTCGAAAAAAAATTTCGAAAAAAAAAATTTCAAAAAAAATTTGGAAAAAAAATTTCGAAAAAAATTTTGAAAAAAAATTTTGAAAAAAAATTTTGAAAAAAAATTTTGAAAAAAAATTTTGAAAAAAAAATTTTGAAAAAAAATTTTGAAAAAAAAATTTGAAAAAAAGTTTTGAAAAAAAAATGTTTAAAAAAAAAATTTTGAAAAAAAATTTTGAAAAAAAAATTTGAAAAAAAATTTTGAAAAAAAATTTTGAAAAAAAATTTTGAAAAAAAATTTTGAAAAAAAATTTTGAAAAAAAATTTTGAAAAAAATTTTGAAAAAAAATTTTGAAAAAATATTTTGAAAAAAAATTTTGAAAAAAAAATTTTGAGAAAAAATTTGAAAAAAAAATTTGAAAAAAAATTTTAAAAAAAAATTTTGAAAAAAACTTTGAAAAAAAAATTTAAAAAAAAATTTTGAAAAGCAATTTTGAAAAAAAAATTTGAAAAAAAAATTTGAAAAAAAAATTTGAAAAAAAATTTTGAAAAAAAAATTTGAAAAAAAATTTTGAAAAAAAATTTTGAAAAAAAATTTTGAAAAAAAATTTTGAAAAAAAATTTTGAAAAAAAATTTTGAAAAAAAATTTTGAAAAAAAAATTTTGAAAAAAAAATTTGAAAAAAAAATTTGAAAAAAAAAATTTGAAAAAAAATTTTGAAAAAAAATTTTGAAAAAAAATTTTGAAAAAAAATTTTGAAAAAAAATTTTGAAAAAAAATTTTGAAAAAAAAATTTGAAAAAAAATTTTGAAAAAAAAATGTTTAAAAAAAAAATTTTGAAAAAAAATTTTGAAAAAAAAATTTGAAAAAAAATTTTGAAAAAAATTTTTGAAAAAACATTTTGAAAAAAAATTTTGAAAAAAAATTTTGAAAAAAAATTTTGAAAAAAAAATTTGAAAAAAAAATTTGAAAAAAAAATTTGAAAAAAAATTTTGAAAAAAAATTTTGAAAAAAAATTTTGAAAAAAAATTTTGAAAAAAAATTTTGAAAAAAAATTTTGAAAAAAAATTTTGAAAAAAAATTTTGAAAAAAAAATTTTAAAAAAAATTTTGAAAAAAATTTTGAAAAAAAATTTTGAAAAACAATTTTGAAAAAAAAATTTGAAAAAAAAATTTTGAAAAAAAATTTTGAAAAAAAATTTTGAAAAAAAATTTTGAAAAAAAAATTTGAAAAAGAAATTTTGAAAAAAAATTTTGAAAAAAAATTTTGAAAAAAAATTTTGAAATAAAATTTTAAAAAAAAATTTGAAAAAAAAATTTGAAAAAAAATTTTGAAAAAAAATTTTGAATAAAAATTTTGAAAAAAAATTTGGAAAAAAAATTTTGAAAAAAAATTTTGAAAAAAAATTTTGAAAAAAAATTTTGAAAAAAAATTTAAAAAAAAAATTTTGAAAAAAAATTTTGAAAAAAAATTTTGAAAAAAAATTTTGAAAAAAAAATTTAAAAAAAAATTTGAAAAAAAATTTTGAAAAAAAATTTTGAAAAAAAAATTTGAAAAAAAATTTTGAAAAAAAATTTTGAAAAAAAATTTTGAAAAAAATTTTGAAAAAAAATTTTGAAAAAAAAATTTTGAAAAAAAAATTTTGAGAAAAAATTTGAAAAAAAAATTTGAAAAAAAATTTTGAAAAAAAATTTTGAAAAAAAATTTTGAAAAAAAATTTTGAAAAAAAATTTTGAAAAAAAAATTTGAAAAAAAATTTTGAAAAAAAATTTTGAAAAAAAAAGTTTGAAAAAAAATTTTGAAAAAAAATTTTGAAAAAAAATTTTGAAAAAAAATTTTGAAAAAAAAATTTGAAAAAAAATTTTGAAAAAAAATTTTGAAAAAAAATTTTGAAAAAAATTTTTGAAAAAAAATTTTGAAAAAAAATTTTGAAAAAAAAATTTGAAAAAAAAATTTGAAAAAAAATTTTGAAAAAAAAATTTGAAAAAAAATTTTGAAAAAAAATTTTGAAAAAAAATTTTGAAAAAAAATTTTGAAAAAAAAATTTGAAAAAAAATTTTGAAAAAAAATTTTGAAAAAAAATTTTGAAAAAAAATTTTGAAAAAAAATTTTGAAAAAAAATTTTGAAAAAAATTTTGAAAAAAAATTTTGAAAGAAAAAATTTGAAAAAAAATTTGAAAAAAAATTTTCAAAAAAAATTTTCAAAAAAAATTTTGAAAAAAAATTTTGAAAAAAAATTTTGAAAAAAAAATTTGAAAAAAAATTTTGAAAAAAAATTTTGAAAAGAAAATTTGAAAAAAAATTTTGAAAAAAAAGTTCGAAAAAAAATTTCGAAAAAAAAGTTCGAAAAAAAATTTCGAAAAAAAAGTTCGAAAAAAAAATTCGAAAAAAAATTTCGAAAAAAAAGTTCGAAAAAAAAGTTCGAAAAAAAAGTTCGAAAAAAAAGTTCGAAAAAAAGTTCGAAAAAAAAGTTCGAAAAAAAAGTTCGAAAAAAATTTCGAAAAAAAATTTCGAAAAAAAAATTCGAAAAAAAAGTTCGAAAAAAAAGTTCGAAAAAAAAGTTCGAAAAAAAATTTCGAAAAAAAATTTCGAAAAAAAAGTTCGAAAAAAAAGTTCGAAAAAAAAGTTTGAAAAAAAAGTTCGAATAAAAAGTTCGAAAAAAAAGTTCGAAAAAAAATTTTGAAAAAAAAGTTTGAAAAAAAAGTTCGAAAAAAAATTTCGAAAAAAAAGTTCGAAAAAAAAGTTCGAAAAAAAGTTCGAAAAAAAATTTCGAAAAAAACGTTCGAAAAAAAAGTTCGAAAAAAAATTTCGAAAAAAAATTTCGAAAAAAAATTTCGAAAAAAAAGTTCGAAAAAAAATTTCGAAAAAAAGTTCGAAAAAAAATTTCGAAAAAAAATTTAGAAAAAAAAGTTCGAAAAAAAATTTCGAAAAAAAAGTTCGAAAAAAAATTTCGAAAAAAAATTTCGAAAAAATTTCGAAAAAAAAGTCCGAAAAAAAAGGTCGAAAAAAAAGTTCGAAAAAAAAGTATGAAAAAAATTTCGAAAAAAAATTTCGAAAAAAAAGTTCGAAAAAAAATTTCGAAAAAAAATTTCGAAAAAAAAGTTCGAAAAAAAAGTTCGAAAAAAAAGTTCGAAAAAAAATTTCAAAAAAAAATTTCGAAAAAAAAGTTCGAAAAAAAATTTCGAAAAAAAATTTCGAAAAAAAGGTCGAAAAAAAATTTCGAAAAAAAAATTTCGAAAAAAAATTTCGAAAAAAAATTTCGAAAAAAAAATTCGAAAAAAAAGTTCGAAAAAAAGTTCGAAAAAAAAGTTCGAAAAAAAATTTCGAAAAAAAAGTTCGAAAAAAAAGTTCGAAAAAAAAGTTCGAAAAAAAAGTTCGAAAAAAAATTTCGAAAAAAAATTTCGAAAAAAAAGTTCGAAAAAAAAGTTTGAAAAAAAATTATGAAAAAAATTTCGAAACAAAATTTTCGAAAAAAATTTTGAAAAAAATTTCGAAAAAAATTTCAAAAAAATTTTCGAAAAAATTGTGGAAAAAAAATTTTGAAAAAAATTATGAAAACAATTTTCAAAAAAAATTTCGAAAAAATTTTGGAAAAAAATTTTCGAAAAAAATTTCCAAAAAAAATTTTAGGAAAGATTTTTGAAAAAAATTTCGACAAAAAATTTTCGAAAAAAATTTTGAAAAAAGTTTCGTAAAGAATTTTGAAAAAAAATTTCGAAAAAAATTTTTTTTTTTATTTTCCAAAATAATTTCGAAAAAAAATTTTCGAAGAAATTTTGGAAAAAAAATTACGAAAGAAATTTTCGAAAAAAAATTATCGAAAAAAATTTTGAAAAAAAATTTGAAAAAAAATTTCAAAAAAATTTTCGAAAAAATTTTGGAAATAAAATTTTCGTAAAAAATTTCGAAAAAAATTTTGAAAAAAAATTTCCAAAAAATTTTCAGAAAAATTTTCGAAAAATTTTGGGAAAAAAATATTTCGAAAAAAATTTTCAAAAAAATTTTCGAAAAAATTTTCGAAAAAATTTAAGAAAAAAAAATTTTCGAAAAAATTATAAAAAAAATTTTCGAAAAAAATTTTGAAAAAATTTTGGAAAAAAAATTTTCGAAAAAAATTTCGAAAAAAAATTTTCGAAAATAATTTAGAAAATAATTTTCGAAAAAAATTTTGAAAAAAATTTTCGAAAAAAATTTCGAAAAAAAATTTTCGAAAAAAATTTCGAAAAAAAATTTCGAAAAAAATTTTGAAAAAAAATTTTCAAAAAAAATTTCGAAACAAAGTTTTAAAAAAAATTTCGAAAAAAATTTTCGAAAAAAATTTTGAAAAAAATTTTCGAAAAAAATTTTGAATAAAAATTATGAAAAAAAATTTCGAAATAAATTTTCAAAAAAAAAGTTTCTAAAAAATTTTGTAAAAATACTTTTCGAAAAAAATTTTCAAAAAAATTTTCGAAAAAAAATTTTCGAAAAAAATTTTGAAAAAATTTATCGAAAAAAAATTTTCGAAAAAAAAATTTGGAAAACAATTTTGAATAAAATTTTCGAAAAAAAATTTTAGAAAAAAATATCGAAAAAAATTTCGAAAAAAAATTTCGAAAAAAAAAATTTCAAAAAAAATTTGGAAAAAAAATTTCGAAAAAAATTTTGAAAAAAAATTTTGAAAAAAAATTTTGAAAAAAAATTTTGAAAAACAAATTTTGAAAAAAAATTTTGAAAAAAAATTTTGAAAAAAAATTTTGAAAAAAAATTTTGAAAAAGAAATTTTGAAAAAAAATTTGAAAAAGAAATTTTGAAAAAAAATTTTGAAAAAAAATTTTGAAAAAAAATTTTGAAAAAAAATTTTGAAATAAAATTTTGAAAAAAAATTTGAAAAAAAAATTTGAAAAAAAATTTTGAAAAAAAATTTTGAATAAAAATTTTGAAAAAAAATTTTGAAAAAAAATTTTGAAAAAAAATTTTGAAAAAAAATTTTGAAAAAAAATTTTGAAAAAAAATTTTGAAAAAAAATTTTGAAAAAAAATTTAAAAAAAAAAATTTGAAAAAAAAATTTGAAAAAAAATTTTGAAAAAAAAATTTGAAAAAAAATTTTGAAAAAAAATTTTGAAAAAAAATTTTGAAAAAAAATTTTGAAAAAAATTTTGAAAAAAAATTTTGAAAAAAAATTTTGAAAAAAAATTTTGAAAAAAAAATTTTGAGAAAAAATTTGAAAAAAAGAATTTGAAATAAAATTTTGAAAAAAAATTTTGAAAAAAAATTTTGAAAAAAAAATTTGAAAAAAAAATTTGAAAAAAAATTTTGAAAAAAAAATTTGAAAAAAAATTTTGAAAAAAAATTTTGAAAAAAAATTTTGAAAAAAAATTTTGAAAAAAAATTTTGAAAAAAAATTTTGAAAAAAAATTTTGAAAAAAAAATTTGAAAAAAAATTTTTGAAAAAAAATTTTGAAAAAAAAATTTGAAAAAAAAATTTGAAAAAAAATTTTGAAAAAAAATTTTGAAAAAAAAATTTGAAAAAAAATTTTGAAAAAAAATTTTAAAAAAAAATTTTGAAAAAAAATTTTGAAAAAAAAATTTGAAAAAAAATTTTGAAAAAAAAATGTTTAAAAAAAAAAATTTTGAAAAAAAATTTTGAAAAAAAAATTTGAAAAAAAATTTTGAAAAAAAATTTTGAAAAAAAATTTTGAAAAAAAATTTTGAAAAAAAATTTTGAAAAAAAATTTTGAAAAAAATTATGAAAAAAAATTTTGAAAAAATATTTTGAAAAAAAATTTTGAAAAAAAAATTTTGAGAAAAAATTTGAAAAAAAAATTTGAAAAAAAATTTTAAAAAAAAATTTTGAAAAAAAATTTTGAAAAAAAAATTAAAAAAAAAATTTTGAAAATCAATTTTGAAAAAAAAATTTGAAAAAAAATTTAAAAAAAAATTTTGAAAAAAAATTTTGAAAAAAAATTTTGAAAAAAAATTTTGAAAAAAAATTTTGAAAAAAAATTTTGAAAAAAAATTTTGAAAAAAAATTTGAAAAAAAATTTCGAAAAAAAAGTTCGAAAAAAAATTTCGAAAAAAAAGTTCGAAAAAAAATTTCGAAAAAAAATTTCGAAAAAAAAGTTCGAAAAAAAAGTTCGAAAAAAAAGTTCGAAAAAAAATTTCGAAAAAAAGTTCGAAAAAAAAGTTCGAAAAAAAAGTTCGAAAAAAAGTTCGAAAAAAAATTTCGAAAAAAAATTTCGAAAAAAAATTTTGAAAAAAAGTTCGAAAAAAAATTTCGAAAAAAAATTTCGAAAAAAAATTTCGAAAAAAAATTTCGAAAAAAAAGTTCGAAAAAAAAGTTCGAAAAAAAAGGTCGAAAAAAAATTTCGAAAAAAAGTTCGAAAAAAAATTTCGAAAAAAAATTTCGAAAAAAAAGTTCGAAAAAAAAGTTCGAAAAAAAAGTTCGAAAAAAAAGTTCGAAAAAAAATTTCGAAAAAAAATTTCGAAAAAAAAATCGAAAAAAAAATTCGAAAAAAAAATTCGAAAAAAAAGTTCGAAAAAAAAGTTCGAAAAAAAAGTTCGAAAAAAAATTTCGAAAAAAAGGTCGAAAAAAAATTTCGAAAAAAAAATTTCGAAAAAAAATTTCGAAAAAAAATTTCGAAAAAAAAATTCGAAAAAAAAGTTCGAAAAAAAGTTCGAAAAAAAAGTTCGAAAAAAAATTTCGAAAAAAAAGGTCGAAAAAAAAGTTCGAAAAAAAAGTATGAAAAAAATTTCGAAAAAAAATTTCGAAAAAAAAGTTCGAAAAAAAATTTCGAAAAAGTTCGAAAAAAAATTTCGAAAAAAAAGTTCGAAAAAAAATTTCGAAAAAAAATTTCGAAAAAAAAGTTCGAAAAAAAAGTTCGAAAAAAAAGTTCGAAAAAAAAGTTCGAAAAAAAAGTTCGAAAAAAAATTTCAAAAAAAAATTTCGAAAAAAAATTTCGAAAAAAAAATTCGAAAAAAAAGTTCGAAAAAAAGTTCGAAAAAAAAGTTCGAAAAAAAATTTCGAAAAAAAAGTTCGAAAAAAAAGTTCGAAAAAAAAGTTCGAAAAAAAAGTTCGAAAAAAAATTTCGAAAAAAAATTTCGAAAAAAAAGTTCGAAAAAAAAGTTTGAAAAAAAATTATGAAAAAAATTTCGAAACAAAATTTTCGAAAAAAATTTTGAAAAAAATTTCGAAAAAAATTTCAAAAAAATTTTCGAAAAAATTGTGGAAAAAAATTTTGAAAAAAATTATGAAAACAATTTTCAATAAAAATTTCGAAAAAATTTTGGAAAAAAATTTTCGAAAAAAATTTCCAAAAAAAATTTTAGGAAAGATTTTTGAAAAAAATTTCGACAAAAAATTTTCGAAAAAAATTTTGAAAAAAGTTTCGTAAAGAATTTTGAAAAAAAATTTCGAAAAAAATTTTTTTTTTAATTTTCCAAAATAATTTCGAAAAAAAATTTTCGAAGAAATTTTGGAAAAAAAATTACGAAAAAAATTTTCGAAAAAAAATTTTCAAAAAAAATTTTGAAAAAAAATTTGAAAAAAAATTTCAAAAAAATTTTCGAAAAAATTTTGGAAATAAAATTTTCGTAAAAAATTTCGAAAAAAATTTTGAAAAAAAATTTCCAAAAAAATTTTCAGAAAAATTTTCGAAAAATTTTGGGAAAAAAATATTTCGAAAAAAATTTTCAAAAAAATTTTCGAAAAAATTGAAGAAAAAAAAATTTTCGAAAAAATTATAAAAAAAATTTTCGAAAAAAATTTTGAAAAAATTTTGGAAAAAAAATTTTCGAAAAAAATTTCGAAAAAAAATTTTCGAAAATAATTTAGAAAATAATTTTCGAAAAAAATTTTGAAAAAAATTTTCGAAAAAAATTTCGAAAAAAAATTTTCGAATAAAATTTCGAAAAAAAATTTCGAAAAAAATTTTGAAAAAAATTTTCAAAAAAAATTTTGAAAAAAAATTTTCAAAAAAAATTTAGAAACAAAGTTTTAAAAAAAATTTCGAAAAAAATTTTCGAAAAAAATTTTGAAAAACATTTTCGAAAAAAATTTTGAATAAAAATTATGAAAAAAAATTTCGAAATAAATTTTCAAAAAAAAAGTTTCTAAAAAATTTTGTAAAAATACTTTTCGAAAAAAATTTTCAAAAAAATTTTCGAAAAAAAATTTTCGAAAAAAATTTTGAAAAAATTTACCGAAAAAAAATTTTCGAAAAAAAAATTTGGAAAACAATTTTGAAAAAAATTTTCGAAAAAAAATTTTAGAAAAAAATATCGAAAAAAATTTCGAAAAAAAATTTCGAAAAAAAAAATTTCAAAAAAAATTTGGAAAAAAAATTTCGAAAAAAATTTTGAAAAAAAATTTTGAAAAAAAATTTTGAAAAAAAATTTTGAAAAAAAATTTTGAAAAAAAATTTTGAAAAAAAAATTTTGAAAAAAAATTTTGAAAAAAAAATTTGAAAAAAAATTTTGAAAAAGAAATTTTGAAAAAAAATTTTGAAAAAAAATTTTGAAAAAAAATTTTGAAAAAAAATTTTGAAATAAAATTTTGAAAAAAAATTTGAAAAAAAAATTTGAAAAAAAATTTTGAAAAAAAATTTTGAATAAAAATTTTGAAAAAAAATTTTGAAAAAAAATTTTGAAAAAAAATTTTGAAAAAAAATTTTGAAAAAAAATTTTGAAAAAAAATTTTGAAAAAAAAATTTGAAAAAAAAATTTGAAAAAAAATTTTGAAAAAAAATTTTGAAAAAAAATTTTGAAAAAAAATTTTGAAAAAAAATTTTGAAAAAAAATTTTCGAAAAAAAATTTTGAAAAAAAATTTTGAAAAAAAATTTTGAAAAAAAATTTTGAAAAAAAAATTTTGAGAAAAAATTTGAAAAAAAAATTTGAAAAAAAATTTTGAAAAAAAATTTTGAAAAAAAATTATGAAAAAAAATTTTGAAAAAAAATTTTGAAAAAAATTTTGAAAAAAAATTTTGAAAAAAAAATTTGAAAAAAAATTTTGAAAAAAAATTTTGAAAAAAAAATTTTGAAAAAAAATTTTGAAAAAAAATTTTGAAAAAAAATTTTGAAAAACAATTTTGAAAAAAAAATTTGAAAAAAAATTTTGAAAAAAAATTTTGAAAAAAAATTTTGAAAAAAAATTTTGAAAAAAAATTTTGAAAAAAAATTTTGAAAAAAAATTTTGAAAAAAAATTTTGAAAAAAAAATTTGAAAAAAAAATTTGAAAAAAAATTTTGAAAAAGAAATTTGAAAAAAAATTTTGAAAAAAAATTTTGAAAAAAAATTTTGAAAAAAAATTTTGAAAAAAAATTTTGAAAAAAAATTTTGAAAAAAAATTTTGAAAAAAAAATTTGAAAAAAAAATTTTGAAAAAAAATTTTGAAAAAAAAATTTGAAAAAAAAATTTGAAAAAAAATTTTGAAAAAAAATTTTGAAAAAAAAATTTGAAAAAAAATTTTGAAAAAAAATTTTGAAAAAAAATTTTGAAAAAAAATTTTGAAAAAAAAAATTGAAAAAAAATTTTGAAAAAAAAATGTTTAAAAAAAAAATTTTGAAAAAAAATTTTGAAAAAAAAATTTGAAAAAAAATTTTGAAAAAAAATTTTGAAAAAAAATTTTGAAAAAAAATTTTGAAAAAAAATTTTGAAAAAAAATTTTGAAAAAAATTTTGAAAAAAAATTTTGAAAAAATATTTTGAAAAAAAATTTTGAAAAAAAAATTCTGAGAAAAAATTTGAAAAAAAAATTTGAAAAAAAATTTTAAAAAAAAATTTTGAAAAAAAATTTTGAAAAAAAAATTTAAAAAAAAATTTTGAAAAGCAATTTTGAAAAAAAAATTTGAAAAAAAAATTTGAAAAAAAAATTTGAAAAAAAATTTTGAAAAAAAAATTTGAAAAAAAATTTTGAAAAAAAATTTTGAAAAAAAATTTTGAAAAAAAATTTTGAAAAAAAATTTTGAAAAAAAATTTTGAAAAAAAATTTTGAAAAAAAAATTTTGAAAAAAAAATTTGAAAAAAAAATTTGAAAAAAAAAATTTGAAAAAAAATTTTGAAAAAAAATTTTGAAAAAAAATTTTGAAAAAAAATTTTGAAAAAAAATTTTGAAAAAAAATTTTGAAAAAAAAATTTGAAAAAAAATTTTGAAAAAAAAATGTTTAAAAAAAAAATTTTGAAAAAAAATTTTGAAAAAAAAATTTGAAAAAAAATTTTGAAAAAAAAATTTGAAAAAAAATTTTGAAAAAAAATTTTGAAAAAAAAATTTGAAAAAAAATTTTGAAAAAAAATTTTGAAAAAAAATTTTGAAAAAAAAATTTGAAAAAAAAATTTGAAAAAAAATTTTGAAAAAAAAATTTGAAAAAAAATTTTGAAAAAAAATTTTGAAAAAAAATTTTGAAAAAAAATTTTGAAAAAAAATTTTGAAAAAAAATTTTGAAAAAAAATTTTGAAAAAAAATTTTGAAAAAAAAATTTGAAAAAAAATTTTGAAAAAAAATTTTGAAAAAAAAATTTGAAAAAAAATTTTGAAAAAAAAGTTCGAAAAAAAATTTCGAAAAAAAAGTTCGAAAAAAAATTTCGAAAAAAAAGTTCGAAAAAAAATTTCGAAAAAAAATTTCGAAAAAAAAGTTCGAAAAAAAAGTTCGAAAAAAAAGTTCGAAAAAAAATTTCGAAAAAAAGTTTCGAAAAAAAGTTCGAAAAAAAAGTTCGAAAAAAAAGTTCGAAAAAAAGTTCGAAAAAAATTTCGAAAAAAAATTTCGAAAAAAAATTTTGAAAAAAAGTTCGAAAAAAAATTTCGAAAAAAAATTTCGAAAAAAAATTTCGAAAAAAAATTTCGAAAAAAAATTTCGAAAAAAAAGTTCGAAAAAAAAGTTCGAAAAAAAAGGTCGAAAAAAAATTTCGAAAAAAAAGTTCGAAAAAAAATTTCGAAAAAAAATTTCGAAAAAAAAGTTCGAAAAAAAAGTTCGAAAAAAAAGTTCGAAAAAAAAGTTCGAAAAAAAATTTCAAAAAAAAAATTTCGAAAAAAAAATCGAAAAAAAAATTCGAAAAAAAAATTCGAAAAAAAAGTTCGAAAAAAAAGTTCGAAAAAAAAGTTCGAAAAAAAATTTCGAAAAAAAATTTCGAAAAAAAAGTTCGAAAAAAAAGTTCGAAAAAAAAGTTTGAAAAAAAAGTTCGAATAAAAAGTTCGAAAAAAAAGTTCGAAAAAAAATTTTGAAAAAAAAGTTTGAAAAAAAAGTTCGAAAAAAAATTTCGAAAAAAAAGTTCGAAAAAAAAGTTCGAAAAAAAGTTCGAAAAAAAATTTCGAAAAAAACGTTCGAAAAAAAAGTTCGAAAAAAAATTTCGAAAAAAAATTTCGAAAAAAAATTTCGAAAAAAAATTTCGAAAAAAAATTTCGAAAAAAAATTTCGAAAAAAAAGTTCGAAAAAAAAGGTCGAAAAAAAAGTTCGAAAAAAAGTATGAAAAAAAATTTCGAAAAGAAATTTCGAAAAAAAATTTTGAAAAAAAAATTTAAAAAAAAATTTTGAAAAGCAATTTTGAAAAAAAAATTTGAAAAAAAATTTTAAAAAAAATTTTGAAAAAAAATTTTGAAAAAAAATTTTGAAAAAAAATTTTGAAAAAAAATTTTGAAAAAAAAATTTGAAAAAAAATTTTGAAAAAAAATTTTGAAAAAAAAATTTTGAAAAAAAATTTTGAAAAAAAATTTTGAAAAAAAAATTTGAAAAAAAATTTTGAAAAAAAAATTTGAAAAAAAATTTTGAAAAAAAATTTTGAAAAAAAATTTTGAAAAAAAATTTTGAAAAAAAATTTTGAAAAAAAATTATGAAAAAAAAATTTGAAAAAAAAATTTGAAAAAAAATTTTGAAAAAAAAATTTGAAAAAAAATTTTGAAAAAAAATTTTGAAAAAAAATTTTGAAAAAAAATTTTGAAAAAAAATTTTGAAAAAAAATTTTGAAAAAAATTTTTGAAAAAAAATTTTGAAAAAAAATTTTGAAAAAAAAATTTTGAAAAAAAAATTTGAAAAAAAAATTTGAAAAAAAAAATTTGAAAAAAAATTTTGAAAAAAAATTTTGAAAAAAAAATTTGAAAAAAAATTTTGAAAAAAAATTTTGAAAAAAAATTTTGAAAAAAAAATTTGAAAAAAAAATTTGAAAAAAAAATGTTTAAAAAAAAAATTTTGAAAAAAAATTTTGAAAAAAAAATTTGAAAAAAAATTTTGAAAAAAAAATTTGAAAAAAAATTTTGAAAAAAAATTTTGAAAAAAAAATTTGAAAAAAAATTTTGAAAAAAAATTTTGAAAAAAAATTTTGAAAAAAAAATTTGAAAAAAAAATTTGAAAAAAAATTTTGAAAAAAAATTTTGAAAAAAAAATTTGAAAAAAAATTTTGAAAAAAAATTTTGAAAAAAAATTTTGAAAAAAAATTTTGAAAAAAATTTTGAAAAAAAAATTTTGAAAAAAAAATTTGAAAAAAAATTTTGAAAAAAAATTTTGAAAAAAAATTTTGAAAAAAAATTTTGAAAAAAAATTTTGAAAAAAAAATTTGAAAAAAAATTTTGAAAAAAAATTTTGAAAAAAAAATTTGAAAAAAAATTTTGAAAAAAAAGTTCGAAAAAAAATTTCGAAAAAAAAGTTCGAAAAAAAAGTTCGAAAAAAAAGTTCGAAAAAAAATTTCGAAAAAAAGTTCGAAAAAAAAGTTCGAAAAAAAAGTTCGAAAAAAAGTTCGAAAAAAAATTTCGAAAAAAAATTTCGAAAAAAAATTTTGAAAAAAAGTTCGAAAAAAAATTTCGAAAAAAAATTTCGAAAAAAAATTTCGAAAAAAAATTTCGAAAAAAAATTTCGAAAAAAAAGTTCGAAAAAAAAGTTCGAAAAAAAAGGTCGAAAAAAAATTTCGAAAAAAAAGTTCGAAAAAAAATTTCGAAAAAAAATTTCGAAAAAAAAGTTCGAAAAAAAAGTTCGAAAAAAAAATTTCGAAAAAAAAGTTCGAAAAAAATTTTCGAAAAAAAAGTTCGAAAAAAAATTTCGAAAAAAAAGTTCGAAAAAAAAGTTCGAAAAAAAAGTTCGAAAAAAAAGTTCGAAAAAAAATTTCAAAAAAAAATTTCGAAAAAAAAGTTCGAAAAAAAATTTCGAAAAAAAATTTCGAAAAAAAGGTCGAAAAAATGTTCGAAAAAAAATTTCGAAAAAAACGTTCGAAAAAAAAGTTCGAAAAAAAATTTCGAAAAAAAATTTCGAAAAAAAATTTCGAAAAAAAATTTCGAAAAAAAAGTTCGAAAAGAAATTTCGAAAAAAAGTTCGAAAAAAAATTTCGAAAAAAAATTTCGAAAAAAAAGTTCGAAAAAAAATTTCGAAAAAAAAGTTCGAAAAAAAATTTCGAAAAAAAATTTCGAAAAAAAATTTCGAAAAAAAAGTTCGAAAAAAAAGGTCGAAAAAAAAGTTCGAAAAAAAGTATGAAAAAAAATTTCGAAAAAAAATTTCGAAAAAAAATTTTGAAATAAAAATTTAAAAAAAAATTTTGAAAAGCAATTTTGAAAAAAAAATTTGAAAAAAAATTTAAAAAAAAATTTTGAAAAAAAATTTTGAAAAAAAATTTTGAAAAAAAATTTTGAAAAAAAAATTTGAAAAAAAAATTTGAAAAAAAATTTTGAAAAAAAATTTTGAAAAAAAAATTTTGAAAAAAAATTTTGAAAAAAAATTTTGAAAAAAAATTTTGAAAAAAAATTTTGAAAAAAAAATTTGAAAAAAAAATTTGAAAAAAAATTTTGAAAAAAAATTTTGAAAAAAAAATTTGAAAAAAAATTTTGAAAAAAAAGTTCGAAAAAAAATTTCGAAAAAAAAGTTCGAAAAAAAAGTTCGAAAAAAAAGTTCGAAAAAAAATTTCGAAAAAAAGTTCGAAAAAAAAGTTCGAAAAAAAAGTTCGAAAAAAAGTTCGAAAAAAAATTTCGAAAAAAAATTTCGAAAAAAAATTTTGAAAAAAAGTTCGAAAAAAAATTTCGAAAAAAAATTTCGAAAAAAAATTTCGAAAAAAAATTTCGAAAAAAAATTTCGAAAAAAAAGTTCGAAAAAAAAGTTCGAAAAAAAAGGTCGAAAAAAAATTTCGAAAAAAAAGTTCGAAAAAAAATTTCGAAAAAAAAGTTCGAAAAAAAAGTTCGAAAAAAAAGTTCGAAAAAAAAGTTCGAAAAAAAATTTCGAAAAAAAATTTCGAAAAAAAAATCGAAAAAAAAATTCGAAAAAAAAATTCGAAAAAAAAGTACGAAAAAAAAATTTCGAAAAAAAAGTTCGAAAAAAATTTTCGAAAAAAAAGTTCGAAAAAAAATTTCGAAAAAAAATTTCGAAAAAAAAGTTCGAAAAAAAAGTTCGAAAAAAAAGTTCGAAAAAAAAGTTCGAAAAAAAATTTCAAAAAAAAATTTCGAAAAAAAAGTTCGAAAAAAAATTTCGAAAAAAAATTTCGAAAAAAAGGTCGAAAAAAAATTTCGAAAAAAAAATTTCGAAAAAAAATTTCGAAAAAAAATTTCGAAAAAAAAATTCGAAAAAAAAGTTCGAAAAAAAGTTCGAAAAAAAAGTTCGAAAAAAAATTTCGAAAAAAAAGTTCGAAAAAAAGTTCGAAAAAAAAGTTCGAAAAAAAAGTTCGAAAAAAAATTTCGAAAAAAAATTTCGAAAAAAAATTTCGAAAAAAAAGTTCGAAAAAAAAGTTTGAAAAAAAATTATGAAAAAAATTTCGAAACAAAATTTTCGAAAAAAATTTTGAAAAAAATTTCGAAAAAAATTTCAAAAAAATTTTCGAAAAAATTGTGGAAAAAAAATTTTGAAAAAAATTATGAAAACAATTTTCAAAAAAAATTTCGAAAAAATTTTGGAAAAAAATTTTCGAAAAAATTTCCAAAAAAAATTTTAGGAAAGATTTTTGAAAAAAATTTCGACAAAAAATTTTCGAAAAAAATTTTGAAAAAAGTTTCGTAAAGAATTTTGAAAAAAAATTTCGAAAAAAATTTTTTTTTTAATTTTCCAAAATAATTTCGAAAAAAAATTTTCGAAGAAATTTTGGAAAAAAAATTACGAAAAAAATTTTCGAAAAAAAATTTTCAAAAAAAATTTTGAAAAAAAATTTGAAAAAAAATTTCAAAAAAATTTTCGAAAAAATTTTGGAAATAAAATTTTCGTAAAAAATTTCGAAAAAAATTTTGAAAAAAAATTTCCAAAAAAATTTTCAGAAAAATTTTCGAAAAATTTTGGGAAAAAAATATTTCGAAAAAAATTTTCAAAAAAATTTTCGAAAAAATTTTCGAAAAAATTTAAGAAAAAAAAATTTTCGAAAAAATTATAAAAAAAATTTTCGAAAAAAATTTTGAAAAAATTTTGGAAAAAAAATTTTCGAAAAAAATTTCGAAAAAAAATTTTCGAAAATAATTTAGAAAATAATTTTCGAAAAAAATTTTGAAAAAAATTTTCGAAAAAAATTTCGAAAAAAAATTTTCGAAAAAAATTTTGAAAAAAAATTTCGAAAAAAATTTTCGACAAAAAATTTTCGAAAAAAATTTTGAAAAAAAATTTCGAAAAAAATTTCGAAAAAAAATTTTCGAAAAAAAATTTGAAAAAAAAATTCGAAAAACATTTTCAAAAAAAATTACGAAAAAATTTTGGAAAGAAATTTCGAAAAAAATTTCGAAAAAAAATTTTAGAAAAAATTTGGAAAAACATTTTTGAAAAAAATTTGGAAAAAAATTTTTGAAAAAAATTTTGAAAAAAAATTTTCGAAACAAATTTTGAAAAAAAATTTCGAAGAAAATTTTCAAAAAAATTTTCGAAAAAATTTTGGAAAAAAAATTTCGAAAAAAAACTTCGAAAAAAATTTTCAAAAAAATTTTCAAAAAAATTTTGAAAAAAAGTTTCGAACAAAATTTTGAAAAAAATTTCAAAAAAAATTTTGAAAAAAATTTTCGAAAAAAATTTCGAAAAAAAAATTTTGAAAAATATTTTCAAAAAAATTTTGAAAAAAAGTTTCGAACAAAATTTTGAAAAAAATTTCGAAAAAAATTTTGAAAAAAATTTTCGAAAAAAATTTCGAAAAAAAAATTTCGAAAAAAAATTTGAAAAAATTTTGGAAAAAAAAATTTGAAAAAAAATTTCGAAAAAAACAAGAAAATTTTCGAAAAAATTTTGGAAAAAAAATTTCCGAAAAACATTTTGAAAAAAAATTTTGAAAAAAAATTTTGAAAAAAAATTTGAAAAAAAATTTTGAAAAAAAATTTTGAAAAAAAAATTTGAAAAAAATTTTGAAAAAAAAAATTTTGAAAAAAAATTTTGAAAAAAAATTTTGAAAAAAAAATTTGAAAAAAAATTTTGAAAAGAAATTTTGAAAAAAAATTTTGAAAAAAAATTTTGAAAAAAAATTTTGAAAAAAAATTTTGAAAAAAAAATTTGAAAAAAAATTTTGAAAAAAAAATTTGAAAAAAAATTTTGAAAAAAAATTTTGAAAAAAAATTTTGAAAAAAAATTTTGAAAAAAAATTATGAAAAAAAATTTTGAAAAAAAATTTTGAAAAAAAATTTTGAAAAAAAATTTTAAAAAAAAATTTTGAAAAAAAAATTTGAAAAAAAATTTTGAAAAAAAAGTTCGAAAAAAAATTTTGAAAAAAAAGTTCGAAAAAAAATTTCGAAAAAAAAGTTCGAAAAAAAATTTCGAAAAAAAATTTCGAAAAAAAAGTTCGAAAAAAAAGTTCGAAAAAAAAGTTCGAACAAAAGTTCGAAAAAAAAGTTCGAAAAAAAAGTTCGAAAAAAAAGTTCGAAAAAAAATTTCGAAAAAAAATTTCGAAAAAAAATTTCGAAAAAAAGTTCGAAAAAAAATTTCGAAAAAAAATTTCGAAAAAAAATTTCGAAAAAAAATTTCGTAAAAAAATTTCGAAAAAAAGTTCGAAAAAAAATTTCGAAAAAAAAGTTCGAAAAAAAAGTTCGAAAAAAAAGTTCGAAAAAAAAGTTCGAAAAAAAAGTTCGAAAAAAAAGTTCGAATAAAAAGGTCGAAAAAAAAGTTCGAAAAAAAATTTCGAAAAAAAATTTAGAAAAAAAAGTTCGAAAAAGAAGTTCGAAAAAAAAGTTCGAAAAAAAAGTTCGAAAAAAAAGTTCGAAAAAAAATTTCGAAAAAAAATTTCGAAAAAAAATTTCGAAAAAAAATTTCGAAAAAAAGGTCGAAAAAAAATTTCGAAAAAAAAATTTCGAAAAAAAATTTCGAAAAAAAATTTCGAAAAAAAAATTCGAAAAAAAAGTTCGAAAAAAAGTTCGAAAAAAAAGTTCGAAAAAAAATTTAGAAAAAAAAGTTCGAAAAAAAATTTCGAAAAAAAATTTCGAAAAAAAATTTCGAAAAAAAATTTCGAAAAAAATGTTTGAAAAAAAATTATGAAAAAAATTTCGAAACAAAATTTTCGAAAAAAATTTAGAAAAAAATTTCGAAAAAATTTTCAAAAAAATTTTCGAAAAAATTGTGGAAAAAAAATTTTGAAAAAAATTATGAAAACAATTTTCAAAAAAAATTTCGAAAAAATTTTGGAAAAAAATTTTCGAAAAAAATTTCCAAAAAGATTTTAGGAAAGATTTTTGAAAAAAATTTCGACAAAAAATTTTCGAAAAAAATTTTGAAAAAAGTTTCGTAAAGAATTTTGAAAGAAAATTTCGAAAATAATTTTTTTTTTAATTTTCCAAAAAAATTTCGAAAAAAAATTTTCGAAGAAATTTTGGAAAAAAAATTACGAAAAAAATTTTCAAAAAAAAATTTTCGAAAAAAATTTTGAAAAAAAATTTGAAAAAAAATTTCAAAAAAATTTTCGAAAAAATTTTGGAAATAAAATTTTCGTAAAAAATTTCGAAATAAATTTTGAAAAAAAATTTCCAAAAAAATTTTCAGAAAAATTTTCGAAAAATTTTGGGAAAGAAATTTTTCGAAAAAAATTTTCAAAAAAATTTTCGAAAAAATTTTCGAAAAAATTTAAGAAAAAAAAATTTTCGAAAAAATTATAAAAAAAATTTTCGAAAAAAATTTTGAAAAAATTTTGGAAAAAAAATTTTCGAAAAAAATTTCGAAAAAAAATTTTCGAAAATAATTTAGAAAATAATTTTCGAAAAAAATTTTGAAAAAAATTTTCGAAAAAAATTTCGAAAAAAAATTTTCGAAAAAAATTTCGAAAAAAAATTTCGAAAAAAATTTTGAAAAAAAATTTTCAAAAAAAATTTCGAAACAAAGTTTTAAAAAAATTTTCGAAAAAAATTTTCGAAAAAAAGTTTGAAAAAAATTTTGAATAAAAATTATGAAAAAAAATTTCGAAATAAATTTTCAAAAAAAAAGTTTCTAAAAAATTTTGTAAAAATATTTTCGAAAAAAATTTTCAAAAAAATTTTCGAAAAAAAATTTTCGAAAAAAATTTTGAAAAAATTTATCGAAAAAAAATTTTCGAAAAAAAATTTTGGAAAACAATTTTGAAAAAAATTTTCGAAAAAAATTTTCGCAAAAATTTCGAAAAAAAATTTTCGCAAAAATTTCGAAAAAAAATTTTCGAAAAAAATTTTGAAAAAAAATTTTCGAAAAAAAATTTGAAAAAAAATTTTCGAAAAAAAATTTGAAAAAAAAATTCTAAAAACATTTTCAAAAAAAATTACGAAAAAATTTTGGAAAGAAATTTCGAAAAAAATTTCGAAAAAAAATTTTCGAAAAAAAATTTGAAAAAAAAATTCGAAAAACATTTTCAAAAAAAATTACGAAAAAATTTTGGAAAGAAATTTCGAAAAAAATTTCGAAAAAAAATTTTAGAAAAAATTTGGAAAAAAATTTTTGAAAAAAATTTGGAAAAAAATTTTTGAAAAAAATTTTGAAAAAAAATTTTCGAAAAAAATTTTCAAAAAAATTTTCAAAAAAATTTTGAAAAAAAGTTTCGAACAAAATTTTGAAAAAAATTTCAAAAAAAATTTTGAAAAAAACTTTCGAAAAAAATTTCGAAAAAAAAATTTCGAAAAAAATTTTCAAAAAAATTTTGAAAAAAATTTTCGAAAAAAAATTTTCGAAAAATATTTTGAAAAAAATTTCCGAAAAGAATTTTGAATAAAAATTTTAAAAGAAATTTTCGAAAAAAATTTTTAAAAATTTCGAAAAATATTTTGAAAAAAATTTCGAAAAAAACGAAAATTTTCGAAAAAATTTTGGAAAAAAAATTTTCGAAAAACATTTTGAAAAAAAATTTTGAAAAAAAATTTTGAAAAAAAATTTGAAAAAAAATTTTGAAAAAAAATTTTGAAAAAAAATTTTGAAAAAAAATTTTGAAAAAAAATTTTGAAAAAAAAATTTGAAAAAAAATTTTGAAAAAAAAATTTGAAAAAAAATTTTGAAAAAAAAATTTGAAAAAAAATTTTGAAAAGAAAATTTCGAAAAAAATTTTCAAAAAAATTTTGAAAAAAATTTTGAAAAAAAAATTTGAAAAAAAATTTTGAAAAGAAATTTTGAAAAAAAATTTTGAAAAAAAATTTTGAAAAAAAATTTTGAAAAAAAATTTTGAAAAAATATTTTGAAAAAAAATTTTGAAAAAAAATTTTGAAAAAAAAAATTGGTAAAAAAAATTTTGAAAAAAAATTTTGAAAAAAAATTTTGAAAAAAAATTTTTTAAAAAAATTTTGAAAAAAAAATTTGAAAAAAAAATTTGAAAAAAAATTTTGAAAAAAAATTTTGAAAAAAAATTTTGAAAAAAAATTTGAAAAAAATTTTCAAAAAAATTTTGAAAAAAATTTTCAAAAAAATTTTGAAAAAAATTTTCAAAAAAATTTTGAAAAAAATTTTCAAAAAAATTTCGAAAAAAAATTTTCGAAAAATATTTTGAAAAAAATTTCCGAAAAGAATTTTGAATAAAAATTTTAAAAGAAATTTTCGAAAAAAATTTTTAAAAATTTCGAAAAATATTTTGAAAAAAATTTCGAAAAAAAATTTCGAAAAAAAAGTTCGAAAAAAAAGTTCGAAAAAAAAGTTCGAAAAAAAAGTTCGAAAAAAAATTTCGAAAAAAAAGTTCGAAAAAAAAGTTCGAAAAAAAATTTCGAAAAAAAAGTTCGAAAAAAAAGTTCGAAAAAAAATTTCGAAAAAAAAGTTCGAAAAAAAAGTACGAAAAAAAATTTCGAAAAAAAATTTCGAAAAAAAAGTTCGAAAAAAAAGTTCGAAAAAAAAGTTCGAAAAAAAATTTCGAAAAAAAAGTTCGAAAAAAAAGTTCGAAAAAAATTTCGAAAAAAAAGTTTAAAAAAAAAATTTCGAAAAAAAATTTCAAAAAAAAAGTTCGAAAAAAAAGTTCGAAAAAAAATTTCGAAAAAAAAATTTCGAAAAAAAATTTCGAAAAAAATTTCGAAAAAAAATTTCGAAAAAAAAGTTCGAAAAAAATTTCGAAAAAAAATTTCGAAAAAAAATTTCGAAAAAAAAGTTCGAAAAAAAAGTTCGAAAAAAAATTTTCGAAAAAAATTTTGAAAAAAAATTTCGAAAAAAATTTTCGACAAAAAATTTTCGAAAAAAATTTTGAAAAAAATTTTTTTTTTTTAATTTCGAAAAAAATTTGAAAAAAAATTTCGAAAAAAATTTCGAAAAAAAATTTTCGAAAAAAAATTTGAAAAAAAATTCGAAAAACATTTTCAAAAAAAATTACGAAAAAATTTTGGAAAGAAATTTCAAAAAAAATTTCGAAAAAAAATTTTAGAAAAAATTTGGAAAAACATTTTTGAAAAAAATTTGGAAAAAAATTTTTGAAAAAAATTTTGAAAAAAAATTTTCGAAAAAAATTTTGAAAAAAAATTTCGAAGAAAATTTTCAAAAAAATTTTCGAAAAAATTTTGGAAAAAAAATTTCGAAAAAAAACTTCGAAAAAAATTTTCAAAAAAATTTTCAAAAAAATTTTGAAAAAAAGTTTCGAACAAAATTTTGAAAAAAATTTCAAAAAAAATTTTGAAAAAAATTTTCGAAAAAAATTTCGAAAAAAAAATTTCGAAAAAAATTTTCAAAAAAATTTTGAAAAAAATTTTCGAAAAAAATTTCGAAAAAAAAATTTCGAAAAAAAATATGAAAAAATTTTGGAAAAAAAAATTTGAAAAAAAATTTCGAAAAAAACAAGAAAATTTTCGAAAAATTTTTGGAAAAAAAATTTTCGAAAAACATTTTGAAAAAAAATTTTGAAAAAAAATTTTGAAAAAAAATTTTGAAAAAAAATTTGAAAAAAAATTTTGAAAAAAAATTTTGAAAAAAAATTTTGAAAAAAAAATTTGAAAAAAAATTTTAAAAAAAAATTTGAAAAAAAATTTTGAAAAAAAATTTTGAAAAAAAATTTCGAAAAAAAATTTTGAAAAAAAAATTTGAAAAAAAATTTTGAAAAGAAATTTTGAAAAAAAATTTTGAAAAAAAATTTTGAAAAAAAATTTTGAAAAAATATTTTGAAAAAAAATTTTGAAAAAAAATTTTGAAAAAAAAATTTGGTAAAAAAAATTTTGAAAAAAAATTTTGAAAAAAAATTTTGAAAAAAAATGTTGAAAAAAAATTTTAAAAAAAAATTTTGAAAAAAAATTTTGAAAAAAAAATTTGAAAAAAAATTTTGAAAAAAAATTTTGAAAAAAAATTTGAAAAAAATTTTCAAAAAAATTTTGAAAAAAATTTTCAAAAAAATTTTGAAAAAAATTTTCAAAAAAATTTTGAAAAAAATTTTCAAAAAAATTTCGAAAAAAAATTTTCGAAAAATATTTTGAAAAAAATTTCCGAAAAGAATTTTGAATAAAAATTTTAAAAGAAATTTTCGAAAAAAATTTTTAAAAATTTCGAAAAATATTTTGAAAAAAATTTCGAAAAAAAAGTTCGAAAAAAAAGTTCGAAAAAAAAGTTCGAAAAAAAATTTCGAAAAAAAAGTTCGAAAAAAAAGTTCGAAAAAAAATTTCGAAAAAAAAGTTCGAAAAAAAAGTTCGAAAAAAAATTTCGAAAAAAAAGTACGAAAAAAAAGTACGAAAAAAAAGTACGAAAAAAAATTTCGAAAAAAAATTTCGAAAAAAAAGTTCGAAAAAAAAGTTCGAAAAAAAAGTTCGAAAAAAAATTTCGAAAAAAAAGTTCGAAAAAAAAGTTCGAAAAAAATTTCGAAAAAAAAGTTTAAAAAAAAAATTTCGAAAAAAAATTTCGAAAAAAAAGTTCGAAAAAAAATTTCGAAAAAAAAGTTCAAAAAAAAAGTTCGAAAAAAAAGTTCGAAAAAAAATTTCGAAAAAAAATTTCGAAAAAAAAGTTCGAAAAAAAGTTTGAAAAAAAATTTCGAAAAAAAATTTCGAAAAAAAATTTCGAAAAAAAATTTCGAAAAAAAATTTCGAAAAAAAAGTTCGAAAAAAATTTCGAAAAAAAATTTCGAAAAAAAATTTCGAAAAAAAATTTCGAAAAAAAAGTTCGAAAAAAAAGTTCGAAAAAAAATTTCGAAAAAAAATTTCGAAAAAAAATTTGGAAAAAGAAGTTCGAAAAAAAAGTTCGAAAAAAAATTTTGAAAAAAATTTCGAAAAAAAATTTTCGAAAAAAATTTTGAGAAAAAATTTCGAAAAAATTTTCGAAAAAATTGTGGAAAAACAAATTTTGAAAAAAATTATGAAAAAAATTTTCAAAAAAAATTTCGAAAAAATTTTGGAAAAAAATTTTCGAAAAAAATTTTCAAAAAAAATTTTAGAAAAGATTTTTGAAAAGCATTTCGACAAAAAATTTTCGAAAAAATTTTTGAAAAACGTTTCGTAAAGAAATTTGAAAAAAAATTTCGAAAAAAATTTTTTTTTTAATTTTCGAAAAAATTTTCGAAAAAAAATTTTCGAAGAAATTTTGGAAAATAAATTACGAAAAAAATTTTCGAAAAAAAATTTCCAAAAAAAAGTTTGAAAAAAAATTTGACAAAAAATTTCAAAAAAATTTTCGAAAAAATTTTGGAAATAAAATTTTCGTAAAAAATTTCGAAAAAAATTTTGAAAAAAAATTTCCAAAAAAATTTTCAGAAAAATTTTCGAAAAAATTTGGGAAAAAAATTTTTCGAAAAAAACTCAAAAAAATTTTCGAAAAAATTTTCGAAAAAATTTAAGAAAAAAAAATTTTCGAAAAAATTATAAAAAATTTTTTCGAAAAAAATTTTGAAAAAATTTGGAAAAAAATATTTCGAAAAAAATTTCGAAAAAAAATTTTCGAAAAAAATTTCGAAAAAAAATTTCGAAAAAAATTTCAAAAAAAATTTTGAAAAAAAATTTTCAAAAAAAAATTTCGAAACAAAGTTTTAAAAAAATTTTCGAAAAAAATTTTCGAAAAAAATTTTGAAAAAAATTTTCGAAAAAAATTTTGAATAAAAATTATGAAAAAAAATTTCGAAAAAAATTTTCAAAAAAATTTTCTAAAAAATTTTGTAAAAATACTTTTCGAAAAAAATTTTCAAAAAAATTTTCGAAAAAAAATTTTCGAAAAAAATTTTGAAAAAATTTATCGAAAAAAAATTTTGGAAAACAATTTTGAAAAAAATTTTCGAAAAAAAATTTTAGAAAAAAATTTCGAAAAAAATTTCCAAAAAAAATTTCGAAAAAAAAATTTTCGAAAAAAATTTCGAAAAAAAATTTCGAAAAAAATTTCAAAAAAAATTTTGAAAAAAAATTTCCAAAAAAAATTTCGAAACAAAGTTTTAAAAAAATTTTCGAAACAATTTTGGAAAAAAATTTTCGAAAAGAATTTCGAAAAAAATTTTCGAAAAGAATTTCAAAAAAAATTTTCGAAAAATATTTTGAAAAAAATTTTCGAAAAAAATTTCGAAAAAAAATTTTCGAAAAAAAATTTGAAAAAAATTATGAAAAAAATTTTCGAAAAAAATTTCGAAAAAAAATTTTCGAAAAAAATTTCGAAAAAAAATTTTCGAAAAAAATTTTGAAAAAAAATTTGAAAAAAAATTTCGAAAAAAATTTTGAAAAAAATTTTCGACAAAAAATTTTCGAAAAAAATTTTGAAAAAAAATTTTTTTTTTTAATTTCGAAAAAAATTTTAAAAAAAAATTTCGAAAAAAATTTCGAAAAAAAATTTTCGAAAAAAAATTTGAAAAAAAAATTCGAAAAACATTTTCAAAAAAAATTACGAAAAAATTTTGGAAAAAAATTTCGAAAAAAATTTCGAAAAAAAATTTTAGAAAAAATTTGGAAAAAAAAGTTTTGAAAAAAATTTCGAAAAAAAATTTTGAAAAAAATTTCGAAAAAAAATTTTCGAAAAAAATTTTGAAAAAAAATTTCGAAAAAAATTTTCAAAAAAATTTTCGAAAAAATTTTGAAAAAAAAATTTCGAAAAAAAACTTCGAAAAAAATTTTCAAAAAAATTTTCAAAAAAATTTTGAAAAAAAGTTTCGAACAAAATTTTGAAAAAAATTTCGAAAAAAATTTTGAAAAAAATTTTCAAAAAAAATTTCGAAAAAAAAATTTCGAAAAAAATTTTCAAAAAAATTTTGAAAAAAAGTTTCGAACAAAATTTTGAAAAAAAATTCGAAAAAAATTTTGAAAAAAATTTTCGAAAAAAATTTCGAAAAAAAATTTGAAAAAATTTTGGAAAAAAAATTTTGAAAAAAAATTTCGAAAAAAACAAGAAAATTTTCGAAAAAATTTTGGAAAAAAAATTTTCGAAAAAAATTTTGAAAAAAATTTTCAAAAAAATTTTGAAAAAAATTTTCAAAAAAATTTCGAAAAAAAATTTTCGAAAAATATTTTGAAAAAAATTTCCGAAAAGAATTTTGAATAAAAATTTTAAAAGAAATTTTCGAAAAAAATTTTTAAAAATTTCTAAAAATATTTTGAAAAAAATTTTCGAAAAAAATTTCGAAAAAAAATTTTCGAAAAAAATTTTTAAAAAAAATTTCGAAAAAAATTTTCGAAAAAATTTTCGAAAAAATTTTGGAATAAAATTTTTCGAAAAGAATTTTCGAAAAAAATTTGAAAATATCAATATATTTTCAGTTGCGCATTAAAATATCATTATTTTATCAAACATACGCTTTAACGAGATTAAAATACACGAAAATGAGATGGATTACCTCAGAAACTCATATCAAACTCCCACCGTTGGCCATTCTGATCATAGGCTAACACCGTATACATATATCATTTCTAAAAATCAAAGTTGATAGAAAACGAACCTTTACCTTCAAACTTTACGCTTACACAACCACTCGACAAATTAATAACCATATTCATGTCTCAACTTGACTCAGTTCACCCAAAATACTCGTGATTAACTTTCACCAAGGAAAATAAGATAAAAATCGTTATGTTAATGCTATGAAATATGTTTCACATTTTAAAAAGCATTGGACCTCTTGTCGCACACCAGTTCCACCAAAAATAAAATCCTCTGTCATAATAATAAATGGCATAACACATGACATACACCCCGCAAACATCAGCCTTCTATCTCTTACAGTTAAATTTCTGTTTTGATTTGATTGATTGAACATTTATAAAATAAAATGCACTAAAATAGTATTTGAATAAATTTTCTACAATTTTTGCATGATCAACTGATGATTAGCCAACCACCGGTGGAAATAAACAGAATAAAAACCAATTGTCACGATAAACTTTCATTAGCAAAGCAAACTTTTCAAAAATTTGCATGTATTCCAAGAATTCGACTAACTTTGACTAAGAAATCCCTTTCCTCAAAATATTTCATTGATTGCTTTAGCAATTTCCATATAGATAGCCTTTTCCAAGCAAAATATTTTAATTACTTTCCTCAAAATGGCACCATAATTTCAACATTAGTTTACACCTCACCAAAGAGTTAAAAGTCAATGAACATTTCACGTTACACTGTCACTACAAAGTAATAATTTTGTTTCTATGAAATCATCTCGTGTTTATAGAGCATACTTAATTGATTTATGCTGAAATGGATGTCAGTAGATTGAAAAGTAAAATTTCCCAGGTACAAAGTATTTCATAAAATATGCCAAAAATTGAAGCATTGATAACACTTATGTTAACGATAATTAACAAACCTTTCAAAGTCGAAATTATAAAATCAATTTTATTCTCTCAATGAAATATTCACTTAAAATAAATTGAGATTTATCACTTTCCAATGTAAGCTTAAGTTACTACACTTTCACCATTAATAGATGGAAAAATTAGTACAATAAGTACAGCACATATATAGACGCAATTAAAACACATGCGTGGTTACACGACTAAATTTATCCTATCTATTCAGTAAAATACGTCGATAATTCTCATTGGAAACTACAAGTAACAGCCAATACAAATGCAATTGGCAAACTACTTAAAAGATTGTACTCACCGTTAATATGTATTTCTTGATATCACACAAGGGAACATGACAGCTGTTCTGTGACGTCTTCTGCAAACATTCCTCTGAAACAAGAGAATGAAATCTTAAAATATGTACCTACTGTATTTTAATTCTGAATATTATTTCTGATAACCTGATTACATTATGTAGTGTCTCTCGTGCTAAATCACTCCGATAATATTCGAAAATATTGTATTGTAACTCAAATTCCAAGATTTGTAAAATATAAGACTTATATTCCTTAAGTTGCTAAGTTAAGCTTAATACTTATTTCAAAACCATGACACTAGTATGTATTGATTACGTAATTAATATCATTTCAATAAACGAAATACAGCATTGCTTTGAATGAATTTCTCGATAATGGTTGCCAAAATCAAATACAGCTGCACACGGAGAATTCTGTCTGAAAACTGAATAATTAGGAGAAAACCTTATCAATATATTTTCAGTTGCGCATTAAAATATTATTATTTTATCAAACATACGCTTTAACGAGATTAAAATACACGAAAATGAGATGGATTACCTCAGAAACTCATATCAAACTCCCACCGTTGGCCAATCTGATCATAGGCTAACACCGTATACATATATCATTTCTAAAAATCAAAGTTGATAGAAAACGAACCTTTACCTTCAAACTATACGCTTACACAACCACTCGACAAATTAATAACCATATTCATGTCTCAACTTGACTCAGTTCACCCAAAATACTCGTGATTAACTTTCACCAAGGAAAATAATTGCATAGATCCACATATATCTTATGTAAAGGTCTCTCCTAATTAATGTAAAGATTATGCCGACATAAAATTCAGTGAAGAGATCAACCATTTCGTTTAATTAAGAAATAATTTCACAAAAGCTATGAACTAAGGATCAGAAGAAATAATGACCTTGAGACAAAATTGAACGGTAATATTAATGCGATGATGCTACCCCGATGCGGCGTTCCGACAACTAAATTTTCGCTTAATTCTAACTAAAGCATTTAAAACCGACAATCAATCACAGTAACACGAGGTCGACGTAAATCTCTTGCGAATTACGAACGGAAAGTTACTTACCCGTTCACGACCCTTCTCTTCCTGGACGTAGAATTACACCCAGACCCATCCCCTCCCCCACTTTCATTTTGAAGCGCACCCAGTGACACCTATCAACAAAGATGAGCGTTACTTGAAAATCTGAAAACCGTTGAGTTGCCAGGGGCTGCCATAGATCAACAGAATCCTATGGTGCTGCACTCTACCGGGATTACCTGCAACTATATTACAACGTAGTTCCTGCAACTGCCGTTGGTGGCAGCACTTGTCTATACTACCGTACTGCACTCTATCGGCATTGTCTGCAACTATATTACACCATAGTTCCTCCAACTGCCGTTGGTGGCAGCACTTATCTGTAATCCTACTGTGCTGCACTCTATTGGCATTATCCGAAACTATCATATTAATTCTCACAACTGCCGATGGCGGCAGCACTTGGCAACATCCCTATGGTGCTGCACTCTGGCGAGAAATCGCATAACTAATACTTTTAGTTCCTTATACTGCCAGCAGAGGCAGCACATGCCTACCACGGTATGGTGCTGCACCCTATCGCTGTTATCGGCAACTATATTTTAATGCGCAGTCCCTCCATCTGCCGCTATGGGCAGCACAAGGCTATACTACAGTGCTGCACTCTGCTGGCACTTACGGGAATTACATTCATTAGTTCTACCATATGCCGACTACTGCCATTATCAGCAACTATATTTTACTACGCCCAAACTGCCGTTATCCGCAGCACAGACCTACGCCTAGCCCTTCACTTATTCTTCAATAACTACATTAACTAGCTCCAAATGCCTATCGAGGCAGTTACTTCCAAATGCTTTTATCATGCTACTCTTAAGCAATCTAACAACTATTTTAAACATCATAGATTTAAAATATACTACCGTACATAATTTATAAATCACATTTCATTTTTTATATCAACATCACGTTTTGGACCTTTTCTTTATTTTTAACTTCTCTGCAGCTCATATTTTCTTCTTTTTCATTAAATGAAGTTCTTCCTCCCTCTTTTCTCGCGCCTCAGACTCCTTTATCAATAAATCATGCTGAAGAACAGCCAGCTCCTTCCTAGCATTTGCCCAGGATTTCAGTTGCTGGCCTTTCAACGAATCATCAGGTCGTCATGAATGTATGCATGGCCACCGCCTCTTCATCCACGATTTGTTTCCTGAAATGTTTTTAATATTCACTGTTATTGATTTATACACTAATTGAAACTATACATTCGGCAACATCTTACAGCCAATGTTTAGTTGACATTATAAATAACGATTGGAAGAATCAAACTGCCATATCAATAAAAAAAACTGATTATAAATTTGTTAAATTTAATTTTTTTGCCTTATATGTAAGTTGTATTAAGTTTATAAAATTCATTACCTGTTGAGAATCCAGTCTATCTGCTATTGTGCTGGACAACGCTGAATTCATCCTTCTTAACAATGCTGGATTGTGATGTGTTCAGCCACCACTTTTTGAAAAAGGATAAACGTGCTTCAATAAAATTCTAGTTTACCACAAGTTGTCGCTATAATTTCTGAATGTCTCACTAGCTCCATGCTCACTAGAAATTTGTATTTCCTCATCTGTGGCTGGCCTGCCTTGAATCATTGCTGAAATAGATTAGTAATTATAAAATAATTAAATTTTCAACATTACGTCATTCGATAATATTATATTTCAGTAAGTCGTTACCATGTGCGTGTATTGGGGTACGATCTACACTGCCAGATATTGCAGCAACTGTAATTAAACCTGATGCATTAATATCACTGCATCATATTGTATGAAAAAGGTATAGAACATTTTCTATGCCACAATCTTTCAATAACTGGTTAATAATCAATGTTGTTATACAATCTGTAATTACCGTCATGCTCTTCAAAGTAAATTTCGAGCGGCTGGGTATTAGGGACGTTCGAATCTTCGACGTGCATTTCAGCTGTGAATTAATAAGAAAATTACACCATCTACAAAACTCACTGTATATTTCTACATTTTGTAAATCATGTTATTAAATGCATTATTACCAATGTCGTCGCATTCACCCATGCTTGGTAGGCCATGGGCTGATATTTGTATTGTGCCCTGAAGTTTTTCCAAAACAGAATTGCACCTTCTAGGTCCTCCTCCTGTTTTTAAAAGGTTTTGCCTTTCCTTCGAGGCCTCCTTCTTCAGGGATTCATACTTCAACTTCAATTGTGAAGCCGTTCTATTTTTCGTATTTCCACTATTATATTCCTCCGCGATTTTAGTCCATGCTCGATTCTTAAATTAATAAAAATTACGGTCAAACGTTAATTTATGATTATGCAATCCAGAATTTAATATAATAATATGGAAACAACGAATTAAATATCACAACTCGCCTTCTCATGCCACCTTACGGCATCCGTCTTCTTATTCTCCAAGATCTCCTTATATTTGAAGGCGATTTCTAACAAATTGAAGTAATTCTCCGTACAGAAATTGCTACTCCTCTCTTTTTTTTGTTCTCTATCCATAGCTATCGCAGTTCTGTCACTCAAATAAAAAACTCGAACGAACTAACAACCCAAGCTACCATTTACGAATATTACTTATGGCGGCTGACCGTTAAAAAAAACCTTCACGCATACCAACACAAGGAAACTTCGATAGAAAATTGCGAATAGTTAATTGAAGAATAACTTAGGGCCGGTATTACGACCAGCAGTTAAAAGTTCCGAATAAGTAACTTCCAGATAACCTATCTGGCAGCTAAATTCGCCATGTCGTATTACGACTTTAACCGTAGGGAGTCCAAGAATAGCGGTAGAGTGAGAAGTAGAAAAATAAAATTGTTAGATCAAGTGGCGGGGAAATCCAGAACGAAAATATCCGTAGAAAACACAATAAAAATTATTATTATGAACTGCCGAAGCATTCGAAGGAAACAGGCTGATTTTTGCCACTTAGTTAAAAGCCATCGTGCAGACGTTGTATTGGGAACTGAGAGCTGGCTATCGGGCGACATTAATTCTAACGAGATTTTCCCACCAGATTACGTGGTGTATCGCAAAGACAGGAGGGAAAGAGTCGGAGGCGGAGTTTTCATCGCCGTCAGAAAGAGTATATCAAGCCAATTAGAGGAGATTAACGTCAGCGAACACTGCGAAACGATATGGTGCTCCCTTCGTACGAGAAATGGTAAAAAAAAAAAAAAAAATTATTTTTTTGCTCATTTTACCGCCCACCTGACTCGGGAGTCGTGAACATTAGAGAACTCAGTCGTACATTGCAGGTGATAGCTAGGAGAAAGAACGATCCAGTAATCATTCTTGGAGGAGACTTTAATCTTCCATCGATCGATTGGAAATCCGTAACCTATGTTAGTGGTGGAAAAAATAGAGAAGTTTGTCGTGAATTAATTGAAGCATTCACTCTAAACTCGCTAGAGCAAATCGTCAACGAGCCGACGCGATATGACAACAACGGAAACGGAAACATATTAGATCTGCTAGCCACTACCCACCCACTATCGACTAGAAACCTACAAATCGACGACGGCATAGGTGATCATAAAATAGTAATTGCCGACTTCAAATACACCCCTGCGACAATATATAAGCCAACGCGATTAGTCTATATCTTCAGTAAAGCAGATCTCCCAGGCTTAAAAAATTATGTTACAAACCAAATAGCGACATTTATCAATTTTGCGAATACTAACAGCGTAGATGACTCTTGGACGGAAATTTTGCGAATCATTCGAGAAGGGCTAAAAACGTTTGTCCCAACTAAAGCAATTCGTGATCGCAAGGATCCGCGGTGGGTGAAACCGAAACTCCGTGCCTTGCTCAAGAAACAAAGACGGCATCACGCGCACATAAAGCACCTTAAAGAAGTTGGTAGGGACCACGCAAACGAGTATTTAATATACAGAAATATTCGTAAATCTGCAAGAGACGAAGCGCGTAAGGAATTTGACGTCTACCGATCCACGACACTGTCGGACTCACTCAAAAACGACTCGAAAGAATTTTGGTCGTACGTGCGAGAAATGCGAGGAGGACAGTCCACAGTACCTCTTCTACGTACAGACAACGGTGAAAGTGTACACGATTCATTTACTAAGGCTAGTATGTTAAATCGGTTCTTTGAAAATTGCTTCACAATAGACAGCGGTGATTTCATTGATTTCCCTACTCGTATAGACTCAAATATGAGCGACATAGAAATATCCGAAAGCGGTATCGTCAAATTACTAAGTCAGGTCCACAAAAGAAAATCGCCAGGGCCTGAAGCCATACCTGCATTCATTATAAACTCGTTAGCAAACGAATTAGCTCCGTACCTTAAGCTTCTATTCAGAAAATCTTTGGATGAGGGTGTAGTTCCTTTGATATGGAAAACAGCCCACGTTACACCAATACATAAAACGGGAAGTAAATTAAAAGTGGAAAACTACCGCCCTATATCGTTGACGTCAATCTTCTGTAAGGTTTTTGAACACATTATCGGTAGCTCAATAATGCGATTTCTCGAAAGCAAAGAAGCGCTTAACAGTAGCCAGCATGGTTTCCGGAGAGGCAGGTCATGCGAGACTCAGTTAGCTCTACTCACACAAGATATTGTGAAAGCAACGGATAAAGGAATAGGAGTCGATGCAGTATTTTTAGACTTTAGGAAAGCCTTCGACACCGTTTCTCACGTGAAAATAGTGCAAAAATTAAGGGCTTATTCAATTAACGAGAAAATTGTAAATTGGATCGCCTCGTTTCTTTCCGATAGAACCCAGAGAGTAGTCCTCGATGGAGTTGCATCAGACGTCGTCAAAGTGACTTCCGGCGTGCCTCAGGGAAGTGTAATCGGACCTTTGTTATTCTTGATATATATAAATGATTTAGCGGATAATATAAAGTGTAAAGTTAGACTCTTCGCGGATGACACACTTGTGTATGGAGAAATCAACACAATACACGATCAGGAGAATTTGCAAAAGGACCTTCAGGCTATCACGAAATGGTGTAAAGATTGGCAACTCGATCTGAATATAAAGAAATGCGCCGCAATGAACTTCACGCGCTCCACGAATTTCAACCGTTACCCGTACCAAATATCCGAACTAAAGCTAAAATACGTCAATAGCTACAAATACCTAGGAGTAATTCTCAGTAGCAATTTGTCTAGTAGAGAGCATATCAAATCCGTTATAGCATCGACAAACAGAATTCAAAGGCTTTCCTCTAGAGTCCTGCGGGGATGCCCCTCGAATGTGAAGGAAATCGCATACTTTTCCCTAATACGACCCATCGTGGAATACTGTTGCGCCGTCTGGGACCCTTTCGAGGAGGGCCTAACTAGAGAGCTCGAAATGGTTCAGCGTAGAGCGGCTAGATTTGTAAAAGGAGAATATCGGTATGATGCGAGTGTATCAGAGTTATTGAGAGATCTGAAATGGCAGACGTTGAAGAGTAGAAGAATTGAATACAAGAGGAAACTATTTGAAAAATTTGAAAGTTCCGAATTCGTTGAAGACGTACGCGGCATAGTCGTCCCCATCGGTGTTAGTGAACGTAATGTTAGATCACAGTGCAGGAGAAAATATCTCGAAATTACCGCTAGAACAGAGAAATACTACCGATCCTTTTTCCCAGACACGATAAGACAATCCAACAGAGGAATTAGCTAGACTTCACTTGGTGTTGTGACACCCCCTGCCAAACGCTTCTAGCGGTTTGCAGGGTATTTATGTAAATGTAAGTTGTGTTGTGTTGGTATGCGTGAAGGTTAGAAATCTTCTAAACGTTCTTCTTTTTTTTTAACGCTCAACTGCCATATTGTCATAAAACGCTTGCGAAGTAGGTTGTTGTGTTTTTGAAGTGGTGAAAAATGGGATAGGTGAGTAGTGAAGTGAAGAAAAGGATTAGAGGAAGCAATTTCGGAACGGAGAATTGTATCTCTCTTTTAGAGATTTGTCTAAGACATAAGGAAGTAATAGAGACTAAGAAGACGGATGCTGTGACTTGGCAGGAAAAGGTAAGCTGCGATAGTTACTCTATAATGGAACTCCATCTAATCGAAGATCGTACATGTATAAATTACCGTTGAATTGTATGTTTTTCTTATTTAGAATAAAGCATGGGATATGATTGCTGCAGAATATAATTCTGCAAGCACGGACGGAAGAACTGCCCAGCAATTACGTCTCAAGTATGAGTCTCTAAAGAAAGAGGCTAGAAAGGAAGCCTCTAGAGAAAGGCAAAGCCTTCTTAAAACAGGGGGAGGACCAGCAGAACCCAAAAGAAGTAATTTCCTTTTGGAGAAACTGAAAAATATAGTAGAAGTATCAGCCCATGGCCTACCAAGCAAGGGAGACTGTGACGACATTGGTAATAATGCATTTAAATGGTACTTTCAGAATATAAGCATGTAGCGAACTTTTTCATTAATGTTGTGTGACTAATCCTCAGCGGAAATGGACATTGAAGGAATGGATGCTTCAGATATCCAACACCTGGAAATTGTGGTTGAAGATCTTGATGGTAATTATGGACTGTTAAATATCGTTTTTAACATAATTATTTATAATTGAAGATTTGTAGTATGAAAAGTTACACAAATTTTATTCTTAGCATTGATATTAATGTGAAAGGATTAATTGCAGTTCCATCGACATCAACTGATTTGGATCACAACCCAGAACCTCAAGAAAGTAAATGTTTATTGAAATAAAGTATAATCAAATGAGATAATTTTGGGATTGTAATTATTTTGTAAAAACAAAATTTCTTTCAGAGGTGATTCAAGACAGGAATGCTGCAGTTGAGGAAGCAGAAACTCCTACTGAGCAAGGAGCTGGTGAGAGATTCATAAATTGTATTGCAATTAAAGAACTTTCATAAGGTACAATCTTTCACAGCAAAGTGTAACTATTTCAGTAGAAACTCAAGATTGGACACACCACAGCCCATCAATGTTGCGACAAAAGAAAAATCCAGTCTTAGCAAATGCAATAGCAGAGCGGCTGGGATCAAATGGCAATCAACATGAGAAAGGTAATTCAGTTTTTAAAAACATAGTGAATGGTAAATAAAGCTTGGCTGCTAGTGACATTGCCTAGTCATCAATTTGCTTGACTTCGATATTTGATGTGATTTCATAAAATTTCGTTTACATAGTCATTTTTTTGATTGAATAAAATCAAATATTACTTTGTGTGCTTTCTTTACCAAGTTCATGTTTTCTAAAAAAATATAATGAAAATGATTACACCAATCAATGAACTTAAGTGTTAATACAAAACCAAGTATCTGGCAACCAAATTTGCAAGAACAACTATATTTTGAGTCAATATAAATACTAGTAATATTCTTTCTTTTTCAGGAAAGAAAACATGGATGAGGAGACGTTTGCCAGGGAATCATTCAGAGAGCCAGCAGGAGGATTCTTTGAGTAGAGGGAATTTGAAATCCTGGGCAAGTGCAAGAAAGGAGCTGGCTGACCTTCAACGAACTCAGCTCTTAAAGGAATTCTAAGCAAGAGAGAAGAGGGAGGAAGAAATATATTACTTAAAACGAAAAAATACAATTTAGAAATTAAACTTTTAGAGCTAGAGATTAAGGTTAAGGAAAAAATATTGTTGACATAATGGTTTTTTATATTGGTTTATTTACTTAAAAATTGAAAAATAAATTTTTCACTAAATACGATGAATGGTTTTTTTTTAGTTTCTATCAAGTAACCTTTTAAAATAGTCGATGAACGACTGCCTTGTTGCTTCAGGCCCTTCCTCATTATTTTGAATTACTTCAATTTCTTGAGCCATTAAACCCTCTTGAACTCTGTCTGTGAGTTCTGGATCATTTGGTGGTTCACCTTCACCCATTATAATAGCAATATTATGCAGAATAGCACAGGCAACAATAACCAATTGTACAGTTGGTATTTTTAGCCTTATTCCCAATGCAAGGCATGGGAAACGCCATTTCCAAACTCCATACTGCCTCTCAACAGTATTCCTGGTCCTTATTAGAGACTCATTGAACAAGTGCTCTTCAGGCAGGATAAGATTTCTTAGTGGGGGTAAAAGGAATGATTTAGGAGAATAACCAGAGTCACAAACGAGAACTCCATTTCCCAAATCACCTCTTTCAAGGCGTGCTCTAATGACAGAGTTATTGAATATGGTAGAGTCATGTACAGCTCCTGGCCACCTTGCTATAATATCCATTATGCGTAACTTACTGTCACTTACTGTTTGGACATTACTTGAAAAATATCCTTTTCGGTTCCTAAATTCTTCTGCTGAATCTCCTCCTGAGAATAATTAAGATTATACATTCCTTTATTGTTTCTTAAATGAAGATTCACAAGGAAAAGGGATAAAACTTAGCAGGAGATTCAATTCTGATATGGGTGCAATCTAGGGAGCCTATTACTCTCGGAAAAGCAGCAATTTTATAAAATTCTTCCTGAATCAGCCTCCTCTCTGCAATTGTCCTTGGCAATTTGACATATTTTGATCTTAAAGATACCAATGCACTGCTGACCTTCCTAAGTATTTGGCCTGCTGTAGTTTTATGGACTCCACAGAAGTCTCCCATACTAACTAACATTCCACCTGTGGCATAGTATCTTAATGCTAACAGTAACTGTTGCATTGGGGTCAATGACATATTTCTGAAATTAAATTCAACAGTATTTTTAATCTGTTTGTGAGTTCAACATTCATTTTCAACATTAGATAAGGAATATACTGAGTTAGTCTTCTAGGACTTAGCTGAAACTTTTCAGGATGATACAGCATATATTGATATACAAAATGGGATTATATTGTGGAATTCTGAGCAAAGCCTCTAATGCCAATCTCAGTTATTAATTTATGCTGCAAGAAGAACAGGCCCATTTTCAGTCCATCCACTCACGATAAATATCTGAAATTATGGCCATCTTCTCCATAACAAACAATGTAAATGCTGTGTTAATAGTAGGTACTGCTAGTTAATAGTAATTACTACATTTATATAGGTACATATTTCATAATGTGTAAAGCTACGGTGTGTAATTGAATGCTACATATGGGATGACTTCTTAAATTTTAAAAAATATGAAACATGAGAGGAAATATTTTTTCAACAGGTTTCACAGTTAGTCGTTAGGATGAAGTCTTAACAGAGATAAATAAGTACGGCAAAAGAATTTCACTTTCTTTTTACGAACTTCGTCTTACGTTTCGAAAACACGGAGTTATTGTGCAAAATAGGCATAATTACTATTAATGTATTATCATCCTAGGAAGTTTCAGCCAAAATCGATATGAACACTTTTAAAAGTTCCCTCATAAGTTTATCTTCGTATAATAACTTACCGGTCTGAAGAATATTCCAATTTCTCGTTAATCTGTTCCAGAACAATTACAGCAGTTTGTTTGGTGATTCGAAATCTCACAAAGAATTCTTCATCGTTCCACTCTTCGAAGTTTTTGGCTTTTCCTTAGCTTCTTAGCCCTTCTTGATTTTATAAGCATTTCTTCGAGAAATTCATCATCGGTATCGCTCTCAACGTTTAGAAGTGACATAACTATTTGCAATTTCAACAAAAGGTTTATGTAATTAATTATATACATAACTGAAATATATTCTGGTATCGAACCTTGAACCAAGAAATACAATACCCCCAGGATTTCAAATTCCCTCTACTCAAAGAATCCTCCTGCTGGCTCTCTGAATGATTCCCTGGCAAACGTCTCCTCATCCATGTTTTCTTTCCTGAAAAAGAAAGAATATTACTAGTATTTATATTGACTCAAAATATAGTTGTTCTTGCAAATTTGGTTGCCAGATACTTGGTTTTGTATTAACACTTAAGTTCATTGATTGGTGTAATCATTTTCATTATATTTTTTTTAGAAAACATGAACTTGGTAAAGAAAGCACACAAAGTAATATTTGATTTTATTCAATCGAAAAAATGACTATGTAAACGAAATTTTATGAAATCACATCAAATATCGAAGTCAAGCAAATTGATGACTAGGCAATGTCACTAGCAGCCAAGCTTTATTTACCATTCACTATGTTTTTAAAAACTGAATTACCTTTCTCATGTTGATTGCCATTTGATCCCAGCCGCTCTGCTATTGCATTTGCTAAGACTGGATTTTTCTTTTGTCGCAACATTGATGGGCTGTGGTGTGTCCAATCTTGAGTTTCTACTGAAATAGTTACACTTTGCTGTGAAAGATTGTACCTTATGAAAGTTCTTTAATTGCAATACAATTTATGAATCTCTCACCAGCTCCTTGCTCAGTAGGAGTTTCTGCTTCCTCAACTGCAGCATTCCTGTCTTGAATCACCTCTGAAAGAAAATCTGCACATTTCGAGATTTTTGGCAATATTGTACTTTGTATCCCATGAAATGAATATGTTGCTGATTAGTTACAAATAATTCCTCAAAAATTTGTCATTATAAATAATAACCAAAATAATTCTACAAAATGAACAAAGGTATTTAAAGATGTGTGTATTGCATAGAAACTTTCTCTATGCCAAAAACAATGTCACATGGTTTTTGAAAAGTATTTGTGTCTAAATTTTAAGTGAAATATCTTATTGGCATTAAAACCTTTGTTGTAGAAGATGCAGCATGATTTTATGGCACTTTCTTGTGACAAAAAAGTGCATCATATGCACCAGAAAATACAGTAAAATATAATTAAAAGATATAGTCAACCCAGACGGCAAAAGATCATTGTCACAGATTAAAAATTTTTTATGGAGATGGAATTCTGTTTATTTTTCACAGGTGACTGATTTACTATTCTCAGCATAAGAGAAACAATCCTTCACTCACCGTTAAGAAACTGTAACCAATCCAGAGTTCCTCCCAGCCAGCTGGACATGCTGGAATGGATATTGACTGGCTGTGGACAGCAATCACACGAGTTGTTGTTTCACATACAGTACACCTGTGCACAAAGATAGTTTCTTATTATCTATTCAAAATGTGATTACTAAAGTCTTTTCGAGAAATTAATTGTGCCAAATTTTAACTAGTGCAAAGAAAGTAAATTTTGATAAACACAAATAAGAATTTAGGTACGTTTTGCAGCAAACGTTGGCATTTAAAGCTATGATGGCCCTGGATTGAATTTTCAGTGAATATGCATATCTCATATTCAATTATTCCAGAACAATCTATTTAAGTTCTTATTTTAGATGCACTAAAAAATGTATGATAAAATGAATTATCTAGAATGATTTCAAATTTAAGGCAATATTTAAATGGATTCCATGTACAGTCATTTCCAAAAGTCAAGCGACACGGCTCGGTCACGCCACACATAGGCTGGAGCTGAAAGTTCCGAGTATGTTGGTATCCATTGCTTGAGGGGAAGCAGGAGAGGGGAATGATAGGGAGGGGTGGAAGACTGAGGAGGTGGGTTTCGAAGCCTGGGTAGGCTTGCAGGGAGAAACGAACAGAATCAGAGCCGGTGAGACAAACACAATTCAACAGTGCGAGAGTATCCAATCCAACTCGGAAAAAAGGACTCTCTGAGAGTTTGCCTTCGCATGCCAAGGGTAACAAGAAAACTTCCGAGAGAAGGAGGCGTGTAAACGGTTCGAAGAGAGGGGAACGTGAAGAATATTCCGCGTCTAGAAAGCACTTGCGGAAAAGATGCAATATTTTCATCTTTGTGAGCGTTATTAATGCGAAATGCTAGGCTGCACTTCACTTCGGAAAGCATAAAAAATCATCAATGGGTCAAGGGCAAAAATTATATAATACTCCATAAATTAGGATAAAAAAATGAGAGCTGTTGATTTAGTGGAGATCCTGAAAGAGCATCTTCTGCCTATGTCAGACAGATAGTGCCAGATGGCGAAGACGTGGTAGTAATACAAGATAATTAATTCATCGTTAGATACGACCGGTGTAACTCGACAATTTTTTTGACCAGAACTGGGTTATCAATGTTCTGCCCTGGCCAGCTCGCTTGCCGGATATGAATCCCATTGAGAACTTATGGGGTATAATGGTGAATGAGTGGATGGAAGGAAAGTTGAGGACGGCAGCCGCTCTTGAAGAGAATGTTATGGAACTCTGGGGCTCAATCGAACGACGGCCACAAATATGTGAAAATTTAGTACCGTTCATTAACCATTGAATGCAAGGAATGATCGACTCAGGCTGAGACTTCACTAAATACTAAAATAAAACACTAAATAATCTTTCATTGTTTTCATTGCCTATTAAATGCTGCTGGAATAAATTTTTTATTCGAAAATTTAAATAAAGTCAATATAAAATGTATCCACTATCTGTGAGAAAAGTGCTACATGTGATAAATTGCCATTTATTAGAGTTTTGGTAAAACTGATTGGATAAAGGATGTAAATATTTCCTAATGTTCTCCCGAAAAAGCAATTTTTGTGCTGACAATTTCTTGATGCTTGAGTGATACAGTACGGTGGAATAAAAATTTTATTCCGGCGAGCGAGCTGGCCAGGGCAGAACGTTGATATTCCAGTTCTGGTCAAAAAAATTGTCGAGTTACACCAGCCGTAACTAACGACGAATTATCTTGTATTACTACCACGTCTTCGCCATCTGGCACTGGCAGTCTGACATAGGCAGAAGATGTTCATTCAGGATCTCCACTAAATCAACAGCTCTCATTTTTGTTATCCTAATTTTTGCCCTTGACCCATTGATGATTTTTTACGCTTTCCGAAGTGAAGTGCAGCCTAGCATTTCGCATTAATAACGCTCACAAAGATGAAAATATTGCATCTTTTCCGAAAGTGCTTTCTAGCCACGGCATATTCATTAATGTTTCCCTATCCCATTGTAAGACATCACTGTGGACTTCGAACCATTTACATGCCTCCTTATCTCGGAGGTTTTCTTGTTACCCTTGGCATGCGAAGGCAACCACCGAGACAGTCCTTTTTTCCGAGTTGGATTGGATGCCCTCGCACTGTTGAATGGGTTTTGTCTCATAGGCTCTGATTCCATTCGTTTCTTCCAGCACGCCTACCCATGCTTCGAAACTCACCTCCTCACTCTTCCACCTCACTATCATGCCCCTCTCCTGCTTCCCCTCAAGCAATGGGTACCAACATACTCGGAACTTTCAGCTCCGGACTATGTGTGGCGTGACCGAGCCGTATCGCTTGACTTTTAGAAATGAGTGTATGTTAATACAAGTAAGTTATATTTAGTCTTATTCCAAGTACTGACATAACAGTGGTTGCTGAGTACTAAGATTGTGACAGGCAGTGCCGGACACAACTTTCCCCAGGCGAGATGGGCTTCGGGGACCCCAGTCTAATACAACCTTAATTTAGGGGATATGCTGCTGGCCCCATGAAAGTGCACATGATGCCATATAATTTAATATATTGAATATAATAATCAAAATAATAATCTACTTAATAATAATATAATTAATTGGAATAATATAATATAATAATTAACCTAAATATCTATTAGAAAAACCTTGTTCTCGGAACATGTACAGTATGTGATGTTGTGCTCATAATGTTGAGGATTAAGCAATATCAAAACATTATCTTTTTATTTTTTTCAGCAAAAGATTATGCACATTATTAGCCATAAACAAATAAGGTGAGTGCCTCCACGTATAATATCGAAGAGATGCCAGTAGTGTTCAACCCTTCACTGGCAGTCCTCCTCGAATCAATACTGACGAAGTTCAGGGAATAACAGCTGGTTCATCTCCGGTGAGTGTTTTCCTGCTTTTTTTTGCAGAAATTATCCAACTCCTGGTGGATGAAACTAATAGATATTACCATCAGTATATCGATAAATTAGACGAGGGACCATCTCCACAAACTGACATGACCAAGCGTGAAATGTTTCTCTTTTTGGCAATAACTTTACAAATGGGACAGGATGTTAGAGACACACTAAGGGAATATTGGGTGACAATAGAACAATTTTACACTCCTTTCTACAGTGCAACCATTAAATGTGACCGATTCCTTCACATTTTACAGTATCTTCACTTCACTGACAACAGCAATGAACCTGATTGAAAAGACAAAAAATATGACAGACTATGGAAAATTAGAACTCCCTTTGATAAGCTCAATGAAAGCTATGCCAAGTATTATAATCCTTCTGAGCACTTGGCAGTAGATGAAGTCATTGTGCTTTTCAAAGGGAGGGTAATTTTTAGAAAATATATACCGACAAAACACAAACGTTTTGGTATAAAAGTATACAAACTGAGTGACAAGACCAGGTATACGTATGACATGAAAGTGTACCTAGGGAAAGACCGACTAAGCACAACAAAAGACATGACAGCAACTCACGTGACCGTAAGAGACCTGACTAGGAGAGTGGAAGGGGTAGGTCATAAAATGTATATGGACAACTTCTCCTCTCTTATTCTCTTTGACGACCTAAAGATGAAGAAAATCAAATGCTGTGGCACCGTCAGACATAATCGCAAAGACATGCCAAGGGACTTTGACCGGAAACAATTGAAAATGCAATGAGGTGACTTACAAGTAAGAGTACAGAATGACTTGACAGCCATGGTGTGGAAGGATAAAAGAGAAGTTTCCATGCTGACCAATATTCACGAACCACCGGGAGAAGGAAATTTCAGCGATGAGCGGGAAAATGCTCTGAGGCCAGAAATTATTGAAGACTACAATCGCCACATGGGTTACATAGACAAGGGGGACAGGATGGCGACTAGCTATGACATTAGTCACCATAGCTGGAAGTGGACGAAAAAGCTCTTCTTTCACCTCCTCAACATCACAGTGCTCAATAGCCTTGTTTTGCTGACGTCAGCAGGAAAGCAGATGACTCACCGACAGTTTTGCCTTGCTCTTGTGAGGGAGCTTATTGAGGGAGGGGCATCAGCTATCCCCTCGAAAACTTCCCGAAAGGGAAGACCCAGTGCAAGCATGGTCCCATTGAGGAGTTTAGAGGCTAAAGAAAACAAACATTGGCCAATAAAGAGAAATCGCCTTAGATGCCGTGTGTGCGCAGAAAAAGGAAAATACACACAGACAGTGGCAAAATGTAAAATATGCAAAGTTGGTCTGTATTTTCCTGTTTCGAGGAATATCACATGAATAAAGATTTATAATATTTATCAAATAAATATATAGGTAACCTCTGATTTACGTCGTTCCGATTTGTGTTGTTTTGCTATAACATCGTTACCTAACAGGTGAAGAGTTTTTCATTTAACGTCGTTCCTCTCCGATATAATGTCATTTTGAGTTGAGCACCAAAAACATCACCCCGCAACTCGAAAGAACGGCAACATTGCACCGCAAGGTTGTTTTGAGTCTAACGCCAAAAATGTCATCTCGTCTCGTCTTGCAACCATGAACATGACAAAGTATTATGATTGGAGAAAATGTTTCCTCTCGATAGCTTCGGATGTGATCACTTATAAAAATATTTGGGTTAAATTTTAGCCTCAATCTACTGCAGTAGGGTCTCAAAGTATGCGAGGGTAAGCGTGAATTCGCCTAAGTTGAGGTTATCCTATAGAAAACAATTTGTACATACAATGTATACATACATAAAGCCAATACATACTATTAAAGTAAAATTATCGTAAAACTGATACTGAGTATCCGCTATGACGCTCACCTTCGCCTTAATGCTTCCCCTTTCCATTCCTTCCCTTCCACTCTCACGCATTGCCGACTGCCGTCACAAAACGGACAAATCAGGAGACCAGTTGCATACTCTGACTTTGCATATGTACTTTGAGACCCTATTGTAATTGTCATTCTCTCGCGTTGGTCATGCAGTCTGAGTGCAGTGATATTTTTCCTCATTTTTTTGTGTAAGCCTTTACCTTAACTATGAGTGATAAGCGTTCTGCAATAAATTCATCTTCAAGTACACCTGCCAAGAAGACCCGTAAGGCTATTACTTTGGAGGTTAAGTTAGATGTTGTGAATCGTTATGAGCACCGGGAGCATGCTGTTGACATTGGCCATGCATTTAACCTCCCTCCAACAACCATCAGAACTATTGCAAATAGCAACGAAAAAATTAAAACTAGCACTACAAATGTGAACCCCGGAAGTGAAGTAAGTATTACGAAGGGGAGAGATGGTATTATGGAGAACATGGAGAGATTGTTAACTGTGTGGTTAGAGGATATGAATAAGCGAAATGTGCCCATGAGTATGTCTCTGATTCAGGAGAAAGCCAAGTTTTGTATTAACACTTAAGTTCATTGATTGGTGTAATCATTTTCATTATATTTTTTTTAGAAAACATGAACTTGGTAAAGAAAGCACACAAAGTAATATTTGATTTTATTCAATCGAAAAAATGACTATGTAAACGAAATTTTATGAAATCACATCAAATATCGAAGTCAAGCAAATTGATGACTAGGCAATGTCACTAGCAGCCAAGCTTTATTTACCATTCACTATGTTTTTAAAAACTGAATTACCTTTCTCATGTTGATTGCCATTTGATCCCAGCCGCTCTGCTATTGCATTTGCTAAGACTGGATTTTTCTTTTGTCGCAACATTGATGGGCTGTGGTGTGTCCAATCTTGAGTTTCTACTGAAATAGTTACACTTTGCTGTGAAAGATTGTACCTTATGAAAGTTCTTTAATTGCAATACAATTTATGAATCTCTCACCAGCTCCTTGCTCAGTAGGAGTTTCTGCTTCCTCAACTGCAGCATTCCTGTCTTGAATCACCTCTGAAAGAAATTTTGTTTTTACAAAATAATTACAATCCCAAAATTATCTCATTTGATTATACTTTATTTCAATAAACATTTACTTTCTTGAGGTTCTGGGTTGTGATCCAAATCAGTTGATGTCGATGGAACTGCAATTAATCCTTTCACATTAATATCAATGCTAAGAATAAAATTTGTGTAACTTTTCATACTACAAATCTTCAATTATAAATAATTATGTTAAAAACGATATTTAACAGTCCATAATTACCATCAAGATCTTCAACCACAATTTCCAGGTGTTGGATATCTGAAGCATCCATTCCTTCAATGTCCATTTCTGCTGAGGATTAGTCACACAACATTAATGAAAAAGTTCGCTACATGCTTATATTCTGAAAGTACCATTTAAATGCATTATTACCAATGTCGTCACAGTCTCCCTTGCTTGGTAGGCCATGGGCTGATACTTCTACTATATTTTTCAGTTTCTCCAAAAGGAAATTACTTCTTTTGGGTTCTGCTGGTCCTCCCCCTGTTTTAAGAAGGCTTTGCCTTTCTCTAGAGGCTTCCTTTCTAGCCTCTTTCTTTAGAGACTCATACTTGAGACGTAATTGCTGGGCAGTTCTTCCGTCCGTGCTTGCAGAATTATATTCTGCAGCAATCATATCCCATGCTTTATTCTAAATAAGAAAAACATACAATTCAACGGTAATTTATACATGTACGATCTTCGATTAGATGGAGTTCCATTATAGAGTAACTATCGCAGCTTACCTTTTCCTGCCAAGTCACAGCATCCGTCTTCTTATTCTCTATTACTTCCTTATGTCTTAGACAAATCTCTAAAAGAGAGATACAATTCTCCGTTCCGAAATTGCTTCCTCTAATCCTTTTCTTCACTTCACTACTCACCTATCCCATTTTTCACCACTTCAAAAACACAACAACCTACTTCGCAAGCGTTTTATGACAATATGGCAGTTGAGCGTTAAAAAAAAAGAAGAACGTTTAGAAGATTTCTAACCTTCACGCATACCAACACAACCTAACTTAGGTAGGAAGTTGCGAGTAGTTAACTGGAGAATAACTTAAAGTCGTAATACGACATGGCGAATTTAGCTGCCAGATAGGTTATCTGGAAGTTACTTATTCGGAACTTTTAACTGCTGGTCGTAATACCGGCCCTAAGTTATTCTTCAATTAACTATTCGCAATTTTCTATCGAAGTTTCCTTGTGTTGGTATGCGTGAAGGTTTTTTTTAACGGTCAGCCGCCATAAGTAATATTCGTAAATGGTAGCTTGGGTTGTTAGTTCGTTCGAGTTTTTTATTTGAGTGACAGAACTGCGATAGCTATGGATAGAGAACAAAAAAAAGAGAGGAGTAGCAATTTCTGTACGGAGAATTACTTCAATTTGTTAGAAATCGCCTTCAAATATAAGGAGATCTTGGAGAATAAGAAGACGGATGCCGTAAGGTGGCATGAGAAGGCGAGTTGTGATATTTAATTCGTTGTTTCCATATTATTATATTAAATTCTGGATTGCATAATCATAAATTAACGTTTGACCGTAATTTTTATTAATTTAAGAATCGAGCATGGACTAAAATCGCGGAGGAATATAATAGTGGAAATACGAAAAATAGAACGGCTTCACAATTGAAGTTGAAGTATGAATCCCTGAAGAAGGAGGCCTCGAAGGAAAGGCAAAACCTTTTAAAAACAGGAGGAGGACCTAGAAGGTGCAATCCTGTTTTGGAAAAACTTCAGGGCACAATACAAATATCAGCCCATGGCCTACCAAGCATGGGTGAATGCGACGACATTGGTAATAATGCATTTAATAACATGATTTACAAAATGTAGAAATATACAGTGAGTTTTGTAGATGGTGTAATTTTCTTATTAATTCACAGCTGAAATGCACATCGAAGATTCGAATGTCCCTAATACCCAGCCGCTCGAAATTTACTTTGAAGAGCATGACGGTAATTACAGATTGTATAACAACATTGATTATTAACCAGTTATTGAAAGATTGTGGCATAGAAAATGTTCTATACCTTTTTCATACAATATGATGCAGTGATATTAATGCATCAGGTTTAATTACAGTTGCTGCAATATCTGGCAGTGTAGATCGTACCCCAATACACGCACATGGTAACGACTTACTGAAATATAATATTATCGAATGACGTAATGTTGAAAATTTAATTATTTTATAATTACTAATCTATTTCAGCAATGATTCAAGGCAGGCCAGCCACAGATGAGGAAATACAAATTTCTAGTGAGCATGGAGCTAGTGAGACATTCAGAAATTATAGCGACAACTTGTGGTAAACTAGAATTTTATTGAAGCACGTTTATCCTTTTTCAAAAAGTGGTGGCTGAACACATCACAATCCAGCATTGTTAAGAAGGATGAATTCAGCGTTGTCCAGCACAATAGCAGATAGACTGGATTCTCAACAGGTAATGAATTTTATAAACTTAATACAACTTACATATAAGGCAAAAAAATTAAATTTAACAAATTTATAATCAGTTTTTTTTATTGATATGGCAGTTTGATTCTTCCAATCGTTATTTATAATGTCAACTAAACATTGGCTGTAAGATGTTGCCGAATGTATAGTTTCAATTAGTGTATAAATCAATAACAGTGAATATTAAAAACATTTCAGGAAACAAATCGTGGATGAAGAGGCGGTGGCCATGCATACATTCATGACGACCTGATGATTCGTTGAAAGGCCAGCAACTGAAATCCTGGGCAAATGCTAGGAAGGAGCTGGCTGTTCTTCAGCATGATTTATTGATAAAGGAGTCTGAGGCGCGAGAAAAGAGGGAGGAAGAACTTCATTTAATGAAAAAGAAGAAAATATGAGCTGCAGAGAAGTTAAAAATAAAGAAAAGGTCCAAAACGTGATGTTGATATAAAAAATGAAATGTGATTTATAAATTATGTACGGTAGTATATTTTAAATCTATGATGTTTAAAATAGTTGTTAGATTGCTTAAGAGTAGCATGATAAAAGCATTTGGAAGTAACTGCCTCGATAGGCATTTGGAGCTAGTTAATGTAGTTATTGAAGAATAAGTGAAGGGCTAGGCGTAGGTCTGTGCTGCGGATAACGGCAGTTTGGGCGTAGTAAAATATAGTTGCTGATAATGGCAGTAGTCGGCATATGGTAGAACTAATGAATGTAATTCCCGTAAGTGCCAGCAGAGTGCAGCACTGTAGTATAGCCTTGTGCTGCCCATAGCGGCAGATGGAGGGACTGCGCATTAAAATATAGTTGCCGATAACAGCGATAGGGTGCAGCACCATACCGTGGTAGGCATGTGCTGCCTCTGCTGGCAGTATAAGGAACTAAAAGTATTAGTTATGCGATTTCTCGCCAGAGTGCAGCACCATAGGGATGTTGCCAAGTGCTGCCGCCATCGGCAGTTGTGAGAATTAATATGATAGTTTCGGATAATGCCAATAGAGTGCAGCACAGTAGGATTACAGATAAGTGCTGCCACCAACGGCAGTTGGAGGAACTATGGTGTAATATAGTTGCAGACAATGCCGATAGAGTGCAGTACGGTAGTATAGACAAGTGCTGCCACCAACGGCAGTTGCAGGAACTACGTTGTAATATAGTTGCAGGTAATCCCGGTAGAGTGCAGCACCATAGGATTCTGTTGATCTATGGCAGCCCCTGGCAACTCAACGGTTTTCAGATTTTCAAGTAACGCTCATCTTTGTTGATAGGTGTCACTGGGTGCGCTTCAAAATGAAAGTGGGGGAGGGGATGGGTCTGGGTGTAATTCTACGTCCAGGAAGAGAAGGGTCGTGAACGGGTAAGTAACTTTCCGTTCGTAATTCGCAAGAGATTTACGTCGACCTCGTGTTACTGTGATTGATTGTCGGTTTTAAATGCTTTAGTTAGAATTAAGCGAAAATTTAGTTGTCGGAACGCCGCATCGGGGTAGCATCATCGCATTAATATTACCGTTCAATTTTGTCTCAAGGTCATTATTTCTTCTGATCCTTAGTTCATAGCTTTTGTGAAATTATTTCTTAATTAAACGAAATGGTTGATCTCTTCACTGAATTTTATGTCGGCATAATCTTTACATTAATTAGGAGAGACCTTTACATAAGATATATGTGGATCTATGCAATTATTTTCCTTGGTGAAAGTTAATCACGAGTATTTTGGGTGAACTGAGTCAAGTTGAGACATGAATATGGTTATTAATTTGTCGAGTGGTTGTGTAAGCGTATAGTTTGAAGGTAAAGGTTCGTTTTCTATCAACTTTGATTTTTAGAAATGATATATGTATACGGTGTTAGCCTATGATCAGATTGGCCAACGGTGGGAGTTTGATATGAGTTTCTGAGGTAATCCATCTCATTTTCGTGTATTTTAATCTCGTTAAAGCGTATGTTTGATAAAATAATAATATTTTAATGCGCAACTGAAAATATATTGATAAGGTTTTCTCCTAATTATTCAGTTTTCAGACAGAATTCTCCGTGTGCAGCTGTATTTGATTTTGGCAACCATTATCGAGAAATTCATTCAAAGCAATGCTGTATTTCGTTTATTGAAATGATATTAATTACGTAATCAATACATACTAGTGTCATGGTTTTGAAATAAGTATTAAGCTTAACTTAGCAACTTAAGGAATATAAGTCTTATATTTTACAAATCTTGGAATTTGAGTTACAATACAATATTTTCGAATATTATCGGAGTGATTTAGCACGAGAGACACTACATAATGTAATCAGGTTATCAGAAATAATATTCAGAATTAAAATACAGTAGGTACATATTTTAAGATTTCATTCTCTTGTTTCAGAGGAATGTTTGCAGAAGACGTCACAGAACAGCTGTCATGTTCCCTTGTGTGATATCAAGAAATACATATTAACGGTGAGTACAATCTTTTAAGTAGTTTGCCAATTGCATTTGTATTGGCTGTTACTTGTAGTTTCCAATGAGAATTATCGACGTATTTTACTGAATAGATAGGATAAATTTAGTCGTGTAACCACGCATGTGTTTTAATTGCGTCTATATATGTGCTGTACTTATTGTACTAATTTTTCCATCTATTAATGGTGAAAGTGTAGTAACTTAAGCTTACATTGGAAAGTGATAAATCTCAATTTATTTTAAGTGAATATTTCATTGAGAGAATAAAATTGATTTTATAATTTCGACTTTGAAAGGTTTGTTAATTATCGTTAACATAAGTGTTATCAATGCTTCAATTTTTGGCATATTTTATGAAATACTTTGTACCTGGGAAATTTTACTTTTCAATCTACTGACATCCATTTCAGCATAAATCAATTAAGTATGCTCTATAAACACGAGATGATTTCATAGAAACAAAATTATTACTTTGTAGTGACAGTGTAACGTGAAATGTTCATTGACTTTTAACTCTTTGGTGAGGTGTAAACTAATGTTGAAATTATGGTGCCATTTTGAGGAAAGTAATTAAAATATTTTGCTTGGAAAAGGCTATCTATATGGAAATTGCTAAAGCAATCAATGAAATATTTTGAGGAAAGGGATTTCTTAGTCAAAGTTAGTCGAATTCTTGGAATACATGCAAATTTTTGAAAAGTTTGCTTTGCTAATGAAAGTTTATCGTGACAATTGGTTTTTATTCTGTTTATTTCCACCGGTGGTTGGCTAATCATCAGTTGATCATGCAAAAATTGTAGAAAATTTATTCAAATACTATTTTAGTGCATTTTATTTTATAAATGTTCAATCAATCAAATCAAAACAGAAATTTAACTGTAAGAGATAGAAGGCTGATGTTTGCGGGGTGTATGTCATGTGTTATGCCATTTATTATTATGACAGAGGATTTTATTTTTGGTGGAACTGGTGTGCGACAAGAGGTCCAATGCTTTTTAAAATGTGAAACATATTTCATAGCATTAACATAACGATTTTTATCTTATTAGCCTGTTATTTACAAAGTATTAAAGACAATGAATAAAGAAGTGAGATCAAGTCAGAAGCGATAATGTCAGTTTTTACCTCTTTAAGTGGTCTTGTCACAATGCAAGCTTTAGGAAGATTAGAAATATTTTCTTACTATTCTTTGGCTTAAAATTCAATTCTGAATTCATGTTCTTTGATCGTTTTTAAAGGTAAAAACAAACTGTAATTTTATCCAATATGACAATGGTTTTAGGTTGTATTATAGATATAGACATTATAATAAATGTTGTGATTTGTCGATAATTTCCAATTAAGAGTACATGGAATGATTTTTATAAAGTTAATTGATCAATTTAGTTGATTTTATAGCATAAATTAAAATGAATATTGCTGTTACTACTTGAAATTATTAACAGATAATATTTAATACTTGTCAGTAGTTAAACCTCTGTATTAATTTCCATATTTCCTACCTGTTATCACTAGTCTATTTATCATTTTCTGGAGTACTTGATCGTCCTCGTATTTCACTGTTCTTATAATCCTTCCTCTGATTTAGAAATCTCCCATGCCTTCTAACGGTTCCTGCATTAGCCTCTCTCCATATATATTGAATAGAATCGGCGATAGACAGCAGCCCTGTCTTACTTCTCTACCGATATGTACTCCGCTGGTATCCGCATTCTCCAACCTGACTTTTACCAGTTGATTTACGTATAGATTCCCGATCAGTCTCCTGTCTTTCCAGTCTACACCTATATCCTTTAATATCCTCATCAGCAGTACCCAATTTACTCTTATCAAAGGCCTTCTGCCAGTCGAGGAAACATACACAGCAATCTTGACTGTATTCTATTGACCTTTCTGATATGATTCTCACTACACCGATAGCATCTCTGGTTCCTCGTCCTTTTCTGAAGCCGAATTGATCTTCCCCTAGCATTTCTTCGGCATTTTTCTCTAGTCTTTTATTAAGAATCCTCGTGATGATCTTCGAAGTGTGTGACAGTAGGGATATCGTTCTGTAGTCCTTACACTGCATTGCCTTTGGCTTCTTCTTTAGAGGGATCATTGTCACATCTAAGAAATCCTGAGGCCTCTTTCCCGAGTTGTAAAGCTTGTTAATTAGTTTCGTAATCACTTTTAGTCCTTCCGATCCCATGACTTTAAGTACCTCTGCCTGTATTCCATCGCTGCCTGTAGCTTTCCCTTTATCCAGTTCCAGAATTGCCTTTTGTACTTCGCTTTCCATATTACTTGTTCCCAAGTTTGTCTTCTTCAATGTTATCCTCTTCTTCCGTTCTATTTGTGCTGATCCTGCCTGCTTGCTGTATAGTTCCTTAATGTATACTTCTCATACCTGTGCTACATCCTTTGGTTCTGCGACTATTTTTCCATCTGCGTTCATAATTGCTTTACCACAAATCCCATTAGACTTCTAATCTTCTAACTCCAGTGCCCTAGCATACATCATATCATACCGTCCTAACTTCTCAGTTGTATTTCCTCACATTTTCCTTTTATTCAAATTTCCCTAGCTTTATCTGTTACCCTTCTCGACTCATTGTTTGTGCATCTATAGTTGGCTCTACCTTCTTCACTGTTAACATTTTTTTCCATTTTTTTCTCTCATCCATTATCTCCAGCATTTCCTTAGTGATCCATGGGTTTCTGATTTTCTTCTCTTGTTTCCCAATCTCTTTATTCAAGGTGTCTTTGATGCTGGCTTTAATTTCTTCCCATTCTGTATTCACGGTCTCTGGTTTGTTTTCCAAATTTCTAAGGCGACCTTCCGACTTCATGCTGAAAGCATTCTGCCTTTCTTTCAGTTTTTTTAGGTCCCAAGTCTGTCTTTCTCTTCTCGTTTTCCTTATTTGTTTCAGCTTTGTGGTTACATCGAGTATTAGAAGGATGTGATCTGAATCAATGTTTGCTCCTGGTAATGTCTTAGTATTTTTTATGCTGTTCCTGAATCTTTGTTTTACTAGGATGTAATCTATTTGGCATCTCATTTTATCTCCTGGGCTTTTCCAACTGTGTTGTTCCAATCTCCCAGTATTGTGCAGTTCTACTTCATAAATGTCATTCTTTTGCTCATACATCTCCCTGATTTATTCTTCTTCATGAGCGGGCGTTGGCATACATACCTGGATTATCAACATGTCAACTGGGACAACTTTTAGCTTTATTGCCATCAACCTATCGTTCGTTGCTGTTATTTTTGTCACGCTCTTCATCATATCTTTTAAGTACCAGAGCTACTCCCCTTGCCTCACTATTTCCTCCAGTGTAAACTACCGTGAATTCTTCCGAGCGGAACTGCCCTTCTCCTTCCCATCTGACTTCGCTCAGCCCTATGATGTCAATCCTATTTCATTTTTCAGGTTCTCTAGCTTTTCTGCCTTCCTCGTGGTTTTTAAATTCCAAGTATCTTTGCATAAGTTACCTTTGTCAATTGCTTTCCTCAAGGCAGTCCATGCCCGGATCTCTGATTGGGGGGCTATTTTACCTCTGGAATATTATATAATATAATCATTATTAGGGAAATGTAATGTGGTCGTTTCCCTCTTGCTTTCCACATCGCAGTACTGTAGCCGTTCAAATCATGCCTACTGTTCTATTGAATATATACCCAACCAACATCATTTGTTTTCATCTCTATACCGTACCGACAGTACTGCTGCCTACTGCCAGACACCAATGATAGTTTTTTATTATTAATTAATTAATTAATTTTTTTGTGAAAAAAACCTCCATTTGCGGGGATTGCACCCCGCAACTTTGTAATGGGAAGCCGACACGCTAAGCACTTCACCATATGGAAGGTTAAAATTTTAAAACTAATTGTCAAACAAATCTTTCGCATAATAATTTGAGTAAACTCATAAAGAATTAAAAATTTTAAGATTCTAAATAGACCTTGATAAATCAGATGTGCTTTTTCATGTTGTTTAAGCAAATTAATCTTTTATATTTAGATTTTTTAGTTAATATTTCTTTATTGAATTCACCACAACCATTTTTCCTCTTTATTTTAGGCATTCACAGTTGATGCTGAGTGAAAATGCGATGGTTTGAGGCGTCGATGAACCATGAATCGAAGAGTACTGCTTTGCCGAGACGACGATACACCTGGGTGCGAGAGTATTGAGGAATCTGAGCTGGAGGCTATACATATGGGGTGAGAGAAGGTTTTTATACCTATATGTTGCTATATTCTGGTTTGTTCAATATATCAGGCGATAAATATCTTGTATAATATATAGCTGCATCTTACAGAGGATTTAGGAGAGATTGTAAATTATAAGACCCTTTCAGATGAGCTAAACGCTTCAAATTTGGCATTATTATAGATTTCTGCTCACAACCGATGGAAATAAATACAATACAATAAGAATTCCAATTTTTAGGAGCTGTTTTTTTTCCTGTCATTCAGAATGAGCAGAAATTTACGATAGGATTAAACGATTCCCCAAGAATTTGATTTCTTTTAAAAATATCGTTTAATCAATTTACACTAAAAGTAAGTAAATGGAAAATATAGTGCTACGTCTGAAAAAAAGTTTTGTCTGGTATCGTCCGTAAGAGTATTTTATTTCCGAGAATATAGGGCATCAATTTTCTGTTTGAACTTAAAAACTTTCTGATAACTCAACTTTTTTATAAAATGCGTTTCATTTTTTATTATAAATTTACAAGAACATAAGGTGTTGGTTTTCAGTTTGAACTCTGAAAACTTTCTTTAATTTGATTTTATAAAGAATATTCCATTTTGTTTGTAAAAGTTTATATTAGCGTACTTCTATAAATTTTAAATTTTTGTTAAGTTCACTTCTGTTAATAAGAATCAAATGTAGTAACAAGTTATTTACGAATTTCCGAAGATGTTGAATTTAAAAACTTTAGAAAACTTATAAAATGCCAAGTTTTCGTATTGACTTTTGAGACAGCACTGTATTTGCTCACGTTTGCAGACTTGTCATGTGAATATCGTTCAGCAAATTGGATGTTGGAAAGTAATTAATTAAATTTAATCTTAAAATAGGAGCAGCCATTAAAAAAGATTATTTGTATCGGGATTTTTGGTGTTCTACATTTAATATTTTACCAAGAGGGTTTGTCGTGGTTAAATAATTCCAGATTTAATTTAATAATTTAAAGAAATTTTGAGATAAATGTAGGATCTGCTTGAATTAATTCAGAAAATATTCTTTGGGGTTTTTATTGTTGTTCATTCAAGGCAGAAAAAATTCTGAGGCAATACAAATTCAATTCATTATTCAAGTTATCAAAATCAGATCAAGAGATTAAAATGCAAATGAAATTTCAGTTAGTTTTGAGAGTTTTGATTGAAAATCCAGACTATGTAAAGGAAAGTATTTTCATTGTGAAAAGTTTATATTCTCCAATTATTTAAGCCCATGCATCGGAAATGGTAATTTAATTGTTCTTGATTCTAGGCGATATTTAGAAAAAGATTTAACTTTGTGGAGAGTTAAATTTCTTAATTAAGAAAAATTGTGAAGGTTATTTTATTCGTAATTAAAGTCAATGTCCAGAAAAAAGAATTCCAAGCCTGTATACTAAAGTTCTTTTAATAATTCCATCAATATCCAATTTGCTAGACATTATTTATTTTAAGTAGGTTTCCAAAGTGTTGTGGTATTTATATAATATTCAGAACAATTGCAAATTCTTTTGTCTAAATGTATATAAGCTATTGCTTTTCCATTCTGTATAATTACTGCCATTTTTTTAAATCTGAACAAACCAGAATTAGCAGCACTTTTGGGTATATATTAATCGTCTCTCACCTCATATTTTTTTCCAAGCCATGTTATTTTTCCTCTCTACTTTCTCACCAATGGAAATGGTTAAAGAAATATTATCCTTGCCAAAGTACTTTGTAAAAATGTCCAACTTTTATTCTAGTGCTTGTTATATTTTAAATTTTTTTCTGCAGTTCATGAATATTTTTAAATGGCAATTTTGATTTGTGGTAATATTCAGATCTTTTTAAGTCCAGAAATTTTTTAAAGTCAGAGTCAGAAATTATTGTGTCCAAAATGTAAACAAATTAATTCTTTTCGTCCTGATTTCAGAAATCTTTCAAGTCTAGCGTTAAAAATTATTGTCCAGATTGTAAACAAATTAATTTGTTTACAATTTGGACAATAGTTTTTAACTCTTAGACTTGAAAGATTTCTGGAATTGGGACTTTTTCAAAAGTTATTCCAAAGTCCAAATTGTAAACAAATCAATTTTTTTTCTCAAGTCAAAAATTATTTTAAGTCCAGTATAATTTTTATTTTCAGGTGCAGGATAAAATAAGTAGACAAAATGTATTTATTTCAGGTTGTAAAATTTTTATTGAACTTATATGTATACATTGTACATTGTTTTAATTGCAATAAAGACATTTTATTAAGATCAAAACTCCTTTTAGATAGAAATAATTTCTTTTTCTCGGAGCCTCTTTTAGGTATCGTTGGACTTAAGGGGGTTTTTTTAGGTATATTTGTGCTAAAATTAGCACATTTTTAGCCTAAAAATGACTTTTGCCACAAATTCAGCCAAATTTTGCTGATTATTGAACAAATTATTCAACATTATGACAATTTATCTGCATTTCAACTATTGAACAACTGACAAATTACATATAACAATATTTTCAACTGTTATTCAACAGCTGACATAACTACATATATCACATGAAAAAATAAACCTTCAAACACATTTTCCAGCTGAAATAAATTATTGAACAAACACTTGAAGAAATTACTTGCCTCTGATAAAAATAACCGACTGAGCTGTGGAAAAATTAATACCTGCATTTAGACTACAGAACAGCCGTCATCAGTGGCGGAATGCCACTGACAACTGCTCTGAAGTCGAAATGCATGTATTAATTTTTTCACAACTCTGTCGCAGCTATTTTTATCAGAGGCAAGCAATCTTTCAAAGTGCTTGTTCTAGGAACACTTAAAAAAGAAACATTTCACATTATCAATGACCTTAATTACAATTAACAATGTCTCTTATTGGTCAAGAAATACGTAAAATTGAATGCACGAACTGATTCCAAATGGGAGCAATGTTCGCATAAATGACGAAAAAAAATGAATCTCGCAAAGTAATGCTTAATTGGAATTACTTAAATGCCAGAATAACATTTATATAAACCATTCCAAGTCAGAAATAAACTCCAAAAAATGCAATGTTAAAATTTTATGGCATACCTATTTCAAATGTTTATAAAATTAAACCTCTTTATATTTGCCAAATTAATTTGCTTAAAATGCATTGAAATTACACTATGAACCTCGATTAGACGCTTGACTGTTTAAAAAAACGTTAATTGCATAATAGAAACTCAAAGACTATACATTTACTTCTAATAATTTAATTTTTATAGCAACAAAGATTGAACTAAATACATTTTGTCTTTAAGAATTATCTTGCTTGGATTTAAAAATATAACATTAATGGAGGTAAGTTTATATTTACAACATCAAAAACATATTTGCTCATTTAAAGTTCAGATTCAAAGCTATTATGCAAAATATAACATTTAATCAAAGCAAACACTTTATTTATGAATAAATGTAGCATATTCTCAAAGTTTGTCTTATATTTCCAGGTAATGTACATTAAGTGCATAAAATTAAATGATCTGAGGTTAATTTACGTTAAATTTAAGTAGTACTTGCATTGCATGACTCAACTCACTATCGTTAACAAATCACATTGCTCCTTATCAATAGCTTAACACTTTCATGGCCAATTTGTCAAATTTAAAAGAAAAATCAGCAAATCAAATCATTAAAAATATCAATAATTATATTTTTTAACATTATAAATGTGCAAAATGTAAGTAGCAATACATTATCATTACAAAACATTTATTTAAAAAATTATATTTGAAGAATTTGCAAATTGTAATTTATGAAAGTATTGAGTGCACGAAAAACTAAAGTATTTCATTAAATATTTGTATACAATTGAGTTATTTATGTTAATAAATTTAAAGAATTCCTTTTCAGTAACGCTTATGTTAGAATAAGTCAAAATCTCATATGGAGTTTACCAAAATTATCGTTACGATAACTTAATGAAGATATTTTAAACAACAGCCATGAAATTGTTAAGTAATCTAAAATATAACTCAACCAACAAGAGAGAACGTTAATATTTACATACAGACCAACCTGAGAATCAAAACAATAACTACAAAATTGAGAAACAAAATAAATATCCTATAATTATTATACCAAATAGAATTGAATGAGCTTCCCACAATCTATATATATTTGCAAAAGTTTGTTTGCATGTCTCATCATGCACGCCATAAACTATAAGACATATGAATAACTAAAATTTGGTACGATTATTATTAACATCTTAACTTGATGAATGTATAAAAGGTTTGGTTAATTATAGTCAGTGCTATAATAATAATAATATAGGAGAATATAACATTTTATAATTCCACTAGAGATGCCTGCATTTCACATTTGAAATGTTGACAGAATTTTTTATAATAAACAAAGAAGCTTCAAAGTTTATTGTATATTAGGATTAGCTATGATGCTGGTCAATGCAGACATCCATGACATTTGACGGTGCGATGAGACACTATTATGTATGCTAACCTTCATAACAGCCTACTTAGACAACAAACCCATACAGCGGCCGGGTTATGCAATCTTACTTTCGATACTACACAATTTATACAAGTGAAAACATTTACCACTTACTTTATTTGCTCACATTACACTGTGTTGGATGTGGTTTGGTTAATAGAACACGACAAACAACAGATGAACAAACAAAAAGAATTAATGCAACGAAAAACAAAAACAGTAGAAAAGATAATTAAAATCACACAGAAATTCAATGCTCCAACTCTTAGAATGATTCTCTAAGCAAAGAGTTTCGTTAAAATAAATTTATGTCAAGTGAATAATACTTTGTTACAATAAGTGGACAATACTTTTGTTAAAACGTTACAAATTGCACTCGACAATGCCTTATCCCCCTCCCTCCCTCTGCTGTTCCCCCCCTTATCTCTCGCGAGGCAATAATATGAATCTCGAGCCTCAAAAATGACATTCGTTGTCCAGGAAACTTATCCATAAAAGTCAAAATCTGTCACATATTCGTTAAATGAGAGTAATTTCAACACATGTGGTGCATTACTTTCTGGGAAACCCTCGTACAATGTTGTGTGAGACAGACGCTCCTTTCTAGGAACCTGGTATTATCTGAATTTTTAAAGAATGTTTATTTTGAACTCTTGAGCATCCCGCATATAACTGTCCATGCGTAAAGCAAAGCTACCGTATGGTAACTGACTTAAGAAGTCACCTCTCTACTCTGCGTGCACGGGGATTTCCCTTCTAGGAAGCGCGCTCACCTTCAATGCCCCTCTATTCTAACGGAATTCGTTCCCCTCCACCCTACATATTACCTCCGATCACTGAGGCGTAAGGTAACTTCTAGTAATTTTCAATTGCTACATTAGGCGGAACTACCTGTACTCTACATGCACGTTCTCTACCGGAAGCTTAGAGAACGAACTCCACCTGGCAAAAAGCGTCACCACACAAAATGAATCGATTGCATTCATTATCAATTTTAATTACGAATACTCAAAATATTTTCCAACACTTTCATTTATATCAATTAAAATATGAAAAAATTTCCCAAATAAAACTTAATTCAAGCATAGATATAATTTTTTGTTCATAATTATTGCCATAATTTGAAGTCACGATGATTTAAAACATAACCTGAGCAACGCTGGGTAAATTTGCTAGTTATTTATAAGCAAAGAACTTTGCAATACCATTTTAATTTAATTTATTCGCCAGAGAACTATATAAAGATGTTTGTGTAGCATTGTAAAATAAATTCCAATAATTACTCCAAGATTTGATGCACAAAAACGATTACAGTGTAATTTTCCTAATAAACGTTTAATGTGACTAAATCTTAGAAGGATATTTTGTAGTTTAATTTACATTCTTCGTTAGAAATAATTTTATGAACTCTGTATTTATCTCAGAATCACTACAAATATGTTGTCAACAATTTGTTGCTGACATACATTAAAGTTATGGTAATTTAATGTTGTGCTTATGCAAACTGTATAATTATAAAATATCAGTTGATTACTTCGTTTAAAAATTAGTACAAGAGTTTAAAATAATACTAATATTTATAATGAGATTTTAAGATATAAACAAGTTAGGAAAGTGTACACCGTATCACAAATGGGTGCGTTTTGTGCATAGGAGTATTTGACAGAAATTATTTACGTGTTTGGAAGGGAAATAGCATTATAAGGTTCTTTTCTTCGTCATAAATAATCCATTTTCTTCCCATTTAAAAATATTACATGCATATGTAAGGAAATTAAACATATTTCCGTGAGATTGTTTACGTTAGCAACAATGAAGAAGTAACCATGCTAGAAAATTTCAAAGTTCAACTCAAATAAAGACTCTTGTTCGATTTTCTCGCAAACGGCGACTCCTACGATAAAAATGTAAAGGAAAAGAAATACCCTACTTTATTAGTTCTACAAGTTTTACTTGATAAATAGTTTGATATGACCGATACTTTACGAGATATGAGGGAAAGTTCATATTTTATCACCAGTAAAGTGGTACCCCTGATTGGCTTACGTGACTAATTTACGTGATTTTCTTATGATCTTTGACTGTAAGTTCTTAATAACAAATTTCATGAAAATCTGCTTGGTAGAAGCAGATAACGAACATGCGGACAGACCAGATGGAGACTAATACTAACAGGCGCTTATGCTGGAAGCAAAATGCACCTGACAAATAACCTTGCATGTAATTACATTTACAGATACATATACATTATTAAAAATTTTCTTTAATGACAAGAATGATATGTTACTTATTTGTTCGATATACAAATAGAAGGTGCTTGCATTCTCTGTAAGCGTTTCAAGTCATTATTTATGGCTTTTGCAAAGTAAAAATTCAAACTAGTTAAATAAATAAAACAACTTCAAGTACACATTATTATTTATCGTAGAATTCCGTTAAAAAGACGCTCTTGATCAGCGCATTCACCCGAATATGTCGCTTGAGTCACAATCGCACTAAGTTAACAACATAAAATAGTTTAATTTTATTTCAAAAGACGTGGTCGGCTAATGCCCCCATGGTGAGAGGGTAAAGAGACCTGAGCTCAGATTTGAGGATGGGTCTCGAGGTATGGGCATGGAAGAATAATAGGAAGCGAAGCTTCTACGTTCTTTCGTACCACAGTAGATGTCTCACGACACCGCAATCGCAACGACATCTGTACGTCAATTTGGCATTGTCAGTTTCTCCCTGGTATCCTGGAAGAAAGGTAGAGTCGTTTTGCTTAGAGCGAGTTTTTTGGGTATGGCCGCCATGACGGACATCGAGAAATACTGCGTTAACAATAAACGCAAACACAGTGTTTATTGTGCGGCTTCATGGTGCGGGAACTTCTTTGGATGTAGGACAGATATGCCAATATCCTTTTTTTACTTTCCTAAGGATCAAAAGAGGTATTTTATGATGCTTTATTTTATTCAATAGGATGTTACTGATAGTTTGGCGCCATGTGCTTACATGAAATTTATTTTTAGAGCCCATGAATGGTTAAAATTTTCACTCCGAGAAGATCGGTTTGGCCCCGAAATAAAAAACCTTCGCTTATGTAGCAATCATTTTAAAGATGATGATTTTAAATGTAGGCATCCTCGCACGCTACTGAAGCAAGACGCAATCCGCAGCGTGACAGGCCGCAGCATGCTCTCAACACGGTACGTATATGAAAATTATTTCTGATTATTCAATTACGCATTCCTATAACTTACATGTATTAATGCCTTGCACTAGTATTAATGTACTTTTCATTATCTATTAGCTGATAACGAAAATGTGGAGGAGGTGATTGATACACCTAGTGTTAAAGAGGTGGAAAGAGAAAAATCATCTGACAGGAGAACTGAAGGAGGAATGAGTAAGTTTTGTGTTTTATTAGAAATAGCTCAAATTCTTAGAGGTTGCTTTGTAAACTACATATACCAATTTAGGCATTTCTTTTTTTGGGATACACCCAAATTAGTGAGAATAATGTATTCTGTAAAGTGTTAAAAAGTGTGTATCCTTGGTGATTGATAATGTCCTACTACTACTGTTATTACAGTCATTCAGCAGAGTTCAGATGAATTCTTGAATGCTCCAAGTACTCCTACCACCCCAGCAAAGAGGAATGGAATGAGTAAGTTTATGCAACAAAGGTTTTGCATTTATAGGCTTGTGAATATTTTCAGAAAGATTCCTTATCAATGAAATGTTTGTTACAGCAAACTTGAGTTCAACACCAAGGTGTAATCGGAGCAGACCTACACCAAGGACTGCTAAGCGGCTGGTGTCATACCGCAAAAAATTGACCTTGTTTAGATCAAGGCAGCATAGATTTAGTGATAAAATAAAAACAAAGAGCTCCAGGGCAGAAAAGGAGAATTTTATGGCAAATTGTCCACAAACAACCATGCCCAAAACGGTTTATCTTGTAAATATGTTTTTTGTATCTTGTATCTATATTTTAATTTGAGTAAAAGTTGCTATATGTAAGCTCTACATATATTATTACGTAAAAGCACATAGATGTTGTTCAAATCTATGGTCTTTGGTTTTTACACGTGTTTTTCTATATTTCGTGCATGTTTTTATATGTAGTAATGTACGGTCCAGTTTTTTGTAATTTCAATCATCCTATTTTGTTGCTTTAATTTTTCTTCGTTGTAGTTAATAAAATGGTGTATTTCATACTTTGATCCATAATTTATACTGTTTTCAGAGATTACAATTGAGGTATACTCAATTGCATATGTTGTATTTATATTGCTTTTAATCATGTTAGTGAATAAAATATCTTTTAATTAACTCGAATCGACTTTTCAAGATTTTTTTAACCCTTAAAAATTGGGAAAATTCAATTAGCGTCATACTCGACCATAAATTTTACAATCATGAATGGAGAATTGCATTAATGAGGATTCAAGTGATTGGTTTGTATGAAGCAGGAAAGCATACTGAGATTTGAATTGCCGCCAACGAAACAAATTGGCCACCAGAGCGCAGCACTGAAAATTGTATTACCATTGGCCTTATGGGAGCTGCGCTTCCTATTATTCTTCCATGGTATGGGCCTCTAACCCGAGTTAATGACGGTCGAGGGGTCAGCTTCGCGGTCAGTTTAAAATGTGGTCCCAGTTAGTCGACATAAGCCGACAATTTTAATGTCAATGTGATTCAAACGTACTTTATTGTGTCACTTTGTGTTACTTGTCGCCACCTGGCAAATCCAGCCACCATGTGACTAAATGAATAAATAAATAAATATTATAGAGACAGAAGAAGATAAAGAAGAATGACGTAGAAGAGAAGGAGTGAGAAGATCAATACGGACAGATGAGCAAAGGCAAACAGCGAGAGAGACCATAAACGAAATCAGGTAACAAAGATGAAACGAACAAACTGAAGAAGGGAGCAATATAAGAAGAAGCCAAAACAGAATCGATGCAGCCAATGGCGGAAGACGAAGAAACGACACAAATTTAAACTCAGCAATAGGAAACGGATTAACTATTCGACGAGATTATTCACATTTAGGAAAAATGGATAAAGAACGTCAATATTGTAGAGCTTTGCTTTTTAATAACTGAGAAAAGCATAACAGATGCTGGTATGAGAAGAGCTCTTCCGCAGCTTCCAGATATATTAAAACTGTCGTAGAGAGAAAATACCCCTATGTGTAAAAATACGTAAGACTAATGTAGTTTCTGCACATGCCAGGACATGAAATATATATATTTAAAGCGGGAAGCTCATTAGTTCTAATTTGAAATGCAAAATCAATCACACTCACCCATCTTCTTTCTTGATATCGCAAAGCAGAGCTGGTCTGAAGAAGATCTACGATGCTGGCTGCGTTTTCAGACTTCATTCTTCGGAGGCACGCATCTGAAACAACGACAGAACCAATTCAGAAATCTCGCACCCAAAGGATAAAAATTCTACAAAACCTTAACAATAACTTTTGATTTGAAGTTTATAAAGTAATGAAAACTGGCTAAAAATGTATTATTCATACGTTTTTAAAAACACAGATTCTCATTTTATGAGGTAAACTATAATTTTTACGTTAAAAACACAATATATATTGATAACAAACCCTTAATTAATCCGACGTTAAGAGTGTAACGCCATATTTTGGCTTTATTTGCCCATAAACAAATCCGCCCTTGCAAAAAATGATACTTTACAACGATAAAATCACTCATTAAACATGTTACGTAACAAAATGTTATACATAACGACTAATTTATAAGAATAATTACTCCATTATACATAAATATGATAAATATAACATTTACTATATACATATATATACGGTAGAGATATTTCAACTATAAATCAAAGATGAATAGAGAAGTTATTTAAGATTTCCTTACCTTTGAAGATATAAATCCTCGAGGAGATTGACCAGGACAGCTGTATCACACAATAATAACAGTACATTTATTTTCCAGAAGATCATAGTTACATCGCAAATCAATAAGACAAACTCAATCACAAAAGAAAATACAAAGTAAAACAATATAACAGCACGAGTGGACTAAAGGAAAACAATAATACATCAAAACATCACCATAAATTACAATTACGTGGCAAAACAGGGCATACTGAATATTTACATATACAAATTCACATATCATTGTATTACAAAATAAGAAATAGTACTACTAAGAGAAGTTAATTAATGTCCAGTAAGCAATGTCAAGATTACACACATTGAAACTATAAAAAACTTTAGATAAAACTTCACTTCACTTAAAGTGTCTTAAAACGTACACAAATCAAACTAAAAGTACATATTTCAAAACTGCTGTCAAAATGCGTCACATGGACCACTGTTTTCGAAGAATAAACGGCCAAACTTTTGTCAAGATCAAAACTATCAACATTAAATTTCGAATACAATAAAAACGATTAGTTTTTTACTTTAAAAAGTGCTGGTGTAAACACATAAAATAACCAAAAGTATTAAAACTCTGCTGTCAAAATGATTATCACGTGGACCACTTTTCGAAGAACACACGGCCAAACTTATATCACGATCATAACTATCAACATTAAATTTCGAATACAATAAAAAGGTCTAGTTTTTTCCTTCTAAAAAGGTCTGATGGAAACAAAATAAATTTCGAACTGTATTACGCACATAACAGACAACCCCGTCAGCCATTTTAAGATTTCTACGAAGTAACCAGAAGTAACGCGCAGGCGCGCAGGCTAACCAACATTTCCCCTTATAAATCTGGATATTTACAATTTCGACAAAAAAACCACAAAAAATAAACAATTCCTTTTTATATCTTGATTTCTCATTTTAGTAGGAACACAATTATAACTTATTGTAGCATCGATAAAATTTGCTTAAATGTTATAAATTACTTGCAGTAAATCAAATTTATTGGCATTAAACTTTTGCTTTGCAAACCTAAATTTGGATTCGTCATGGAGAGGGGTAAAAATAAGGCATTAAAATATATTTTCAGATTGCTTAATAACCGACAATGTAATTAATTAATTAATAACGAATTTTTGGTCCAAATACGTATGCGTTTTTTTGTAACATTTATTTTTCTGTAGGACGTCTTCATAAACAATTACATGGGTAGTTTCGGCGGCATTTACAAATTATGCGGAAACAATTATTAGTTATTAAAAACTATTCACGAGTGTAATTATAACAATAGCAATTATACTCCGGAAAATACTTTCAGGTTTTTATCTTATCCATGTACTTTGGAAACCTGTGGTATATTCAATTGATACCGATAAAATATTCGTATAAATTTGAAATGTAGGTACCTACCGTAGGAACCTACTGATTTACAAACCCAGATGTTCGGAACAGGTAGAAAAATACACTTGTAATTGTCCTAACTAAGATACTCTATTTAGTAAGTGAATTAGCCTTCATAAGAACTTAAGAACCATAAAAAACTCGGGTGATTCCTTCTTCACGGTAAACTTCCACCTCATTTCCTATTTGAAATCCAAAAACTCACGTAATATATTTTCAAAATAAGCATTCGTGCGTCAATTTCCAACAAATCCTTTATCTAATTTTACAATTGTCCGACCGTCTTTCTCCATTTGTATCTCCCATTATTACAGCTAATGCCTGTCGCATAAGTATATACGGATCATCCTTTGCATTAATTTATAGAAATTTATAAAATTTTATTATTGTAATATTATCGTATATTTCATAAAGGTAAGCTCCTCTCTATTATGAATTTTACACTAATAATAATAATACTTTATTTACGGGACAAGCCCTTTTCCTAAAAATACAATCAGAAATGTATTAAAAATAAGCTAAAATATTAAAACAGGTGCGTTACAATACAATATAAACCATTAAAGCACAATAATAAGAAAAATTAAGCTATCGCACATAAAAATCACAAATCCTATAAAAATTACACTCAAAATCCATCTGACAATATAAAAGTATCGTACAATTTAAGTTAAATATGCAGGTACAAACTTTTGTATGAACTCAACATTAACGAGGATATGTGATTTGTTATCTGCCTCTCTTCTTTTATAAATATATTTCATTCGTTGTTATTGGTAATACATAACTACAATTGTATAACTATCCACTGTATAACTACCATTGTTACTTGCCTTTTTTGTAAATAGTACATAGGTTGTGTTTGGTAATATATATACATAAATCATTGTATTGAATATGAATATTTTATGCTTTTGTATTGCTTTTTTGTTACATATATAATTTGCCATCTTGATATCAAGATAATTAGAATCAAGTGTATTTATTAAAATGTAAACCAGTTTATCCTGTAATTATTTTGTTGGGTAAACTTTAAAAATGATAAACAAATAGCATTAAGTAAAATTATATCAGAATCATGGTACTTAATAACAAATTACCTAAATTCAAATAGACATAAGTTGGCATAAATTTGTACTACATTTAAGTTAGGCATTGCAGCTTAGTTTTAAATGATTACTGTGATTCATTGAATATATCAACTTTATGACCTATAAGGTTGTAGTCTCTCATCATTCTATACAAAGGTAAAATGCACATACAATTTCTGTCCATATATGGTATATGAAAAGTCATATCTAACCTTGTATACATTAAAGGCACTCTGAAGTTTATTAAATTAAGTAATTCTGGGCTTTTAATATGGTTATTTAACAATTTATATAAAAACATAAGACCATTATTCTCTTGTCTGCAGAAGTTGGGGAATTATTTCGAATAAAATGCCCTGCCCGTATATCTTACATAATTGTGTTCAGCATGCAACTGATTCCTGGATAATTAAATAATTAATCAATTTTGGTTGAGATTTATAATCGTTTTTCTGTATTCACAGCCAGAACAGAAACCTTGAAAGAATTTTGTGACTTTGTATCTGTAGATTATAATCAACTACTGAAACACTCCAAAACAAGGTGGTTGTCACTTTTCACTGTTATTGAAAGAATTCTAAAAATCTATGTACCATTAAAGGCTTATTTTGTATCACTTGAAAAAGTGTCCATTATTTAAAAATCATTTTTTGAAAATCCATTAAATGAAGCCTATCTAATATTTTTGTATTCATTAGTCCACGTGTTTCATACAAATATAAAAGACGTGGAAAGAGAAAAATTCAGTGATTGAAATTATGAATATTAGGTATGGTTAGGGGGTCATCAATTGACAGAATTAAAAACAATTTTTTCCAATAAGTGTGATCACTACCTGTTAGTAAATGAAAATGCTGACTTTCTGAATGAATGTATTGCATTTAAGGTATTATGTAAAAATTTTCTGGAGAAGTTAACAAAGTTAGGGGGTCATCAATTGACAGAATTAAAAGCAATTTTTTTTAAAAGTGTGATCACTACCTGTTAGTAAATGAAAATGCTGACTTTCTGAATGAATGTATTGCATTTAAGAATAATTTTATCCAAATTTATCAGAATGCATTATATTATATTTACAACTATGGTCTAAACAGTTCTTAGACTGTAAGGTTTTCAAGTGGATTGAGTTGGAAACTATGCCACAATGAACAGATATTTAAAATTGTTAAGAATTCTTACTAAGCAAAAAAATTTGTGATTGATGATCCTTAATGTTTGGATCAGTGGAATCATTTGAAAGCTTTCTTGCAAGATAAGGTATTACGTAAAAATATTTCTGGAGAAGTTAACAAAAAATGGTTTGATTTCTTTCGAGTTGTAACTTATTCAGACCAGAACTCAGAGCTACTAAAAATTTGCATTTATTTTTGCAATACCGGCTCACAGTGAAAACACTTTGAGCGCATTTTAGTCTAATGTTTAGTGGACAGATGGCAAATCGTTTGGCAGTTCAATCTATTAAAGGACTCCTAATCACAAAATATAATTTTTAAATTTTGTCATGTATGCAGTTTCAAGACCATATACTAATTAATGATGTAGAATTTAAAAAAGTGGGCAGCTTAGAAAAAATATTAGAAAATTTTATAAAACTTTTCATTTACTTTTAATGTTGCATTATTTGTGTATTACTGAGCCATTGTTAACTTATATAAAAACGCCTTGTACATTTAAAGTAAATTCCTATTAATACTTTTTTCTACTGTCCTGTTTTTCGCTGTATTTTTTTAGCAATTTGTCCTCTTTTCATGAAGTCAAAATCTGGTCACTCGATCAGAGGAAACAATTAATTTCTCAGAAATAATAACTGTTAAACAATTAATCGAATTTCAACTTCCTCCTCAACCTTTTAGCAGCCATAGGGTGATATATACAGTTATTAACATAATTTTTGAGAATTGCCAAAATATAAAAGTTCGGATTGAGAGACATAATTTTTTTTCTATTTTCCTACACATAGTAAGCTCTTGGCAACAGTCCATTGTGTTATTAGTTTTTATAATCTTATAAAGAAGTATTTGTCTTTCCTAAGCAAATATACAAGTCACACACCCAAAAACAGTAAACATCAACAAATCCCAACGTCCATAACGGTCCATAAGACCTGGATCCGATGGTTTAAATCGCTTGTATGCATCGAACCATCGATTCATCTTATCGAAATTTTGAACGTGGGAACGAGAGCGAAAGTTTGAGGACCGGTATTCTATCCGATTTTCGGCGGTCTCTGTAAATATGTACATATATGTTTGGGAAGGCTACGCCTGGGTTGCTAATGTGATTCATTAGCAAAATTTAACGATTATCCACGAAATAATTTCAACCTAATTAAATTATGAAATTAACGTCGTTAGCTCAAAATAGACATAAATATGCACGCATGTTGTTGATGTATAAGATATATGTAGAGTAAATATGATTCTAATTCTGTTTTCATCGTGAAACATTGTATTTCTACCTTATTTCCTATTTGAAATCCAAAAACTCACGTAATATATTTTCAAAAAAAGCATTCGTGCGTCAATTTCCAACAAATCCTTTATCTAATTTTACAATTGTCCGTCCGTCTTTCTCCATTTGTATCTCCCATTATTACAGCTAATGCCTGTCGCATAAGTATATACGGATCATCCTTTGCATCAATTTATAGAAATTTATAAAATTTTATTATTGTAATATTATCGTACATTTCATAAAGGTAAACTCCTCTCTATTATGAATTTTACACTAATAATAATGATACTCTATTTACGGGACAAGCCCATTTCCTAAAAATACAATCAGAAATGTATTAAAAATAAGCTAAAATGTTTAAACGTGCGTTGCAATACAATATAAACCATTAAAGCGCAATAATAAGAAAAACTATCGCACATAAAAATCACAAACCCTATACAAATTATACTCAAAATCCATCTGACAATATAACAGTATCGTTCAAAAGCAATACTTGTAATTATCCACCCATAGTAATACAAACAGTCCTGGCTAAGGCTTGAGAAAGTCTGGTTGTGGACAAATTGAGTCCGCTGTTTAATCTGGTAATTGCGGAAGAACAACATGGTTTCAGACCCGGCTTGTAAACGCAAACAAACCTGGCCTTTCAGCATTTCACATTACATGCAATAGGGGAACACAAACAGGTTGACGTTATATATTTGGACTTCTCCAAAGCTTTTGATACTGTAAACCTTTATGTGTTAATGGAAAAACTCAAGGCTATTGGAATTTTCGGAAAAATGCTGGAGTGGCTCCATAGTTACCTATTTAACAGGAAATTAATTGTAAAAATAAATATGGAGTAGAAAATTTTAAGGTTGTGCGATGAGCATTTCGTAAACTCACCTATACTAACACTTGGGACGGCATCAGGTTTCAGTAGTGGCCTAGGATATTTCCACTTAAAATCACTTTCCCTGAATTGCTCATCGCGCAACCTTAAATTTTTCAAGGAGTCCACATCACAACCAATGAGTTCCTCTCGCAGCCAGAATTTCACCCACTCTTAAGTTTATAAAGAATAAAGTGGCCAGACGGCACCTTTTTAGGAGAATATGTCCTCTTTTTTAGCCTCAAAACTTTTGTCCTCTATTTTTTTTCAGGTACAACATATGTGAATGGCATTATTATGTATTCTTTATGTTTTTACTCGTTCAAAATGCTGAATAATTTTGGCTTAGCTTTACTTTAGTGTGACTTCAGTAAGTCTTTTATTTTCCATGAATATAATAAGTTAGTTTTTACATCAGAGTGAGTTGAGTGGAGTTATTTAATTAGAATAAAGCTGAAAAACTTTCATTCAAAGCCTTGTCCCTTAAGTTAAATGTAAGTAAATATCACTATTGTTGAATTCAAAATTTTTTGGGAAAATTAAAATGTAATATGTGAAATCCAAGATGTTTTAAATATCACAACCATCATTGCTTTTCTTGCTTCCATGAATAAATTAGGTTAAATCACTTGAGATAGCATAATTACATTGAATTTTAGATTCTCTTATATTTACTTCAAATATGGCATGTCCAGTAATTTCCCAAATAAAATATTTTTCATATTAACCATTTCTTAAATGTCTCTCACTAAATGAAAATGTAAATTTAATGAGGACTTACAAAGAACACATAAAATGTTTAAATGCACCATAAATGAACATGAAGTCTTATGCTATCTTTGTCAAAAAGCAATATATGTAGTGGAAAAGGGAAAATTAGGTTTGGAGCAGCATTTAAATTCAGCCAAGCATATGAGAAACAGTAAATCTGGCACTACATCAGGAAGAATTACATATTATGCTATTGCTAAAAATAGAAAGTAGGCTGAAATTGTTTCTGCTTGTAACTTTAGGCTTTCATGCAGTTTGACATCACTTTGAGTTATCGATTAGTGGATTGCACAAATATGATTATTTGCTGATTCAAAGATAGCTACTAAAATTTCATCAGCCACAGCTAACACAGAAGCAATAGTTGACAAGGTATTAGCTCCACATTCTCTACCTTTAATAAAAATTAAACTTGAATATGATGTCATGTACATCAGGATCTCCACTGATGGTAGCAATAATTTATCAAGAAAAATTTTTCCAATACTCGTACAGTATTTTGATCATCATGTTTAAGGACTCACACAAGCTAGTTGAATTGAAATGTTTAAAATGAATCAGAGGCGACTATAAGTCACCTTGTTTTAAAAACATATGATTGGACAGAAAAGTGTATCGCATTTGGAGGGGATAACTGCAACTCCAATTTTGGTTATGTTGATGGAAATGGACAGAGCAATGTTTATGTACTCTTGTCTGCAGAAGTTGGGGAATTACTTGGAATAAAATGCCCTGCCCGTATATCTTACATAATTGTGTTCAGCATGCAAGGGATTCCTGGCTAATTGAAATTGAATCAAATTTTGTTACAATTTATAATCGTTTTTCTGTATTCACAGCCAGAACAGAAACCTTGAAAGAATTTTGTGTCTTTGTATCTGTAGATTATAATCAACTACTGAAACACTCCAAAACAAGGTGGTTGTCACTTTTCACTGTCATTGAACGAATTCTAAAAATCTATGGACCATTAAAGGCTTATTTTGTATCACTTGAAAAAGTTCCATTATTTTAAAATCATTTTTTGAAAATCCATTAAATGAAGCCTATCTAATATTTTTGCATTCATTAGTTTCATACAAATATAAAAGATGTGGAAAGAGAAAAAATCAGTGATTGAAATTATGAATATTAGATATGGTTAGGGGGTCATCAATTGACAGAATTAAAAGCAATTTTTTTTAAAAGTGTGATCACTACCTGTTAGTAAATGAAAATGCTGACTTTCTGAATGAATGTATTGCATTTAAGGTATTATGTAAAAATTTTCTGGAGAAGTTAACAAAAAATGGTTTGATTTCTTTCGAGTTGTAACTAATTCAGACCAGAACTCAAGAGCTACTAAAAATTTGCATTTATTTTTGCAATACCGGCTCACAATGAAAATATTGAGCGTATTTTAGTCTAATGTTTAGTGGACAGATGGCAAAACGTTTGGCAGTTCAACCTATTAAAGGACTCCTAATCACAAAATATAATTTAAAAATTTTGTCATGTATGCAGTTTTAGGACCATATACTAATTAATGATGTAGAGTCTAAAAAGTGGGCAACTCAGAAAAAATATTAGATAATTTTATAAAACTTTTCATTTACTTTTAATGTTGTATTATTTGTGTATTACTGAGCCATTGTTAATTTATATAAAACGCCTTGCACTTTTAGGATAAGTTCCTATTAAAACTTTTTTCTACTGTCCTGTTTTTCGCTGTATTTTTTTTGCAATTTGTCCTCTTTTCATGAAGTCAAAATCTGGTCACTTGATCGGATGAAATCAATTAATTTCTCAGAAATAATAACTGTTAAACAATTAATTTCATTTCAACTTCCTCCTTAACCTTTTAGCAGCCATAGGGTGATATATACAGTTATTAACATAATTTTTGAGAATTGCCAAAATATAAAAGTTCGGATTGAGACACATTTATAATTTTTTTTCTATTTTCCTACACATAGTAAGCTCTTGGCAACAGTCCATTGTGTTATTAGTTTTTATAAACTTATAAAGAAGAATTTGTCATTCCTAACCAAATATACAAGACACACTCCGAAAAACATTAAACAACACACCAAAGGTCCATAACAGTCCATAAGACCTGGATCCGATGGTTTAAATCGCTTGTATGCATCGAACCAGCCCTGTGCAAGTTATCCTTGTGGGAAAAAGGTTCAGGTTACGACCTGCTGCATTCATAGACGGCACCACCGTCGCACCAAGCGCGCACGTTTAAAATGTCGTTTTTTTATTCCTTGTAAAATGCTTAATATAAATGATCGCAAAATTTTGAATATTAAATTGGAAAAAAAACAAAAAATTATTGTACGTTATTGATATTTATTTAAGCTTCGTTGGATGTACACATAACAAGTAAATGCCGTATTTTTAAGTAAAAACAATTATAACCGTAGCATTTCAGCAGAGATTGCGAAAAGGTTTTTGCAAACATCACAAATTATTTGCCGATATTCACTTAGAAAGAAGGCACAGTTACATTACAAAATAGTACCAGATGAAAACAAACAGTTACCAAATCTCAATTCCAACATTAGCAATTCAACAGAGATAACACGAAAAAGTAAATAAAAATGTGGAAATGAATCAGTTGGTATTACACAAACAGAAAAAGTGAGACTAACAATAAGTATAAAAATTTTTAACATATACAAAGTAGCATAGTCAATACTGTAAACCATGAAAATATGAAATTGAACAGACATAAAATTTATGTATATGAACATAATGAACAATGAATTAACAAGAAAGATGTATGCAGGCACGTATGCATGTATGTACATACTAAAACATAAAAGGTCGCACATTATCTGAATTGTCAGTTCATGCCACAAAATGCATATAGAATCATACCTTCTCTCAAAGCTAATGAGAGCATTGATATTAGACAGATAATTTGAAATCACAAGAAGTGTAAAAGTATGTACATACTGCAACATCTCAAATGTGTTAGTTCATACAAGCATATAAAGAGTGACATCCTTCACATGACATATACACAAGTTCATAATATCATACCAAGACAACCAAAGTGTATAAAAAATGAACATATATGCACAAAGCAGTACATACAACACATCAGAACCATGGAAATATGAACTCTAAGAGGCATGACGTAATACTTGTTCCCAAAGCTAATAAGGGCATTGATATTAGATAATTTTAAATCACAAGAAGTGAAAATATGTGTACATACAGCAATATAAAAGGTTGCACAATATCTGAATTAAGTTAGTTTACCTAACAAAAAGCATATAAAAATGAAAAGATTGAATAATGAAAATGTACATATTTACAAAATTTAAAACCCATACCCTACAATAATACATTTACAAAGAAATTTAAAACCTATACCCTAAAATAAAACATATTTACAAAGAAATGTGACACCTATACCCTAAAATAAAACATATCTACAATATTTTAAACCTACAAGATTATTTGGCATTCTGCCTTATTGCAATGACCTTATTTTGATGTGAACACCATGCCCTTATGCCGATGTTTACAAGGAGAGAGAGGATCTGTTTCTGTATCTCCTTAGAATGCTCTGCTCACAGATAATTATTACTTTTTGTTTCTTTTGAGACTAATAAATGATCACATTCAAATAATAATAACTCATGAGGAGACAGACGTCGCCTGCCCCACTGCTGAGAGATCAACAATGTTGCACCCTCCATATCTAACAGATATATTGCGCCCGACGGAGGGTTAAATTAAAGATAGTTTCTCACAGTTCGAGGGGTTAATATTAAGTGCAATAAGACTAGATGAATCGACATAGTTATTTAAAAATAAATACGAAACGAATGATTTCATTCCTACGTCCTAAAGGGTAAGGAACGAATCTCCAAGAGCATACAATAATTCACAATGAAGCTGAAACCATGAAATTTATAATTTACAGAACGTAATAATTTATGCAGTAACTTTTCCACTCGATTTAATTGACGAAACTTATGTATATTTCGAACAAACCTCCAATACATATTCAATCAATGCAGAGACCAATGACACATATATGTTCGCCTTACAAATCCCTTCATTTAGTTAAACGTAATTCCTCAAAGCGGTGTGAATAAATAAAATTCTAAATTTCGCTTATATTCGCTCGGAAAACAACCGATGTAGCTAAGTACTCATAAACTACACAACTTGCAGAAACACTTCAGCATTCACAGGTAAAATATTCATTACTATAAATTAACTTACACTTTATCAGTCCTCGGGAAATTAAAAAATTTTGTTGGCCCATCACGGCGTCTATCCCACCCGTCACAATCATTAACGGCACACGCCGCGCACACATTCTTACTGCGTCTTCCACGACGTTCCGCCATGATAATGTTAATATATGTTATTGTAGGGTATAGGCTTTAAATTTTGTAAATATGTATATATGTTATTGTAGGGTATAGGCTTTAAATTTTGTAAATATGTATATATGTACATATTCATTATTCAATCTTTTAATTTCTATATGCTTTTTGTTGGGGAAATTAACATAATTCAGATATTGTGCGACCTTTTATGTTGCAGTATGTACACATTTTCACTTCTTATGATTTAAAATTATCTGCCTAATATCATTGCCCTCATTAGGTTTGGGAACAGGTATTACATCATGCCTCTTAATGTTAGAGTACATATTTGGATGGTTTCTGTGTGTTGTATGCACTGCTTAGTGTATATATGTTCATTTTTATACTGTTTATTTGGTTACCTTGATATGATATTATGAACTTGTATATATGTCATGTGAAGGGTGTCACTGTTTATATGCTTGCATGAATTAACACATTTGAGATGTTGCAGTATGTACATACTTTTACCTTCCTGTGATTTCAAATTATCTAATATCAATGCTCTCATTAGCTTTGAGAGAAAGTATGATTTTATATGCATTTTGTGGCATGAACTAGCACAATGCAGATAATTTGCAACCTTTTATTATTTAGTATGTACCTGCATACATCTTTTTTGTTAATTCATTGTTCATTATGTTCATATTACATTTTTTGTCTATGTTCAATTGCATATTTTCATGGTTTACAGTATTGTCTATACTACTTCGTGTATGTTAAGATTTTCTTATACTTAGTCTCACTTTTTTCTGTTTGTGTAATACCAGTTGAGGATACATTTCCACATATTTTGTACTTTTCCATGTGTGATCTCTGTTGAATTGCTAATGTTTGAATTGAGATTTGGCAACTGTTTGTTTTCATCTGGTACTACTTTGTAATGTAACTGTGCCATCTTTCTGAGTGTATATCGCAAATAATTTGTGGTTTGCAAAAACCTTTTTGCAATCTCAGCTGAAATGCTACAGAATTGTTTCTCACTTAAATTACGGCATTTACTTGTTATGTGTACATCTAACGAAGCTTAAATAAAGCAATATCAATAACGTACAATAATTTTGTTGTTTTTTCAATTTTATATTTCTATTTAAAATTTTGCGATCATTTATATTAAGCATTTTACGAGGAATAAATAACCTGATATTTTAAACGCGTGCGCTTGGTGCGACGGTGGTGCCATCTATGAACAAATGTAGTCGTAACTTGAACCTATTTCCCACAAGAGTAAGATGCACAGGGCTGGCCATGATCATACATCGACTGTAACGGCTTTAACCACGAGACCCATCCCCTCCTCCACTTTCATTTTGAAGCGCTTCCAGTGACATCTAGCAATGCAGCAGTGCGTAACTTCAACCTCTGAAAACCGTTGAGTTGCCAGGCCCTGGTTCTACGAAAATTTGTTTCAAACAAAAGTTGAAAGAAATATTATTCTCTACAACTTTGGTCCTCACGAAGATTACCAATAATGACGGTTTTAAGGAGATATTTGACGGAAACCGAAAAAAAGCGATTATTTATAAATAATTCCTAAACAATAACTGCTAATGAAAATTCTTTCAAATGAAAGTTGTAGGAAATTACATTATCTATAACCTTTGTATAGAATTGTATATATAATAATGATGTTTTAACGGAGAATTATCGCAAAAACCGAATCGGGTTTCGAATAAACCTCGACTTCCGGTTAACCGTTATTGTCCAAAAACTAATCCGTTCTTTGTGCTCATGCTAGTGTTATATATGAAGTTTGGTAATGATATGGTAAGTACTTTTTGAGTTAAGAGCGCCCACAATCACACACACATCATTCCGAAAAGTCTAAACGTGTTCTAGGGACCTCAAAACGTGTATTTCCGTTGGAATCTCGAAGCCGATTTTTTTCGTGATCATAATACTTTCCTATTACTACGTATGGAGAAAGTAATAATTTAAAAAATAATACAATAAAATAGCTAAATGCTAAATTTTGTTATTTTTAATCCTAAGCTAATGACAAAATTGTTTTAGAAAACTACTGAACCATATCTCAGTTACAAACAGACAAACGTCCATAATGAAAGTTACTTAAACTGAAATACAAATCATTAGCTTCGACAAATAATTTTGGTATTAACTTCTGAATTCTGACTATTTCTATGCATTCATGGAATTTGCCAGCCTTGATATATGAGCAATCTGTGTATCTAGTTCCTAACTGGGTTAACATCACCAAAGTTCTTCATAATATAATCTAACAAAACTTTGTTTTTAGGGAATAGAGTATACAGTAACACATGCATATCTAATAAAAGATGCTTTCAGACATCTAAATGTCATGCAGATAACAAAATCTTGAGAAACGCCAATTTTATTAGTAGCCTTAAATACTGCAATATGTGATACACCGACAAGGAATTCAAGTGCAGCATATGTTGTACAGATGATAATCTGGAAAATATTTACTTATACACACTATCTAAATCTTCCTTCTCTGAAATACAATGTGATGCTCAATACTGGTATCGAAATAATAGTCATCTACATGATCAAAGCTATGATGAATGCATCAATAGGAGATGCTGTTTGATTTTTAACACTGCATCTTTTAGCACTCAGTTTGACTTGCTGACCTAGATGATAAAATTTTACACCATTTGATGTGCTTATTTTTTAAATATAACAAAATCATACAAATTACATATAAACTTTTTAAAATTTCACATAATAATTTAACAAAACTTGGTGTAAAATGTAAAAAACAATGGATTGTAAATTAATCAAAAGTTTATACATTGTACTATGTTAGATAGCAAATTCAATGATGCTTCAATTTGGCTTCATCGATCTACAGAGAAAATTGAAAATCTTTTCAGATGCCAGTTTGCTACAATCCTAATATTACTATCAGTTATGAGGTGAAACCCTTTCAACATTGATTTAATAACTTATGTACTCATCTCAGATTTTTTTCATGAACATGACTGACCACATTCCTTGTCAAGGTTGTGCTCTAATCTGGGACTCCTTTAGATATTAAAATTGAGAAGTATAACAACAGAACGGTTAAGTCAAACAGATATATACAGGCAACTCCCGAGATTCGACCAACTGCAGAATTCGACCGGTCGAATCGACCCAGCCGATCAATCGGGTGAATTAGAAACTAGTTTACGCGAAGTAATTTTCGGCCCGCCCGACCATGAGAGGTTTAGTTTCAGTCTAGACATCATTATTTCTGCTCTAATTGTTTGAATTTGTGCTGATTCAACATTCGACGGTTTGAGATTCAACCACGTTTTCAGGAACACATCCCTGTTGAATCTCGGGAGGCGCCTGTATTTTCAAAGTCATATTTCCATGTAGAGCTTCAGAAAAATGCTTATAGTGACAACCAAGGAATTTAGCAGATGTGAGAACAGAAGGTTACAGAAAAAATTGTATCACAATCATCATCTATGTAACCTGATGCGGCAGCATTCATACCAATGAGTGTTAATTGGTAAAATTATCAAATTTTGGAATCAAATCACATAGCATTCATTTTAGGAGTAACTATGTAAGGAAAAGGTGTGGGCTTGCTTAAATCAATACATAGGGATATCATTCGGGGCCAAGACAAAAAATACACAATTATCCATCCAGTCCAGATATGCTATACAACATTGTTTTCCATGAGGAGGGGATAATAAACTACATTCTGAAATATCAGTGCTCGCTTATGCTTCCCAGCATGCATGACATTGAATGCAATGTATGAACGCTACTACCTTTGCTGAAACTGCCCAACTCTCTCACCTCCACCATCAACAGATTTCATATCAAAAGAAAAAAACAACTCCTTCACTATTTATCATTTTAAGGAGACATTTTGAAAGAGTTATGTGATGACAAACATGTTTTAAACATGTAAAATATCTTGGCAGCTTTATCAAAGATTTCCACATATCAACTAAAAATATGAGGTGGCCAACACATGACGACTTTTTCCATATTTGGGGTATAGATATTTAAATTATTATGAATAACATTATGAGGCAAAATTATTATTTTGTATCAAAAAAGAATACAGTCATTCTTATTGCCGTAAATTATGTATATTTTGAATATGTCTACAGAATTCACCGCTACATGGTGTTGGTGCTGTAAACTGAAAATTACGAAAAAAGTTGAATATCTCCGAAGTGGATGGTTCTACGAAAATTTGTTTCAAACAAAAGTTGAAAGAAATATTATTCTCTACCACTTTGGTCCTCACGAAGATTACGAATAACGACGTTTTTAGGGAGATATTTGATGGAAACCAAAAAAACCGATTATTTATAAATAATTCCTAAACAATAACTCCTATAGAAAATTCTTTCAAATGAAAGTTGTAGGAAATTACATTATCTATAACATTTGTATAGAATTGTATATATCATAATGATGTTTTAACGGAGAATTATCGCAAAAACTGAATCGGGTTTCGAATAAACCTCGACTTCCGGTTATCCGTTATTGTCCAAAAACTAATCAGTTCTTTGTGCTCATGTTAAAATGTTATATATGAAGTTTGGTAACGATATGGCATGTACTTTTTGAGTTAGAGTGCCCACAATAACATACACACACACACATCATTCCGAAAATAGTCTAAACGTGTTCTAGGGACCCAAAACATGTATTTCTGTTGAAATCTCGAAGTCAATTTTTTTCATGAATACAATTGATGGAAAGGATGATCTGAAGATCCTTATGCGACAGGCATAAGCTGTTGTGATGGGAGATGAGGAAACAGGTGAAAAAATCTGCCATGACCGGGAATCGAACCCGGGCCTTCCACTTGCCGGGCGGATATTCTACCACTGAACTACCGTGGCAGACTAATTCTCCTGTTTCAGAACGGGAATATTTTTCTAAGGTTGGGACCAAGCTAGCTATGCTAGTATCAATCAACCCCAACAGATGTCCTCAAGGAGATACATCAAAGAAAACCCCTATCCTCTCAAATGGTGAGAATGCCATGATGTAAATTGATAGAAAGGATGATCTGAAGATCCTTATGCGACAGGTCCCAACCTTAGAAAAATATTCCCGTTCTGAAACAGGAGAATTAGTCTGCCACGGTAATTCAGTGGTAGAATATCCGCCTGGCAAGTGGAAGGCCCGGGTTCGATTCCCGGTCATGGCAGATTTTTTCACCTGTTTCCTCATCTCCCATCACAACAGCTTATGCCTGTCACATAAGGATCTTCAGATCATCCTTTCTATCAATTTACATCATGGCATTCTCACCATTTGAGAGGGTAGGGGTTTTCTTTGATGTATCTCCTTGAGGACATCTGTTGGGGTTGATTGATACTAGCATAGCTAGCTTGGTCCCAACCTTAGAAAAATATTCCCGTTCTGAAACAGGAGAATTAGTCTGCCACGGTAGTTCAGTGGTAGAATATCCGCCCGGCAAGTGGAAGGCCCGGGTTCGATTCCCGGTCATGGCAGATTTTTTCACCTGTTTCCTCATCTCCCATCATGAATACAATACTTTCCCATTACTACGTATGGAGAAAGTAAAAAGATTTTCAGCCAACTATTTCCAACAAAATTTTCATGAAAGATTTATCCAGTAACATTTTTCAAAGAAAATATCCAAAATAATTTTTCCGAATTGCATTTCAGAAATAAATTATTAAAATAAATTTTTCGAAAAAAAAAATTCCAAAAATTTTTTTCAAAAAAAATATTTCCCAAAAACAAATTTTGGAATAAATTTTCAAAATTTTTCAAATAAATTTTTTAAAAAAATTCTCAAAACATTTTTCGAAAAATTTTTGGGAAATTTTTTTTAGATTACTGTTTGAAAGAAATTTTTTCCAAAATATTTTTCTTGTAAAATTTTTATTTGTAATTTTTTTTTGAAAGAATATTTTTAGAAAATTTTATTAAAAACTTTTTATTGAAAAATATTTTTTGAATTAAAAAAAATACGAGACCAATTAATCCACATTTTTCTTTGTGTAACTGCCAATTTTGCATCAATATTTCATTAATACGAAATTTTAAAATGTTACAGAAAAAATGCATGCATAGTGGATTCTACTTAATCCAATTTAATTGGAGGGAGGATGTGCTCCTGGAATTGAATCCATCAGTTACTTTTTGATGGCGAACAATGCTATGTATGAATGTTAATCGAAAAATTATTGATAGAAAAAATTAGGTTTCAAGTTATCCTATTTCTCATTTAACTTCTTATTGTTTCAGGATGATTTACATTGGCAATTATTAATATATTTTTTAATTATTAAAAATCCACACAAAGTAGGTCTGCACTGATCAAAGCTTGCCCTACTGCCAGAAATATTTATGTAATTCAAAGCAGTGAATTTAACATTGAACACTGTCATAGTAAGAGAAAAGCCTGCGATATTTCTTACAATGTGTCATTGGCCCCTCACGGAAAAAATGCACCAGACCCGTGAGTTACCAAGCTGGCCCTGCATCAGATTACTTTTTATCTTCTAAAACTTATAACTATTAATTAAAGATAAGCTAAATTATGACTTGTAAAGAATGAAACTGAAATTTAAATGTTAAAGTTAACCAAGGGATTTCAAATTTTAAAATTTTGACACACTAATAACCAAAGTATCACTGTTGTATAAACAGCACATTTTAAACAACTCAATTTATTTATAACATTGAATTGCTGATTATGATATTCACAAAACACACAAAAGATGTTTACATTTACATACTGTTCTTGAAAAATTGAAGCACCTGATGAAGAGCATCTCTCCCACTTAAACCTTCCAGCCATGCTAACTCAAGAAATATCTCCGAGGAGACATTTCGTATTACCAAAGATGCTTTCAAAAAAGGAACTCCTCCTTTTTCATCTTTCATAACTTCTAATGCTGTAGACTCATAGAGAAGATACTCTTCAGAGGATTGTTGAACAGATGGATCTGTTTCTACTTGGGGTCTTTTATCATATCCATATGATTGAGTACTGCTTAATCCCACAGCAGCAGATTCTTTACAATGTACATCTGTTAAGGAGGAATTCAGCTCATAATCCTTATTATCACTTCCCATGGGCCTCTCAAAACTGATTCTTCTTTTCTCTTGGGCTGCTGCACGGCGCTTCCGGCGCTGTTTAGACCATGTGTCCTTCCAAGCAGTGATTTCATAAATCAAAATATTTTTGCTTCTCTTAATCTCTATGTACTCCATCTGAAAATAAATAAGATTAATTTTACTTTTCAGCCACAAGTAAATACTGATTTAACTCCTCAAGCACAGAGGACATTTACTTAACCCTTTATAGGTTACTGGTACAATAGTGTACCACTTTCTTAAATTGTAACTTTCTTTGGTTAATATGATATTTAGCAGTTATAAATGAAAATAAAAATTGATTTCCATTCCTTGACTTCATGCCCTATAAAGGGTTAAATCCCATTTCTGAGGACAGAGAGATTTTAAAAATTTGCGAAAAATCGTGATTTCCATTTCTGAAAATTGAAAAATTCATAACTTTTTCATTTTTATTGGATTTTAATGAAAGTTTTTGATAATATTAGCAAAACATAACATTTATAAACAATACCTTTTGCATTATCTTACGTAAAGCACACCCTTTGCAGGAGAGAAGAGAAATAAATCACCACAATCGCCCACCAGTCATGAGTGCACCTGTGTTTTTATATATCTTTCAGTATTGCAAAAATTATACATGTTATTGAAATGCAGTCTATTTCAAAAAAAATACTTCAGCTTTTATAAACATTTCATTCACTCTCTAAACCAAATAGGGAAAAAGTTTCTCGCAGGTCAGCTTTTTCATGTCTTGGCTAAAAATTTTAAATAAATTATACGTTACGTATATTTTTAAAAGAAATTTCATAAAACTTATAAAGTTTTGGGTTATACCATAGTCATTCATCATCATTACAGAAGTTAAATGGTGAAAATTGTCCTATTTCGTCAAGTAGAAACAGAGATATAACATTATACAGTTTTGCTTTATTTCTCTTCGTTCGCCTTTTGATTCACAGGAGTGACTCAACCTTGCGTGAGCCATGGGTATGCAGTTATAGGAGTGACTCAGCCTCATGTGAGCTTCTATCACCCTGTTATTTGCGATAACTGCATATAATTCTGACCTCTAGGAGACTTTCGGAAGGTTCTGGAACCTCGGATAATGTGCAATAGTGCATTATCACCGAGGCAGGCGCCGCTGAGGCAGCTGTCCTGACCGCAGGTGAGCCCTAATTTTCCCTTCATGGGGATGAGAGGATTGAAGAAATTCCCAGATGGAAATAGGCCCATAGATTTTTTCAATTTAATATTTACTGAAGACTTTTACAATCTCTTGATCCGGGAAACGAACAACTTTGCTGTGGAGTTGTTCCTGAGAGAGGGGATTTCCCCAAGGTCCCGGATCACTGATTGGAAAGACTTGAGTATTGATGAATTGAAAATGTTTATGGGCCTTATGTTCCATATGGGAATTATCAAGCTGAATCGGGTTCGTGATTACTGGAACACGGACGAGAAGTTCGATTTACAGTATTTTAGTAAACGGATGTCCAGTGACAGGTTCCTAAACATAAAGGCGGCATTCCATCTAGCCTCCAATGAACCCGGTTCAGTTGATCCCCTCCAAAATATCAGGCTGCTCCTTCAATATTTCATGAATGTCATGGCCGAAGTAACATCCTCTGCCAAAAACCTGGCAATAGATGAATCCCTGGCACCTTGGAGGGGTCGGCTGAATTTTAAACAGTATATTCCAATGAAAAAACATAGATATGGCCTGAAATTTTACATGCTAGCAGAGCCAGATGGATTACTTCACCGTTTCTTGATTTACGCAGGAGCAAGGGATCCAGAGGTCAGTGGTGTAGGGCACGTAAATAAAGTTGTCCATAAATTGATGGAAAACCTCAAAGGGTCAGGCCATTCCCTTTTTATCGACAATTTTTATAATAGTGTCTCCTTGACCACTGAACTTCTTGATCAAAAAACATACGTCACAGGGACATTGCGTCCCAACAGTAAGGATAACCCCGTGGATGTTGTGGAGAAAAAATTAAGAAAGGGTGAAGTAATCCAGCGGTGGACAGACAAGGGCATCAGCATTTGCAAGTGGAAAGATAAAAGGGAAGTGTTGTCCATATCATCTGAATTCTCAGGTGATATGGTCAACATTTCCGATCGGTGCGGCTCCACTATATCTAAGCCGGAAATGATTGTGAAGTATAATAAGAATATGGGAGGCATTGACCATGTTGATCAGCTATTTTCTTATTATACTCCCAATCACGGTACGTTGAAGTGGTATAAAAAAATAACATTCCATATCATCGAATTGATGTTATTGAAAGCGTATTTTTTATATCGCAGATATAGTGGGGAAACCTGCGTCGAACTTTATAAATTCCGCTTGGCAATCGTTGATGCCCTTTGTGGCTCCAGACCCTTGCCGCAACATCTCCCTCCATTCGGAAATTTCATCAACAGAGTTCACTTCCCAAGGCCTTGTCCCTTAGAGGGGCAAAGAAGAAAGCACAAGTGTAGAATATATAAAAAGAAATGTACATACTTGTGTCCTGGTTGCTCAAACAAACCATGGCTTTGTATAGATGAATGTTTTTTAATTTATCATAAAAATCTTAATTTTAGTTTAGCTGAGTAGGGAAGTCTAGTAAATATTTATAATATTATTATTTGTTTATTAGTTGTTATTATTTGTAAATACTTTATTGTTTGTTAAGTACTGTATTAGTAGTAATTATTTAAGAATCTGCATTTTTTAAAGTATGTACATATTCATATTTATTGTAAATACCCGTTTGTAAATATTTTATTTTTTGTAATATTTTATTATCTGTACTAGGGATGGGCGATCCAGGATCGATCTTTTTACAAGGCCAATTCGATTTTTTGGATCAATCTGTTGTCCTACGATTTTTATGTGGATCGATTCTTTTAGCCCAGAATTGAGAATCGTTCGACCCCACCTAGTGGGGTGCCTATGAAGGACAGGGGCAGTGGTGATTGGTGAAAGTGGTGAACTCTAGTTCTGGGCATCAAACCTAGTCGGCAACTTACAAGCTGTACCGTGCAATGTTTGCATGGTTTTTTTCAATTAATTTATAATAAATTAAGAAGTGTGTGAAATAAATTGATCTCGATAATTCACATTTTACTCTAATAATGCCTTTCCCCGGTATAGGATTTTGATGTATTTTGTTTCCAATGTAAGGTTCGCGGGTTCCAATCTCGCTGAGGGCATGACTGTGTGCACGTATTGGCAATTTATTATGCGAATACCAGTCAGTCAAAAATCTGTAAAATTAAAAATCATATTAGAGAGGAAATTAATGCTACACAGTAATTGAACGCGAACTTTTATGTTTTTAATTTTCTTTGTTTCTTTTTATTATCATAATAAAATGTTGGTCCTTATGGCTTGAATCGATCTTTTGGTTCGATCTTATCGGTAAATCGATCTTTATTAATATGATCTAGATCGATTCACAGAATCGATCTTTCAGGGTAAGATCGCCCATCCCTAATTTGTACATATTTTATTGTTTTTATATATTTTATTATTTGTAGATATTTTATCATTTCTAAGGACTTAATTATTAGTTATTAGTATCCACATTTTTTCTAATTTAACGATAAAGTTTGTACACAATCATTCTGAATATTATAATCATTAATACCATTAAAAACTAAACAAATAAAAAAATGACTTCTTGGACATACACATCTGTCACCCCAACCTTCATGGTAATTATCATCATCATAGGTATTCTGTCCGTTGACAGGTCCGTGATTATTCATGGTTAAACTTGGTTCTCCATACACTCCTATTTTCCGCAGTTTTCTGCATGTCTCGATAGCTCTCTTTCCCTTTCAAGTCGTCAACCAGCTGAAACCTTTTCCTATCCCTTTCTCTTTTTCCATCCAATTTTCCTTCTAGCACTTCTTTAAACATGCACTCTCTCCTCAGGTAATGCCCAATCCAGTTCGCCGTCCTCTTTCAGATAGTCTGTATAATCGTTCACTTCTCTCCTATTCTTCATAGTACTTCCTCATTTTTCATCCTATCTGGCCATTTTATCTTCAGCATTCTTTTCCATGTCCACATTTAGAAGCTTTCCAAGTATTACATATAATTTTTCATTAGCATCCATGTTTCTCGCCATACAAAGCTATACTCCATACATAGCATTTTATCAATCTCTTGCGGATTTCCTGCTTTATATTTCCCGTTAGCAGGAGTTTCTTTCTTCTGAAAGCGGCTTCTGTTATTCTAGTCCTGATTTCATTGGTACATTTTGCTTCTCTCGTTATGATACTTCCAAGGTATTTATAATCTGAAACTTGTTCTAATGGCTTTCCTCCAATACTTATGTTCAAATTTTCTTCTTCTTTACTTGATATTCGCATAACCTTGGATTTTTCTGTATTAATTTCCATACCATATTTTCCACCTGTTATCACTAGTCTATTTATCATTTTCTGGAGTTCCTTTTCCTTTTCTGCTAGAAGTACTTGATCATCTGCGTATTTCACTGTTATTATATTCCTTCCTCCGATTATGAATTCTCCCGTTCCTTCTAACGCTTCCTGCATTAGCCTCTCTCCATATATATTGAATAGAATCGGTGATAGACAGCAGCCCTGTCTTATTCCTCTTCCGATATGTACTCCGCTGGTGTTCGCATTCTCCAACCTGACCTTAACAACTTGATTCACATATAGATTCCTGATCAGTCTCCTGTCTTTCCAGTCTACACCTATATCCTTTAATATCCTCATCAGCAGTACTCAATTTACTCTATCAAAGGCCTTCTGTCAGTCGACGAAACATATGCAGCAATCTTGGCTGTACTCTATTGCCCTTTCTGATATGATTCTCACTACATCGATAGCATCTCTGGTTCCACATCCTTTTCTGAAGCCTTTAGAAAAGGCTAAAAATCAATCAAGTTCAATAATCATAATTTTACAATAATTTCCTGCAAAAAATTAATTATAAATCTACTAAACAAAGTCAGTAAGATTTTACGAAAGTCGCGGTAACAAATCCCGCACGAGAGTGTTGTGCGGGATGCATACCCGAGACGACCTCACATCCTGACGGTACTCTTGAGAGACTAAATTCAGACAAAGGCAACTCAGTAGTTATTTTGGAAAAACAACAATATTATGATAAAGTTGAACAAATGCTAGAAGAGGGACCTTACACAAAAACCACTAAGTTTTCTTTAAACAAAATGATTACAGATACAAAAAACACCCTTAAAACTTGTACTTCTGTGATAACCAAAATCTTCGGTTTCAATTAAACATCTCCAACCCCACTATTCCAAGGATGTATTGTCTTCCCAAAATACATAAGAAAGGTATTCCTCTTAGACCTATTGTTTCTGCTATAAATTCCCCAAAATATAAAATATCCATTTGGCTAAATAAACAATACAAATTATGGCCCCTTATTCAAAACACAAATTTAATTAAATTAAAGATTTAAACCTTAATGACCACGAGATTTTAGTCTCTTTTGATGTTGTTTCCCTTTTCCCCAATGTTCCTTTAGAAGAAACTATGAAATTTTTAGAAACATGGCTCAAAGAACAACATTTTCCCCAAGTAACAGTCAGGGATTATATACACCTGACTCGCCTTTGCATGAAACAGAACTTTTTTAAAGTTAACAATCAAATTTACCAACAAACCCATGGCACAACCATGGGTAACCCCCTTTCCCCATTTTTAGCAAATCTTTTTATGACATATTTTGAAAAACAATGTAAAGACACCTTCTCCTACTTTCCAAATATTTGGTTTAGATATGTTGATGATATTTTTACTATTTTTGACACATCTAAAGACAACATTACCAATTTTTTGGAAAATTTAAACAAACAATACGGAACCATTAAATTTACATATGAGCAAGAAAAAGATAACTGCCTGCACTTTTTTGATTTACTAGTTACCAGACTAGATAATAAACTTAAATTTAACATATATAGAAAACCTACACACACAGACATTTATATACCTTTTATGTCACACCACCACATTTCACATAAGTTAGCAGCTTTTCATTCCATGATACATAGACTCCTACACATACCACTTTCCAAAACAGATTTTCAAAAAGAACTGATTCACATTAAAAATGTTGCTATACTGAACGGCTATGACACAAACATAATTTATAATATATTACGAAAACATAATTATACACTTTTTCTTAAAACACACACGACTCTCACTAACATTTCTGCAGCCAAATTAAAATACATGAAAATTCCGTTTTCCCCAAGGACCACAAGTAAACTATCAAAAATTTTTTCCAAACACGGTTTTAAAACTGTACAAGTTAACAGAAATAAACTTATTAACCTCCTCCACAATCCTAAAGACACCATTCCTTCTTTACAGAAATCAGGTATTTATAAAATTTCTTGCGGGAGTTGTGACAAAATTTATATTGGGCAGACAAAACGAAAACTGGAAACTCGTTTTAAGGAACATTTGTCACATTTTAAATTTGGGAGGTTTGTTAATTCCAGTGTAGCATCTCACATACAGGAATACAATCATCCCATTACCATTGATAACTTATCACTCTTGAAATCTGTACACAACGATTTTAAACTGGACGCCTACGAAAGTATGCTCATCGCCAAATACAAAGGAACTGTTATGAACAGCGATTTTGGCCCTCTCCCCCACTCCCCTCCTTATAGTCTAACAGTCCATCCTTCCCCCTCCTTTCACTCTCACATAAACACTGCTCCATTAACACTTTCAAACCACACACCAGACCTTCATTCATCATCTTTCTCTGATGATGGCCGCTTCACGTCCGAAATACGTATGTGTCCCGTGAATATTTAGAGATTTCTTGTTTCGTGAGGGTGTGTGTATAAATGTGTTTTTTAAAACATTGTTTTCTTTAGGAGTGAATGTGTATTAGGTTTTCCGCTCTTTTTTTCTTTTCTTGTTTGAGTGCGTGTTTGAATGATTGTTGTCCTGAAGGAAAAAGTTTTTTTTTTATCCTTTGGGGAAAGATATGAGTACATGAACGGGTGACACCAGGCTACCTGCGAGGTTTTCTTCCCTCATAAAACCTGTAAGTGTTACTTTTTTTCTTTTCACTGATTACTTTCTTACCCGTTTTTTTTCCCTTTTTAACCCAAAAAAAATTTTTAAAAATTTTTTTCAATTTTATTTTTTTTAAAACCCTATTTTATTGTTTATTTTGTCACTAAATATTCTCACTTTGTACGGTTAAGGAGTATTTATGTTTTAATTTAATTAATTCATCTCGCCGTAGTCTCCGACTTTTTGTTATTTATTATTTGCAGGTGATGATATAGCAACAATGAAGAATTATCAACGGCAAATTCCATTTTTATTTACAGACACACAGTCATCATCAAGAAAATAGTGGAACATACGAGGATCAGTCAAATAAAAATGGGCTGACACAATTTACCAGCAAACGCAAGGAGCGCTAGCATTGTGAATTTTGTCATAAACTACTGGAAACACCGTGCATTGTGGTGCATGTGAACAAGGCTCTTGTGTCGCTCAAAAGAGAGCAGCAGTGCGCAGACCACGTCAATGAGGTATTTGCTACCGTCCAAAGCACCTATGTTAGCGATTTCATTATGGAAGCATCCAAAGAAGAACAGCGAGTGGTCGTGAGTTTCTTGATAGCGGAAGAAGTGGGTGGCAGAGCCATTCATAGACGAATGGCTGCAGTTTATGGTGACTATTGCATGTCCTTGATGTGGGTAAAGGAATGTCACAAATGGTTTCCTGATGGGCACACATTGCTACAGGATGACGATCGGTCTGGACAACCGCATCATGTGATCACAGATGCACTCATACAGCGGGTTAATGATGCTATTCGTGATAACAGGTGTGTATGAGAGGATGTTATCGCACAGTTGGTGGATGTTAGCCATGGCATTGCCCACACCATCATCAGAGAGCAATTCCATTACAGAAAGATCTGCGCACAGTGGGTGCCTTGCAGTCTGTTGAGTGGGCAAAAGGAGGCTCGAATGGATCTAGTCTTGGAACATTTGACATGATACCATGAAGAAGGAAACTCATTTCTCAACAGAATCGTAACTGGTGATGAGATGTGGTGTCACCATTTCCATCCAGAAAGCAGGCTCCAAAGTCTGCAGTGGAAGCATTCAACTTCGCTTCCGTCAAAGAAATTCAAGGTGACTGAAAGTGCAGGCAAGATCTTACTGACATTTTTTCATCAACCACAGAGGTCCTCTACTGACTGAGTTCCTGAGACAAGAGCACACCATCAATGAAGCACATTACTGTGAAACCCTGAAATCATTGCATGCATCAATCAAATCTGACGGAGTTGTTGTTCTCCATGATAATGCCTGCTCCCACACAGCAGCACCAAGGACACACAAGATTTCTATGGGAACTATTTGCACATCCTGTGTATAGTCCGGGCATGTCTCCCTGTCACTCGTAGATTAATAATAAACAATAAATAAACAAATTAAGCACTCAAGGGGTGGGGTAGGGGATGAAAGGGTTAAGGTTTACAACATTCAAAACAAAATATTGGCATAATGGATGCTTATTGCTTTTCATAATACATATTTAATAATTATTATATTTATGCTTATTGTTTTTAAACAAAAATAATTTGATAAATTAATTAAATTACAATTGTAAAATTTAAAAAATTCTTTTTAATTCTGTAATTTATTAATAGTTTCATGGTATTATTTGTAAAATGATGATTAAGAACATGATTGGGAGTGATATTTGTGATAATTTAAGTTGTGTTGCACGTAATTTAGGTAAATAAAGTGATACATAAAAATTATAGAAATGTATTAAACAATATTAAAGTAAATTGTGAATTAATTAAATTAAAAGTGTAAAATTAAAAGATAATTACTATTAATTCTGTAATTAATTATAATTATATTTTAATATTAGTAAACATTTAATTATTAAAATGATAAAAAGAATAAGCATATATATAAATATTATAAAATATTATGAAAAGTCATATGAGAATATATGTATGAGTAGATAGATGTGCCAGTCGGATAGTGCTTTTGAAACACAGATTACTACCGGAAAATTATGTAAGACCGTGTTTATTTCCTTGTGAGTGATTTGTGATATCTTTGTGCAATTCATAAGTGAAGGCAGGGCATTTCTTGACCTCTATCAGGAAATATTTAATTTTTTCTAAGTTTGTGACAACTGCCATAATCCACAATAGGTACTCTCCGTTTTTGTGCTTGTTTTGGTTATTCTTATGCGTACCACTGAATTAGATCTGTGTAGTTGTTTTATAGTGATAAACCAGTGATTTGTATTGACTTTTCGAGCTGTCTTCGTTTGAGATTTTGTTTATTTAAGATATTTTTTGTTCTACGAAAAACGTGGTGAAAAAAGGAAGTGACGTAGGGTGGGTCGTCTGCTCTTGGTGAGTTTCCTGTGGCAACGAGCTTAAGTGGTGTCCTGATAGGTGGTGCTGTCGATGAAGTCGTCTGCTTTGGACTGCGTGTAACTGAAAACAATTGAGTGGATGCCTGCGCATAGTTTTTGTACTTGTGCTTCTGCTTCTGGTAATCAAGATGGCACATTCCAGTGCTTGTGACGATCGCCTTCCAAAACATGGTGATTTCGTGACCTGCTACGGTTGTCATGATGACTACCATTACAACTGTACTACATTGAAAGCTTCAACTTATAAAAACATGTCTAAGGTGAATAAAAAACAATGGAGATGCGCGCAGTGCAAATCAGCAGATAAAGGCATCAATATCAGTGCGGGAGCGGATGAAATGAAAGAAATTAGAAAATCGCTCAGTTTTCTAAGTGAATATTATGAGGATATGAAAGAGCACTTAAAAGAACAGAATTCGCTAATCAAAAGTCTAATTCCCAACTTGGAAGAAGTCAAGAAGGAATTAAAGAACATGGACGAGAAGATAGATTGCCTTGAACAAAGGGTCAATGAACTCGAGCAGGAAAGACTCTCCAAAAAAATAGAGATTATAGGACTGCAAAGTGAAGCTGGTACTGAAGAAAGTCTGAGAATTACTGTGAAGAATTTGGCTAGTAAAATAACATTGCAGTGAAGAAAGAGGACTTGGAAGAGGTTTATGAACTGAGGAGAAGAATAGAAGGAAAACCAAGGAGAGTCACTGTGAAATTCTCAAGCCAGGCCTTGAGAGACGCATGGATGATGAAGAAGAAGCTTCTGAATGATGACAAAATCAAGAATGAAAATAAAGGTAAAAAAATCTTTCTCAATGAATGTCTCACCCCATACAATTCAAAATTATTCTGGGAAACAAAGGATTACTGTAAAGACAGAAATATAAAATTTGTATGGACAAAAGGGGGTAAAATTTTTATAAAGAAAGATGAAAACAGTAAGGCTATTAGAATAAGTAATAGAAATGATCTTTGTTAAAAATCCGATAGCGCTCTCTCTTGACATTACCTGACTTTCTTTGTCTCTACCATATTATGGGTTGTTTTGATGTCATATGATTTAGAAAAAGTCTCTTCATTCAGCATAAACACTGTTAATGAATTTCCATCTGACACTAGTAACAGTCAATTGGTATATCATGTAAATATAAGGTCTGTCAGAAGAAACTGGGATGAATTTTCATTAATTCATACTCAATTAATGGAGAAAATATCAGTACCAGCCACTGTTTTGACTGAGATTAATTTAAAGAATTATGAAACAAATTTGTATAATTTAGAAGGTTTCACTCAGTCGGTAAAATGTAGACCTGAATGAAAGGGTGGGGGAATCTTGTGTTTTGTCTCCAATAAGATCCAAATTTGAAATTATAACCAAAGAAATTGACAAATGTGAATCAATTATATGCCGTCTTAATAGTAAGTCACTAAATGTATTAATGATATACATCAGAGGCGTATCCTGAGTTCAAGATGTGCGCTATCTCACCCTAACCCTCAACAAGGAATATTTTTAAAAACTGAAATAGCAAACTTTCTGAGTTGTTAAGTAATAAAATAATATTTTAGGTGCATGCTAACATAACAAAATAATTTAGCGTATTATAGCAGCCTACCTATTAATTCACTAAGACTAAGCACTCATTATGCAGCACACACAATATCACTCATTTTAATTCAATAAGACGCAATAATTACACACAGACCACAATTAAAATAACTCGAGCAGAATTTGTATTTACCCTCGCAGAAGTAAGCCACCACACAAGTCTATCTCGAAGCGAAGCGAAGACTTTTGAACGTATGACTCACGCCCCCCCCCCCCTCCATCACCTCCTTTCCCTTTGCAGCGGGAACACCCCGGTGGTGCCTCTGGTGAGGGCTTCGCCATCACTCAGTAAAGACACGGTTGAGCAGGTTGCGTCAGCGGCCCTGGAGGAGCCGTTGTTTGCAAGACTTAATTCTCTTACAATTAGTCAAAGCGAATGAATTCACACATGTTCCTAAAAATATTTATTTGTTTGAATTCTATGGGCTTCTCAGCTACCCTAGAATATACGCCACTGATATACATATATAGACCACCCAACAGTAATATTAAAAAATTCATCACAAGCCTTGATAGATTCTTAATTAAACATAATAATAATAATTTACTTATGATAGGAGATATTAACATAAATACAAAATGCTAAAAACAGTTAAGTACCATTCGCAATAAAAATGTGCTGGCAGAAAATGGTTTAATTGAATGTTTAAGGGACAACACAAGAGAGGAGATTATTGGAGGAATATGGAAAGGATCATGTATAGATCATATAAATTACAAGGGACATACAAATAATCTAATAAGTATGACTTTGAAAAGTAAGATATCTGACCATTATTTAACTGGTATAATATACAGCAGTAGAAATGCTGCCCAATATAATCATAAAGATTCAGATCATATCTTGAAATTTAACAGCAAAGAAATAAAAAGGAAATTAGCTGATTTTGACTGGGAGCCTTTGCTTAAAGATACTGATCCTAATGATATTTACTTGAAATTCAAGGAAGCTTACAGCAAAATATGTGAAGATAGTAAAATAAGTTTTAAAAATAGAAAATACCGGACTAATAAATGTTAGATGACTGATGATTTATTTGATCTAATGAATGAAAGAGACAGGTTATTTAGGATATGAAAATCTAATCCCTTGAACCTCAGTAAACATAAAAAATATAAAACTTTTAGAAATTTAATAAATTATAAAATCAAGTGAGCTAAATCATAGTATTATAATAATGAATTTATAAAATACTAGCAGAATTTCCCGTTGAATTTCAACGGATTTAGTGAAGCTACTACAGCACAACATACAAAGTCTTTAAATTATATAGTAGACACTTTTTAAATTACAATTAGCTTTTCTTAACAATTAATCATATTTGCTTGTAACAATCCGTTTCCGAATGTATTGCATTCAAATATAATGATAATTGTATTTCCCATCATATATATCACTTTTGCCAAATCCAGCTTCATTTCTTGTGTCATTATGCCTAGCTGAAATATTTACTTTTATGTCTTGTAAGCAAAAAACCCGTGAAAAAGCAACGTACAGTTGTCCATGATTGAACACTGACTGGTAAATGTACACCAGATACGTGAGCTTATTTACGTTAATAAACATTATAATGTAAAATATAATGATATTACTTACACAAAATGTATGATTCCAATATTCAATAGACGAAAGAAGGTTCAATTACTTTCATCAATAAACGCTTCCTGAATAATAATCAGTATTTATTTACGTTGCTATCCATAAACATCGATTGTTTCATTGCTTAAACAAAAGTGTGAAGCGAATAACGCTAAACTTTTGTCTATTTGTAAGCTTCATTGAAGCTAATTGAATTGGAGGTAACAATGACGGCCCTCTTGGCAACACCCGGAAAGAGTATGAAAAATACACAAAATTTCAAATCAAATAGCGTATTTCTGAAAATTGACTGTGTAACATGTAAACTTCACAGGAATAAGATAGTATAGAGTTTTATTCATCGAATAAAGCAAAAACGAAAAAAATCCATCCATATTTACGTATTTTAATGCTTGAAGGAAGAATACCTTGTAAGTCAAGAAATGGATTCATACGTGTTATCTTATGGAAAAATGTTAATCCCCTATATTGGCAGCACTGATTAATCCCGGTTGACCAAACCTTGACCATTCACTAAGTTAGGATGTAAGGAAGAATCTTACAAAAATTGGTTATTCTAGCTTTTATCGTTTAGAAGGAGTTCCATGAACAAACACACACTTTAAAATATATTATAGTAGATAAGCGGAATATGAAAAAGATATGGAAAATAATTAATAACATCACAGGTATTCCTAAATCAACCAATGATGATATAATATTAAAGAATATTGGATCTAAGCTCAACCTAGATGATTTACCCAACAAATTTGCATACCAATTTACTAAAAATATTGAGGATTTAAAATTAAACTGTGGCATTGAACTGTTAAATAAAATTAACAAACCTACAACTAATAGCCTTTTTCTACCTGATGTTAACAGGATCTAAAATTACCTTAATAAAAAATCTCCTGGCATTGACGGTATAAGGTTAACTGATTTACTAGGCAATCAAGATATCTCAAAAGTACTATCTCATTGGATAAATATTAGTATTGACTATGGTACCCTGAACAATAACTTGAAGACATGCATCATCCGACCTATCTTTAAGTCAGGTAGTCGTCATGATCTTAATAACTATAGGCCAATTGCAATCTTACCAACATTCGATAGAGTAATCGAAAAATTTGTATCTGAGATCCTTAATTACATAACAAAATACAACTTAGTTACTAATTGTCAATATGGCTTCTTGCCCAATAAAAGTACCAAAATACTATTAGAAGAATTTTCTGAGTTCGTAAGGGAGAATTTAAACAAGAATAATGAGGTACTTGTAATTTTCACAGACTATAAGAAAGCTTTCGACACAATTAATAAGAACCAACAAACTCAAAAATTCTACAACATAGGTAAAATAAGAGGTAAAATCCTAACATGGTTAGAAAACTATCTATCAGAAAGAAAATTAATAGTTAAACTAAAAAACAATTACAGCTTGGATGTTAATAACAGTACTGTTGTACCACAGGGATCTATATTAGGCCCATTATTGTTCCTTTTATATGTGAATGATTTACCAGATTATATTAACAACTGTCAAATTTTTCTGTATGCTGATGATATAGCTCGTTTCAACACAAAAATCTTCGCCATGCCCGAAGTATGCTACAAGAGGATTTTAATAAGTTGCAGTTGTGGAATCATGACTCAGACTTAATAATAAATGAAAGTAAGACATACCTAATGTATATAAAAAATCTACTTATGTCAAGGTAAATGCTCATATACATAGTCATTTATGTTTACACAATCAGATGATAGATTGCCAATGTCCTCAACTTCAGCAAATATCAACCTTTAAGTATGTTGGGTTGTATATAGATGTATATTTCTATTTTGATGAACATATACAGAAATTAAATAATAAGTTATGAAAATGTGTCTATCAATTTCATCACATCCATGCTTTACTGCCTGGAAATACTAAATGTATGCTTTATTTTGCTCTTGTAGAATCATTGTTAAGATATGGACTGACTGTATGGGGTAACTCTAACAAAACCTTAATGCAAGTACTATTTAAAACCCTAGACAGAATCATTAAATATGTACAAGCTAAAGAAAAAACAAATGATAAAAGAGCTAATTACGTGGATAATAAAATACTGCCCCTAAATTCACTATATAAATATACTTGCATACTGATTATAGATAATATATTGTCAAATAAGTATAAGGTAAAAAGGGTCCCAATTAACTCCACAGTTCTAAGAGCACCTATAGAATACACTATTCCTAAATACAATAACTGGATGGTATGAGAACTTTAAAATATGAGGTTACAAATATTTTCTGTAAACTACCCAAGGATATATTATTATCCCTAACTACATTTATCAGCCATGAAAAAGACGACGAAAGTTTTTACTTATTTTATACGATATTTCTTGTGCACAAGGTATATAATGTACAAATTATAACTTTTATAATGTATTTCATTTACATTACTGCCACTGGCTATGTAATTCTTACAATTAATGACAAACAATATTTATTATTTTTGTAAATGGCATCTCCAGATAAGCCCCTGACTCTGGAGGACCAAGTCAGTATGTATGTAACCATATGTGAAATTATGCAATGAAATAATTAAGTTACCTTGTCTATATAATGAAGAAGACTATATTTTACAGTCTCATGAATAATAATAAGAGAAAAAAAAAGCATCCATCATGCCAATATTTTGTTTTGAATGTTGTAAACCTTAACCCTTTCCTCCCCTACCCCAAACTCTGAGTGCTTAATTTATTTATTGTTTATTATTTATCTACGAGTTTTTTTCAATCGAATGACACCCATGGTGCCAGTATTTCGTTTTGAAACATGTAACCATTCTCCTCTCCTACCCCTACCATAACCCTTGAATGCATCATTTGTTTATTTATTGTTTACTATTCATCTATGAGTTTTTTTCAATCGAATGACACCCATGGTGTCAGTATTCTGTTTTGAAATGTGTAACTTTCCCCCTTTCCTCCCCCTACCATAAGTTTTGAGTGCGTTTTATTTGTTTATTATTAATCTATGAGTTATTTGCAATCAAATGACACCCATGGTGTCAGTATTTCATTTTGAAATGTTTAACCTTCCCCCATTCCTGCCCATACAATAAGCCTTGAGTGAGTGATTTGTTTAGTTATTGTTTATTATTCATCTACGAGTTATTTGCAATCAAATGACACCCATGGTATCAGTATTTCATTTTGAAATGTTTAACCTTCCCCCATTCCTGCCCATACAATAAGCCTTGAGTGAGTGATTTGTTTAGTTATTGTTTATTATTCATCTACGAGTTATTTGCAATCAAATGACACCCATGGTGTCAGTATTTCATTTTGAAATGTTTAACCTTCTCCCTTTTCTCCCCCTACCATAAGCCTTGAGTGCGTAATTTGTTTATTTATTGTTTATTATTCATCTACGAGTTTTATTCATTCGAATGACACCCATGGTGCCAGTATTTCGTTTTGAAATGTTTAACCTTCTCCCATTCCTCCCCCTACCATAAGCCTTGAGTGCGTCATTTATTTATTGGTTATTATTCATCTACAAGTTAATTGTAATCGAATGACACACATGGTGCCAGTATTTCGGTTTGAAATGTTTAACCTTCCCCCTCACCTCCCCCTAGTCCCGTGAGCTTAATTTGTTTATTTATTATTCATGTATGAGTGATTTGCAGTGGAAAGACATCCATGATGCTAGCATTTCATTTTGTTATACATACTATTTAATCTTCCTTCTTTTCTCCCCATACCCACGCCTCCTTAAATGCTCATGGTTTATTGTTACTTATTATTTCTCCAATTGTTATAATCTGTCAAAAGACGTCCATGTTGCCACCATTTCGTTTATATTACCTCCCCTCTCCCCCCTCTTTATAAGGTTAATTGGAAATTTCAATGAATAATATATTTGATGATTTGTGGTTCGGTGAATTTACATTTTGATGAATTGTGATTCAGTGAATTGTGGTTTCGGTGAATTGTGAATCGGTGAATTATGGTCAATGAATTGTGTTTCGGTGAATTTTCCTAGCACCCAAGTGAATCAACTGATAGCAAGCCATTCTTGGTAAGTAAGCCCTTCTTTGCATTAACAACAGCTTGCATTATGTATGTATTTTCAATGTTAAATTACTATTTTATGAATATATGTACCATGCTATTACATTTTTAAGGGTTAAAATGCAAGGTATATAGTAGAATAGGGACTCTAAGAACCTAACCTATTTTTTCCATATTCCCCATTATTTACCATTTGCGAATTTGCCATTCGCAAGGGTTTTCAGGAACCTAACCCTTGCGAATGGCGAGGGACTACTGTACTTAATTAATTGTGATACACACTCTAGTGGATATTTTGTTTTTTCGTCTAAATTTATATTAAATACATTGCTAAGTTATACCAATGTTTCCACTGCTATGATAATCTATACATATCTATAAAGTAAGGTGTTTGTATGTATGTATGTTCTACTAAGGCTCAGAAACTACAACATGCAGAAAAAAGAGGAAGGTGTCATATTAACCGTTATAATGTGTACGGTGGTGTAGTAAGGTTTTTAAATCGATTCGGTGTACTATTTAATTATAATAAAATATTTTTTTTTATATGGGATTTCCATTTAAAATTTTTTCGTAAATTTCTCGAATTTTTAACTCCTTACATATATATCGCAGACATATGCTCTCGCAGACTTTTTTGTGGTAAATTATCTCCTCTTTTGGAATAATTTTTTAAAAGAGGGGCTTACAGATCAAATAAGACGAATTGAAGAGAAAATCTTATTTTTCATTATTGCTCAGCATTTGGATATACCTAGCAACCGATCTAAACAAATTACGTTTGAACTATAAAGATATCGTAAACGTAGAAATAGTTGATGAAATACTCATTTAATATCTTCTGATTTGATTGTATGTTTTTCGTTCATTATCTATGGTCTTCTATATACAGGTTAATTCTGCGAATAAACATTAGTGAACTGTTTCTTTTTCTGTAATCGTGTCATTCGCATTATAGGTATGTTTGGATATAAGTTAAATTGTTTTTATATGCCTTTTGTCTTATTTTATTTCATATTTTGTTTAAGTGAAAATTACTGAAGATATATGATTAAATTACTACGTAAAAGTTTTTGTGTTTTGTTTTATCAGTTTATCAATAAAAACTGAATTGAGCATTTCATGCTAACATGCAGGTTTTTTCCTATGCTCATCCATTTTGCATTTCAATAATAATTAGATAATTTTTTGTAATATATAATATCGTTTTGAATTAAAAGAGAGTTTTATCAATTGGAAATAAGGTTCACTCTTGAGTAATTGTTATTTTAATACGAGAACTAAATTAGATTAACATTTTGAACACGTAACGCAGTGAATTTCGAAAGATTTTATTTGAATAATACTTTTGTTGAACTTTATTATGTCTTCTGAACTAAAATTAAGAATTCGTGTCTGAGGTTCCATGGGTAAAATGTAAACACTACCGATACACTCACGGAATTAATTACGTTAGAAAAGTAAAAACATCTTACTACATTATTTAAAATCGATTCGTTCGAATATCTCAATCTATTATTCAATTAATTACGATGGAAAACACAATTAAGATCAATAATTTTATATCTATTTAGAGTAATCTTATTTAGTTTCTCCTGTTATTATGTTGACATACAAACTCATATTCCGCGTAATCAATATTTACTCATCACTACGACACGATATTTTGTGATTGTTTGTTGTTAATTTAGCAACTGAATAGAAAGCGTCAGTTGGTTGGTTTTGGTTAGTTTGTTGTTTTCATTTGCTTTCGTTTCGTGTCCATTTTTTGTGTTCTTTGTTTTTTTTCTTTGTTTTCGTTCTTAGTTGTTCATTTTGTAGTTATGTTTATATTCTTTGGTTGTGCTCTTGATTTTTGTTCCTTGATTACCTATTTGTCGGTTTACACCTTTTATGCCGGCTATTGGTTAGAGTTTAATTCATTTCTTTTTTCTTGGTGGTTTTTACATTGGACTTATATTCTTTGGTTGTACTCTTAATTTATGTTCCACGATTATTTATTTGTCGGTTTACATCCTTTTCTACCGGGTATTGGTTAGCGTTTAATTCATTTCTTTTTTCATGGTGGTTTTTCGAATTTAACGTTTTAATATCATATTTTGACAAAATTTAGCGTTTTTAACGTGAAGCTGCCTTGCCAATAGGTTACATTGTAAAACTCGAAATCCTATTACTCTCACGTATGCTCACGTTCTCTCCGGACCTCCATGGCCCCTCCCGGCCCAATTCATAGGTATCAGAGATATCTCAGAATTAGTTTTTACTTTCTCAAATATACTTAGTACAGAGAAAGTATTGTGTTCATGAAAAAATTTGAAATCGAGATTTCAACGGAAATACACGTTTTGAGGTGCGCAAAGGGAGAAATGATTGTATTACCATATAATACATAATTTTATTCGCCAAAGACGTCTGACATAACCCGGGCATCGCCGGGTACTTTCAGCTAGTATTTTATAATTATTGATAGTGTTGATATGTAGCCAAGGGTAATTTTAATTGCTCATCGACATTTTGTTATCAATAGAAACAGCTAACAATTGTCTTTACTTATTGTTGTTTTAATAAAGACAATTGAAATTTTAAAAAAATTATTCACAAGTGTAATCGCTAATAATTATTCCGGAGGACACTGATGTCGAGAACAATCATATTCGTTGATCTATATGGAGAAAGTCATGTGCTGGACACACAATGCGGTCTCTGCTTCACCCAATTTGTTCATTTACAAATAAATGAAAAATGTGACATAACAGCCACTGACTTCAACCAACTTCAAGATTATGCCCTTTACATAGGTCATACAACACAAACTCTTAGAAGAAATTGATATCAGCTTATGTTAGTTGACAAAAAAGATTTTTTTACAATCTAAGAGATTTTTATGAGATGGCAACAAAAGAGCTGCACCATCTCATCTTTGATTTTGTAGTTTTGAAGAATGTAGGTATTTTTGAGCCACAAAGAAAATATGAGAATATTGGGAAAATGTTGAAATGCTGGCTAAAAGATCTCAAAATATTATTGATGATTGTGAAATCCATAATTTCCATTACTTTGCAAACTTGCAAAGGCAATGCTTATACTTCCTCATAGCAATAATGAAGTAGAGAGTTTTTAGCAACTTGAATCTTATTAAAAGTGCACACAGGTCTGCACTGAATTTTCTGATGCAGTGTTCGTTTAGAAAATATCTTGCAGATTTTGAGCCACCAGATGATATGAGGAAGAAGGCAAGGAAATTAAAGAAGTAGAATTTTTTCATTTGTCTAATTTTGTTGAGCCAATATATTGCTATCATTAAAAGTGAAAATTATTTAATTTAACAGATTTCCTAATCTAAGGTGTCCTGTAAACTAGCCTATGGTTACCTTTTTGTTTTAAATGCATTTGTGCTATTTACTGTATATTTAAAACTTGAATATATTTTTTAAAACTTTATATGCCAACACAGTTGATTCAAAATGCAGGATACATTTAAAATTCATAAAAAAGCATGATTACATTTACGTTACAGGTGTATCCATAAACAATTGTAAAAAAATTTACTTAAGATATGTGATGCAGATGTTGAAAATATTGAAAACATAAATTGGTACATTATGCATAAAAAAGCCAATATATAACATAACCTCCTCCAATGCGTGTTCTTCCATCACGGATTCACTTATAGACTAAAAAATAAATGCGACCAAATGTTCTGCCGACCGCGGAAAATTCAAATATGCACAGTTTGCCAAACACACAACAGTATGCGTGCTCAAGAACTTTATAAACAGTACCCAGGTAACCCTTAAATTGCCGATTAGTAAACTAAAAATCTCTGCAACAACATTGTTGCCGTTTTCATGAAACTCATATAAGACAAAGTAACAATGTTTTCATTTGTTTGGCGTGCACTGCTGTTCGATTTTCTCAAAAACGGCTCTAACAATTTTGATCAAATTTCGTACAGTTACTTGAGTTTACGTCTTAAAAAATACTGCATAGTTCATATTTCTCAAAAAATGAATATAAGGATAGTTTATTCTAGGCAAATTTAACAATTCGATTTTCTCAAAAACGGCTCTAACGTTTCTGATCAAACTTCATAGAGTTACTTGAGTATACATCTACAATAATACTACGTATTTCATTTTTCTCAATGAATGAATATAAGGCTTGTTTATTCTTGGGAAACTTTAACAAAAATTTGATTTTCTCAAAAACGGTTCTAACGATTTTGATCAAATTTGGTACAGTTACTTGAGTTTACGCCTTCAATAATACTGTATAGTTCATATTTCTCAAAAAATGAATATAAGGCTAGTTTATTCTAGACAACTTAAACAAAAATTGGATTTTCTAAAAACAGGCTCACACGATTTTCATTTTCTAAAGATAACTAAACGATGCATTAGTACCCATATATAAGAAAGTTTGTACAATGTATGTTGTACAGACTTTTTAATTTTGCTTTGTTTACACGGAAACCAAATATATGCTGATTTCTTGAAGTATTGCTAATAAAAGGTTTCTAATGATAATATTGTCCCATACGAGGACAAAAATTATAAGGCACTTTCAGCTGAGCTTGTAATTTGTAATGGTTATATGTTTTTGGATAAAACCGTTTGGAAAAATATGAAATTGCAAAAATTCTAAATTTTAAAAATGCTTGGTGCTAGTATTAATAATAAAAAGTTTTAATGATATTTTCGTGTTGAATAGAGTTTTCCATAAGCAAACAGTTTTTAAAACTGCATCAGTAACGTAAATAATTAGACGTAGACTTTCCACAAATTGTGATTTCCACACCTTTGAAAATATCGTGACCACACTTCACATAGATTTATAATTTTTCCCCGCAGGTAACATAGGCTATATGACGATAAAAATAATTGTTCATATTGGAGTAATAGAAACTGAGATATGACGTTTAATGTTTAAAGAAGGGTAAGTGCCCACTGAATTTCAACGGATTTTGTGAATTTAGTTTCGCTATCAGTTCTAGGGAGTATGCAAAATATACGAAAACATTTTTTTCTATTAAAAACTGAAAACCACCTATAAAGAATACTTTTTCACTTAGCTTTTCTTAACAATTGACCAAATTTATTTGTAAACAATCCACTTCCAAGTGTGTTGCATTCAAATATAACGATAATTTCATTTCCTATCCTATCACTTTCGCCAAATCCAGCTTAATTTCTTGTGTAATTATGCCTTTCTGAAATGTTTACTTTTATGTTTTGTAAGCATGAAACTCGTGTATAGTTAACGTTGTCCATGATTGACGCTGACTTTGATTCAACTTTTTCCAATAATAACTAACAATTTACGCTAAATCTTTACGATAATTTAAATGACGAGTTCGAAACTTGACGGGAAATAATTTTAAAAAGCAAACTTAAAAACCCTACACTGATTTACGGGGTTTCCTTATGGGGCAATGCGCAACGAGTTTGTCCTGCGACAAACTGACGTGCGACGAGTTTGTTCTGCGACGAACTGACGCGCGACAAGTTTGTCATGCGACGAATTGACGTGTGACGAGTTGTCTTGCGACGAATTGATGCGTGACGAATTGTCTGCGACGAGTTGACGGTATACCATAAGGTGGCGATATAGTTAAGAAAATAATTAAAACATTATTGTAAAAAAGAGAGTTTTTTTTTTTAAGTGAATTTTCACCTCAGTTGGAACGAAAATCGCCTATGGTTTTCTATTTTTCTGAAATTTGAAACATTTTTAAAAGTGATTAAATCGTCAAAAGTAATATTTTCATTAGTAGTTAATTACCAACCAAATTTGTTTGTATACAAACCGCTTCCAAGTGTATGGCATTCAAATATAACGATAATTTGATTTCCTACCGTATCACTTTCGCCAAGTCCAGCTTCATATCTTGTGTAATTACTCCTTTCTGAAATGTTAACTTTTATGTATTGTAAGCATGAAACTCGTGAATAGGCAACATTGTCCATCAATGGCGTAGGCAGGGAGGAGGGGCAAGGAGGGGGGGGGGGGGGCAGCTGCTCCCTCTGGAAATGTGTAAAAATGTAAATATTATATTAGATATTATTTTAAAACGTGAAAAAACCGGACATGCAAAAAAACTTATCACGTTTCGTATGGATGGCGAGAATTCTCGCCATTTAAATGTCACTTTATTGTAAGAAATATCTTATTTATTGATACCACCAGGGCTGTCTCTAGGTGATAAGCAGGTAAGGCACCACCTTAGGGAGGCACCTCACTGGGGGCAGCAAATGAGTTGATCTTCTATGCGTCCAAATTGCGTTAGTCCAAACTCATTGTCATTGAAAAAAAGACAACATATTTAAATCCATCGAATACGGAAAAATATGCTGAGGGTAAAGGTTAGATGTGAACACAAAAATCAGTATCAGTGCAAGCCTCCAGTTTCTACCTACCCCGGCGACCAATAATAAAAGGCGGCACTTGGGTTTTCTTATTTCCAATGCATCGGGCTTCGTTACACTTCCCAAGGGCTCTTTCCCCACCCCTCTTACATCCTTTGCCTTCCTCCCTCATCGCTGTCTTTTGTTTCCCCTTGTGGTAACAAGGGCTGTAAATTTGACTGCCTCTGAGCTTCAGAAGGAAATAATGGTATGGGAGAGAAATTTTTGTTCCTAGCGGATTCTTAGGAACAAGAAAGCCTATTAAAAACTCTTGTTTTTAATAACAAAATTAAAGTGACAAGATTTTCAAGAGCTCAATGCTGTACAAAATGAAAAAATCGGTATAATGTACATTGTACAATCTTTCTCATATAGAAATCAGTGGTGGATCAAGGGAGCGAAGCAAAAGCAAAAATAAAATCAGATTCACATTCACGAATCGACCAAGTTCGTCATGTATAAGTTCGTATGCTCGTACAGCAAAGTGCTAAAAAAATGTTATACGTAACGTAATGAAATTATGAATTGATTTTTTACTTTCTTATATATGTAGTATATGTATAGAGATAGTATTGTAATCGTGAAAACAATCCTAACGTTAATATGTATCGTAGAATTTCATTTAAAAAACGAACAATAATAAGATTTTGGATTATTTATGAAGAAGAAAAGAACTTTAAAATGCTATTTCCCTTACGTACAGGTACGTATATAATTTCTTTCTAATACTCCATTGCACGAAATGCGCCCATTTGTGATACGTTGTACACTTTCCTAACTTGTTATAATTATACATGTTCCATGTAAAGTTTTGCCGAAATTCAAACAGTTGAGTATTCAAAGCCGTCAACGCATTTTGCGTAATCGTCATTTTATGCAAGCGGTCTCGCCAAGATATTTTTATATATATATATTCATCGTAGGTCAAATATTTACTTTACGAAAAATATAGCACTATCATCTGAACGCGAAGGCAACGAGAGACTTCGAGATTTAACCATAACCCATATTTTCCTCAGACTCGCATTTAAGTTGAGATGTGATTTTTTCATGATAGATTTTGACGGTAATACAGAAAAATCCAAGGCTATGCGAATGTCAAGTAAAGAAGAAGAAAATTTGAACGTAAGTATTGGAGGAAAGTCATTAGAACAAGTTTCAAATTATAAATACCTTGGAAGCATCATAACGAGAGAAGCAAAATGTACCGAGGAAATCAGGACTAGAACAACAAAAGCAAAAGCTGCTTTCAGAAGAAAGAAACTCCTACTTACCGGAAATATAACGCAGGAAATCCGCAAGAGGTTGATAAAATGCTATGTATGGAGTATAACTTTGTACGGGGCAGAAACATGGACGCTAAGGAAAAATGATATTAAATACTTGGAAAGCTTCGAAATGTGGGCATGGAAAAGAATGCTGAAGATAAAATGGACAGATAGGGTGAAAAATGTGGAAGTACTATGAAGAATAGGAGAGAAGCGAACGATTATACAGACTATCAGAAAGAGGAAGGTGAACTGGAGTGGGCATTACCTGAGGAGGGAGTGCATGATTAAAGAAGTGCTAGAAGGAAAACTGGATGGAAAAAGAGAAAGAGGTAGGAAAAGGTTTCAGCTGGTAGAGGACTTGAAAGGTAAAGAAAGTTATCAAGACATGAAGAAAACTGCTCAAAATAAGTGTATATGGAGAACCAAGTTTAACCATGAATAATAATGGACCTGTCAACGGACAGACTACGTATGATGATGATATATATAGAGTTCATTGTACATATTCTGAAATGACCTCGGTCATATTTGTACTAATTTCATGTTAATAAACAAACATTTTGTTATATTTCTTCTTATATTTGTTTTATTGTTAAATGATGAATTTTAAGTATTTTTATTGTTTTAACCAAGAAAATTGACTTTTTATTTCATGGTGTGTCGTGATTATTTCATGGTGTGTCACGAGAGCTGGATCATTTAAAAAGTGTGTCGCCAAAGAAAAAGGTTGAAAAACACTGCTCTAGAGGCACAAACAGAGAGATGGACAGACAGACGGCATGGCAAAAACCACTTTTTCGGGCTCACAAGTGGAGTCCACGACATTCATATCGCCGATGTTCTTCAAATTTGCACGGTTGGTAGCAGGCTATGAGTAATGGAAGTATGTGAAGTAAGAAAACGGAACTCTTTCTCGTTCTCGTGAAAAACGATCTTAAAATGTTAAAAAATTAGTATGGCTTGATATTAACAAAGGATATCATCTTACAAAACGTATCTACGGTAGGCTAGTTGCTAACGAGACGAACCACAGTCGCAGACGTTATCTATCTGCCATGGTTTGAACCCTATTTATTGCAATTTTTTGAGGTATTTTTCCTTTTTTTTCATTAAATTCACTCTGATTTTTCAAAAGAACATTAACCATTTTAATTATTGCCTTTTTCGGAAATTAAATTAAATTAAAAAGTATTTTCTTCCATCACTCAACGTCAACGTCGAGCTATTTAATATTTGGGATATTTAATATTAAAATGTAAACTTTATTTTGTTTGTTTCTATGGAACGAAAGGTTAACAACATTGTTAAATCAATCAATCATATAATCACAAAGGAAATTAGTAGTATTAGATTATAACTGCTTGGGTGTAATCTATTTTGTTTATAAGAATATGAATCAATATCCAGGTTGTAGTTGAGTGAGCATTATGTTCTTGAATGACGGAGTTTTGAAGCAAGAACTAAAAAATGCTTGGCGTTACTGTGAGGAATTGCTTCTGGAAAACAATTTCATTTCACACGAATCGCCAACAGAAATTTCTACTCGGTTTACAGTAATTGGAGAGGAGATATTTCGTAGAGTGCTTGAGATGCTTGGAGAAAATGAAATAGTCAAGGAAGATGAATTAATTCTACCCGATTAAAGTGATGGCTATGATTCGGAAAGAGAAGATGAAGAAAATGGAGATCTAGACCGCTATGTCCCAAAGAAGAAGAAACCAATGATTGACTACGAATTAATTTCTATAGAATACAAGAAAAAGGTTGTTACCTTGGCGAAACTTTATCTGACGTATGGCTTAGAAGACTACAAAAACAGGGGCATCACGTTTGAAGAGCAAGCAAGACTTGATACAGTGGGAGGAGGACGTGAGAAGAGGAGGTACCAAGCAAGACAAATTCAAAAAGATAAATTCCGAATGCGCATTTGCAGTTTGCTCGTGGTGTCGGCAATCTTTCTGTTTTGCCTGCTTTTACAACAGGTATCATCCAAAGAGCTGCTCCTCTTCACGTTAAATCTGGTCCTCTACCATTTCCCCACCTCAAACCTTTATCCTATCAATTCTCCTCCTATATACGTATAACCCAAATCATAGCCGCACCTATGTTTTCCTGCATTTTCCTCACTCCTGAATACCATTCCTACCCCAACCCATTATGATGGCCACATAAGTTAGTTGTAGTCTGTTTTAATTATTGCCTCTTTCCATAATTACTTCCGAAAAAGGCAATAATTAAAGTGGTTAATGTTCTTTTGAAAAATCAAAGTGAATTTAATGAAAAAAAAGGAAAAATACCTCAAAAAAATTGCAATAAATGGGGTTCGAACCATGGCAGATAGATAACATCTGCGACCGTGGTTCGTCTTGTTAGCAACTAGTCTACGGTAGATACGTTTTGTAAGATGATATCTATTGTTAATATCAAGCCATACGAATTTTTTAACATTTTAAGATCATTTTTCTCGAGAACGAGAAAGAGTTGCGTTTTCTTACTTCACATACCTCCATTACTCATAGCCTGCTACCAACCGTGCAAATTTGAAGAAAATCTGCGATATGTCGTGGACTCCCCTTGTCAGTTAAACATATATTTCCATCAGAATCTCAAGATTGAATTTTTTTGCGATTATAATACTTTCTTAACACGTTCAATGCAGCATGACTGGAATCCCCATCATACGTGTGCTATCCGGTGGCGGATGACTGGAATTCCCGTCAAAGTGCTACATCTGGTTCTAACGGTTCATGCAGGTGACCGTCATGCCTTGCCATCCTTTCTTTTGCCTCTAGTCATCAGAATGATTCCTATCTTCGTTTGGGTAAGGTCAGTTCCACTTTCGGCGAGTTTTTTTCTTCGGATATTCAACGGATTTTGTTGGTGGTAAGTACTCACTCGTAATCATATTAAATCATTCTATGTTAATGTTTAATACGTTTTGGATCACTTTCTTCATTCTTGCTGGTTTATTTATGTATTCATAAGGGATACCAAATTCCGTCATAGTGGGAAAAAAATTTTTTTAGGAAAAAGATCAAAGATTTTCTGCGAAACTAGTGCTTTTTACATATGTTTTAATTTTTTATTAAGCTTTTAATATTTATCTTAGCACTTCTTTTTATTGTAGTATCGAGGATAAATATTCTTGAATATCCTTCTTCTACGAAAACTTGGATATTTACCAGGATAATTTTTCTTTTTGCACACCTCTTTATTTATCCCGCATTAACTCTTTATATTTTCTGAATTTCAATACAGCAATTGCTTTTGTCATTTATACATTTATAATTTCGGTCTGCATGTTTAATTCAGATAAAATTTTCGCTATAAAAATATTAATTTGCAATTTAGCAATAGATTTTCTTCATCATTGGATTAGTGTGTGAAAGCATTGTAAATGAGCGTCATTTGAACAGAATTTTATGAAGAATAATTATAAAATTGTGGTAATGTTGTATTTACAGCAAGTATCGACGGATATTTTAGTTTATTAAAATGGAATTTAAATGTAGATCCGTTAATGTAATTTCGTTAGAGTACCCTATCATGTTCAACATAAAAATATATCCATAGCTGTATATCTCGGGGCATGGCATGTGTTTGTAAAAGCAGCTAACGAATGAGAGAATGTCGTTTAGTAATAGTTGCATGGGTATCCAGTTGTGGATAACTTTTTATGCTGAACGTGATGGAATATAGTAATTTAATTTCAATCACCGATCAATATTTTAAAATCTATTTTTATCACCTAATATTTCCCTACATGCATGCTGCAGATTCCACATTTCCACAAATTCCTAATTATTCATCGTAGAATTTCGTTCAAAAGACGCTTATTGACAGCGCTCTCACACGAATCCAAGGTTTATGAGAATTTGTTGCTAAACATGCAAATAAAAATATTAATTTTTGTATTGCAAATTTCACCCGGATTAACCGCACATCCCGCAGAGTAACCCTCTGATGGTCGAGGGTATGCTTGTGGGTAAGGGTCTCACGGTCAAAAATGCCTGCCTGGCCTTCTAACCTTCCTTTACGCATAATATTCTTCTCACTTCATTTGCTGGCATATTCATAACATCGCAAAAATAATTTTTCCTGCCAATACAACTGTTTTAGCAAGTTACAATAATTCATTTTTGTTGGAATTGACTTTTGTTTCCATTAAAATTTTTTTATATTTCTTAGGTATATACAAAACATTATTTCTTATACTTGTGTTGGGATTTCCGGTTGGTGTAATATAATTCAGAGGTACGTAAATTTACTATATAATGCTGTTCATATATATATATTTTTTTTATTTAGAAATTTACTATGAATGTATATAATAAACGTTTTTTAATTTCTCCATACGTAGTAATGGGAAAGGTATAGCGATCACGAAAAAAATTGACTTCGAGATTTCAATGGAAATACACATTTTGAGGTCTCTAGAATACATTTAGAGTATTTTCGGAATGATGTCTGTGTGTATGTGTGTGGATGTATGTGATTGTGGGCACTCTTAACTCAAAAAGTACTTGTCATATTAAACCATAATTCATATATAACACTTTAACATGAGCACAAAGAACTGATTAGTTTTTGGACAATAACGGTTAACCGGAAGTCGAGGTTTATTCGAAACCGATTGGGTTTTTGCAATATTTCTTCGATAATACGTCATTATTGTATACATTGACCATTACAAAAAATGTAGAAAATATAATTTCCTACATCTTTTATTTCAAACAATTTTCCATAGCAGTTATTGTTTAGGAATTATTTATAAATAATCGGTTTTTCGGTTTCTGTCAAATATGTAGTAGTAGTAGTAATTAGGTTTTTAGGTGCGTTAACAGCTAAGGTTATTTTACACCGTCAAATTCTCTTAGAGAAAATCAACATACATCACAACATCCATGCCCGAAGCGGGATTCGAACCCACGACCTTTGGGTTAGAAAGCAGGCGCACTGCCTACGTCTAACCCGGCCAGCCCTGTCAAATATCTCCTTAAAAACCTTGTTATTGGTAATCTTCGTGAGGACCAAAGTTGTAGAGAATAATATTTCTTCCAGGTCTGTTTGAAACAAATTTTTGTAGAACCATCCATTTCGGAGATATTTTGATTTTTCTTAATACCAGTATATAGCACCACCACCATGTAGCAGTGAATTCTGTAAACATATTCAAAATATACGTAATTTACGGCAGTAAGGACGACTGTATTCTTTTACGATACGAAATGATAATTTTGCCTCATAATGCTATTCATAATAATTTAAATACCTATACCCTGAATATGGAGAAAGCCATGTGTTGGCCACATCAGACTTTTTTTAGAATGGTTTGAACTCGAGGGGGCCACAAAAGGGGAAATGAATCCCAGGCAACAACCTCGGGTGAAACCCAGGTGCAGCCTTCAACCTCATGGGAGCCGCAGCCTTCGACCTCATAGGCACCCCAGCCGTCAACGTCATGGGAGGTTGCTGACGAAGACGATCTGCCGTCTCCCAAGTATCTTCCTCAACCTTCACCCTCCAAGATTCGTAAAAGAGACTCTCACCAGGTTCTGACTATGGAGGGATTACTGCCCACTTTGGAAGAGGAAGAAGATGAGGAAAGTGATTTCTCTGGCGAAACAGAATGGGGCGATAGTGGGGAAGAAGAGGATGATGACAAGGCGGTGGGTCTTTCGGCAGACATTTCGAACCTCCCTACCCCTTCTACACTCCCTTTGTTTCCACTGACGTAGAGAGACCAACAACTTACACTTGGGTGTCACAGAGACTGACGGTGACCCCAATTCCATTTACTGCGACGCCAGGCCTAAACGTCCCCGACCCTGGAGACGAACCCCGACATTTCTTTGACTTTTTACTAATGGACAAACTAATAAATCTGGTTGTGACGGAGACGAACCGCTTTGCCGACACATTACTGTAGGCGAACATAGCTCCGAAAGCAAGGATTGTTAAATGGAAACCGTTGACCCCGGCAGAGTTTCTGACTTTTCTCGGTATCCTGTATCACATGGGCACCATCCCATTGAGCAGGATATCCAAGTATTGGAGCACGGATATTCTATTTAACTTTCCTTTCTTCTGGAGCTGCATGAGCCGTGACAGGTTCATGGGGATTTTACGTCTACATTTTGCAAAGAACCCTGAACCCCATGAACAACAACCAATGGACAGACTGTATAAGATACGAAAGCTTATAGACATCTTTCATAACAGAATGGACGAAATAGTGACCCCGACATGTAGACTATGCGTAGATGAGTCTATGGTCCTATGGCGGGGACGACTAGTATTCCATATTTATATGAAGGGGAAGAAACATAAACACGGAATAAAAATGTACATGTTAACCGAACCTTCCGGATTAGTTATGAGATTCATCGTGTACACTTGATCTTCCGATGCTGATGTAGGAGGCCGAGGTCATGTTGACAATGTTGTATGTAAACTAATGGATGGTCAGTTGGATGCCGGCCATTCATTGTTTATGGATAATTATTACAACAGTGTTAACCTGGCCCACCACTTGCTAGAACGGAAGACCTATTGTACAGGGACTCTCAGATCCAACCAGAAGGGAAATCGGTTTCACACATGTAAAAAACCATTCCCAGCTGCTATAGCTAATGAAACTTTCTGCTCACAGGCAAAGTACAATAAAACATTTTATAACCCAACCTCTTTTGCCTTTTTCAAGAGGAAATACACAAGGCCAAATACATGACAGCTGTGTGACACGTGTGTATTGAATGTTGATCGCAAAAAAATGCATATCATCGGAAACATGCAAGAAAAAGTTCAGATAAACTAACAAGTTAGGAAAGTGTACAACGTATCACATGAATGACATTTTTCCAAAACAGTGGATTGGCAGAGATGGACCAATGCAATGGCTTGGCCACCTCATTCACCTGACCTATCACCATTGGACTTCTTCTTATGGAGGCATGTTAAAGGTGTAGCTTACTACTCCAAAATCACATTCTTTCGAATGCCAAGGCACAGAAGACACGCAGGATCACTTAGGACGCACGTTTCGACAGCAACGCTGTCATCTTCAGCAATGTCAAAGTGTGTAAGGTTAGGCGGAGTATTTATACTATTGTTGACCGTTAGAGAAGTAGGGGAGGGGAAAGGGAAAAGTGTATCGATCGTTAACTGAAATAAAGGGGAATTAAAAACCTATAATTTACATCTCAAAATCACCAAAAATCTTTCTCGCACAGACATTTTCCTCTTTGATCAATACAGCACAAAGATGCACAGTGTCATAGAACATAAAATTGAAAATAAAAAACTTAAATTACGGAAAAAAATACTTTTTCTTACAAACAGCAACCCTAAAACATCACCTACACCTAGTCCATCTAAGAATTTCGTTGTTAACTTATCGAACGAATCATTCCATAAAAATGAAATTGATCTTCTCAACAAAGGTCTCAAACACACTCTTCAATACCAAAAACCTCCGATAGACGACATAATCGCGGAAATCGAATCTTCCATAAAATTCCTCCCTAAAAACACTAAAACATTCATCAGAAATGCCACTTACCATCAAATAAAAAATAATATCACCAACATAAATAAACTATCAAACGATTAGTTCTTTAAACAAAAGAAACTGTTACTACCTAAAAGCAGATAAAGGAAACAACGTAGTAATAATAGATAAAACTGATTATCACAAAAAAGTTGAACATCTTTTCAACGAAGGTCTGTATGAGAAAATCACAAAAAATCCTCTTAACAAAATGATCACCTCTACAAAAAGCGTTCTTAAAACATGTCCTACACTAATAAACAAACAACTCCTTTACCGTTTAAACATCTCAAATCCGACAGTCCCCAGAATGTACGGCCTACCAAAATTACACAAACCTAACATTCCTTTAAGATCTATAGTTTCAGGAATCAATGCTCCCACATACAATTTAGCCCACTGGCTCAACAACGAATTTAAGCAAATGCAATTTCCTAATGATCCACGTATCAAAAACTCAACAGATTTCATCAACAAAGTAGAAAACGTAATTCTTTCAGACAACGAAATGCTGGTATCGTTTGACGAAAAATCTTTATTTCCTAGTGTCCCCATAAAAAACACAATAGAATTTCTAAAAAACTCACTACTAGAAAAAAACCTTTCTGGTCCGATTGTGGACGAATACATCCGCCTAACTTCCCTCTGTATGCAACAAACATTTTTAGGTCAACAACTCTTTTTATCAACAGAAAGAAGGCACAACCATGGGCAACCCTTTATCTCCTTTATTAGCAGAAATCTTCATGACAAATTTCGAACGCATTTGTAAGAACACCTTTCCGTATTTTCCTAAAATTTGGCTCAGATATGTAGATGACATCTTCGCTATTTTCGACACATCGAAAGGAGACATTGTAGATTTCTTAAACTTGTTAAACAAGCTGTTTGACACTATTAAATTCACACATGAAACAGAAAATGAAAAATCTCTACGTTTCCTACACATTCTTCTAACTAGGAAAAACAACAAATTACATTTCAACATTTACAGAAAACCTACACATACCAACACATACATCCACATGAGTTCTCACCATCACATTTCACAAAAACTAGTACCTTTTCATTCCATGATCCATCGATTACTCAACACACCACTATCAAATACAAATTTCTCCAAAGAATTATCCTATATAAAACACATAGCCATTCACAATGGTTTTAAACCAGAACTCATTCATAAAATATTAAAAAAACATCAACACAGAATGAACCTTAGAAACTGCACAACACTCAACAACAAAGACACCAATACCAAAAAATTTATGAAGCTACATTACTACCCTTATGCTACCAAAAAACTTCAAAAAATCTTCTCCGAAATAGGATTACACAGTTTTTGTTAATGAAAATAAATTGTCAAATCTCATTAAAAACCCTAAAGACAGCATACCCCCCCACAAGAAATCAGGCATATACCAAATCAAATGTGAAAAGTGTGACAAAATTTATATTGGACAAACGAAAAGGAAATTAGAAACACGTTTCAAAGAACACTTAGCCCATTACAGAAACAACAGAATAGACAAGTCCAGTGTAGCATCTCATATCAACACCTGCCATCATCCTATCACAACCGAAAATTTAAAACTTCTAAAAACGGTCACCAACGAAAACAAACTACATGCCTATGAAGGCCTTTACATACACCATAACCAAAACAAGATAATGAATAACAACGCTGGCCCTATCCCCCACTCCCCTTTATTTCAGTTAACGATCGATACACCTTTCCCTTTCCCTACTTCTCTAACGGTCAACAATAGTATAAATACTCCGCCTAACCTTACACACTTTGACATTGCTGAAGATGACAGCGTTGCTGTCGAAACGCGCGTCCTAAGTGATCCTGCGAGTCTTCTGTGCCTTGGCACGTAAGTACTGCCTTTACGGTGATTTGGAGGTATTTTTCCAATTTTATTCATTGTCTTCACCGTGTCTCGTGAGTTCTTCATTTTATTTAAAGTTATAAAGTGCACACTGACTTTATAAACACCCTGTATTTAAATTGGCTGCCATTTTGAATAAAGCAGACAGACTGACACTAAATCCCAGTGTTGACCCTTAGTGCCCTCTACAATCTTGCCAAATTTGGTCAGAAGCTGCTGAGAAATCTGGGCGTGCATAAAGGAATTTAGAATCACATGGTCAGACAGACACTAAAACCCTGCACTGACTTTCCCCTTAGTGCCCCCTACTATCATGCCAAATTTAGTTGTAATTGGTTGATTATGAGTGTGCATAAAGGAGCAGACAGGAAATGGGTCGCATTTTGAAACAAATGGACAGATGGACACGAAAACCATTAACCTTACCCTTGGTACCCCCTACAATTGTGCCAAGTTTGGTCGGAATCAGTTGAGAAACGTGGGTGCCAAAAATGCATGAAATTTGAAGATTTCGATCGATAATAAAAATTCCGTGACCTAAATAAGAATTTTAGTTCTTTTCCTCTTATAACAGTGCAAATCCTGCTCCGTTATCACAATTCTAAGACATTTTAAAGTGAAAAAGAAAAAAATCTCTGACCAATGGATTTGAGACTTCATACGTCAACCAGATGGGAAAAGAATGTTCATGGAATCAAAGCCATTTTATCTTTCAACATTAAACTAATTTTATCCATATCAGCAAGTACTTCATTAAGCCTCCGATTTTTAACATCTTTGGTGGAAACGGTATATCGGTAAATGCCAATGCTCAATAAGGAAAGGATATTAGGTACAGAAATAAAATGAATATAAGAAAAAAAGTCAAAGGGAAAAAAGTCATGGAAAAAAATTCATAGGAAAAAAAGCCCTATAGTAAGATATCAATAAGGAAAAAACCTTCACCATTACTACTTGCCTGATGTTTTTTTTGTAAATGGTAAGAATTTTAGAAGCATCAACATGTCTGCTATATGTTGTTTTTTGAGTTGTATATTGCTTATGGGGAAGGAGTGATGAAAATTCAGTATTTGGGTGGCGACATATGATTTTTCAAAATTGCTGTGTTTAAATAGGATTAAATTTTTTCCTGCGACTTTTTTCCTAAAATATTTTTCCTAGCGTAAATTGTGATTTTTTTCCATGACTTTTTTCGCCCACCAATAAAATATCCTATCTTGGTTTTCATGTTAAATCTAGTTGATTGACATGTGGAGAATCTTGCTCATCATTGCAAGGGGTTGAGTGGATTCTGTGGCCGGCTACCGATTCAGGGTAGGGGCAGACTGAGTGGTGAAGCAAATGTCAATTGATAAGAGCTAACTTTTGCTATTGTTGATAAACAGGAATATGCAGTCTGTGGAATGTGATAATGAAGAAACTAGGAAACATGCGACAACTACGAAGAGTGATATTTTGGAATGCGGCTCGCGGCTTCAGAAATATGTTGTTATGCAGCCCGCGTAACGCTGGGAGTTCGAGACATCTGCTCTATACATAAATTTATTATTTATGTTATCACCCTTTTTCACATTATGCCCTTCTATTGGTGATCCATTTATATTAACCCTCTCTGAATCAATAAAAGCGTCATTGACTCTGAAGGCCCATTTATTTTTAACAGTGGCCCCAAAGCATTTCCAACCGAGTTAACAAACGGTTCCATTACTTTTTCAAAATTTAACAACCAATTGTCGAGAACCGGCCCCAGCTCAGCACTGATTATAAATATCTTCGTCTGAAGGTAATACATTTAAATAAAATCTGATGTGGCCAAAACATGACTTTCTCCATATTTGGGGTATAGATATTTAAATTATTATGAATAGTATTATAAGGCAAAATTATTATTTCGTATCGTAAAATAATACAGTCGTCCTTATTGCCGTGAATTATATTTTGAATATGTTTACAGAATTCACCGCTACATGGTGGTGGCACTGTATACTGAAAATTACGAATACAGGCAGTCCTCGACTTTCGTACATAATGCGTTCCTGAAAACGTGTCCGAAAGTCAAACATAGATTTACATGTTATAGGGGGGTTCTGTTCCCTTTCTCTTGTTTATGTCTATTTATTTTTTTGTATTTTTGGTGAAATTATCTTTGTTTATGGCAGTGTCTTTTCTGGGAGAGGTGGAAGACCAGCTGTTGCTGAACCTCAATACCGTTTTACAGGCTATGAGTTGGATAATAAATTACTTTGTGATTAATGAAACTTATTCTGTGATTTGTGACTACAATGTGATTACCAGCTGTAAATAAATATTATTATTATTAATGTTCGAGTTGTACAAATATCGAAGGCAAGAAAGTCGAGGACCGCCTGAAGTGCACATATGAAATTCCTCTTTTATCATAAAAGCATTTGCTATTTTCATAGTTTTCTTTGTAATATTGCCTAAACTTGGCCCCAAAGAGAGTGATGATGGAAATGAAAGAAAAGTCGGTAAAAAGGGCAAAAAAAGTGACGAGTTTGGAGAAGAAAATTGAAGTTTTAGATAGGCTTGCGCATAATGAATTTGCTTCATCAGTTGGTAAATTACTTGGTGTGAACGAGTCCACAATAAGAACGATTAAGAAAAGTGAAGAAGCGATCAAGAAAGTCTCTCTGAGTTCAATTGTCATCCACGAGAAAGCCAAGCTACTGCACTATCATTATGTCTCAAATTGTTTCGCTGTCTGTTAAGGGGTATCCCCAACATCATCGAAGCGTGTGTAGATCGGTTCCTTGCTCTTTAATAAAATGTGGCATTTATTCAGAACACCACAGTACGAATTGCATTATTATATTTGTCCTTCTCCTTCACAATTGAGCACACACTTGACCAGCTTAAGTTCAATGAGCGTCCGATTGAAGCTAAAGTTTTGCCGCTTTCGGCACGCCTAATTATTTCCATCTTTTTCCTAATCGTGTTCACTTTATGATCCCTATGTTTCTTTCCACTTGTATTAGCACTTTCAGTTTTCCGTTTATCACTCGTGTTTATAAAATAATGTGTGTAAAATGCACAAAGAAACACTGCTGTACGTACAAACAAAGACGGTAACATTGCCGAGACTGAATAATAATGATAATAATTTATTGATTATTAACTGACTTTACAGGGGTATTAATCTTGTCAAATTTCAGTACAATATTAAAAAATCTGATGTGGCCAACACATGAATTTCTCCATATTTGGAGAATAGTTATTTAAATTATTATGAATAGCATTATAAGGCAAAATTATTATTTCGTATCATAAACGAATACAGTCGTCCTTATTGCCGTAAATTACGTATTGTGATACCCCTTTTTTACGCGTCCTCATGTAAATTAGAAACAGCACACCTCACAGGGTTATCCCACGGGATAACGTCAAATATAAGAAAAAAACGTTTGTTGGGTGCCAGAGCTAAAAAAAACTATATTCTTTCTACTCAAAACAGGTAATACAAAACAATGAATATGAAAACACAATTAACCCTTTTACACAATTTATAGAACTAAACTGACACAATCGTGTTTTTTTAACACGTATAAATTCCATACAATACGTTAACAGGTGATTCCTCGTCTGACACGTTGGATGATTCTTGGTGACCAGTTCTTCTATGACAACTGCACTTAGAGAAGCATCACGGCGGGTTCCTCCTTGACTTTTGGATCCCCTATCGCATGCCGTTTCTCACACGTCGCCCAAATATAAGTCCCTAATTACACTCACAAATACAATTCCCCAAATTACAAAAATCCCCAAAATATAATGCGAGCAATTACAATTGCCTCCCAATACATGTATTAAATATATGTGCATTTGATACACACGAAAGCTTTTATAAGTTTTTTACAAATTACACATAGAAATAGCAATACCAAGAGAGCGTAGCAAGAACGAGAGACAAACCTCTCGAATGACTTAGAGTGACTTGGCGAGAACCTAGCAAACTTTGAGAGACCCGAGCAAGACCACCACAACAACCTGAGAGAACAACCAAGAACCCATTGTAGCCTAGTTGGGCTCCCTTTTATGCTGCACTACCCCTCCATCACCCCTCCGACCATCTTGCTTCTCACACCGGTTTCTCCTCCGGCGATGCCACACCTTTTCTGCGGTCGAACATACAGGCATCTTTTCGACCCTTCCTTTAGGATCGCACATACATTAGTTAGTACACTAAAAACTCGTTCACCAAAACGTTCACTTTTTATGTAACAAGTGTGGAACACTACAGTATATTTTGAATATGTTTACAGAATTCACCGCTGTTGGTACTGTAAACTGAAAATTACGAAAAAAGTCAAATATCTCCGAAGTGGATGGTTCTTCGAAAATTTGTTTCAAACAAACTTCTCTACCACTTTCGTCCTCACGAAGATTACCAATAACAATGTTTTTAAGGAGATATTTGACGAAAACAGAAAACCGATTATTTATAAATAATTCCTAAACAATAACTTCTATGGAAAATTGTTTCAAATGAAAGTTGTAGGAAATTACATTCTCTATAACCTTTGTATAGAATTGTATATACAATAACGATGTTTTAATGGAGAAATATCGCAAAAACCGAATCGGGTTTCGAATAAACCTTGACTTCCGGTTAACCGTTATTGTCCAAAAACTTATCCGCTTCGGGCATGGATGTTGTGATGTATGTTGATTTTCTCTAAGAGAATTTGTCGGTGCAAAATAACCTTAGCTGTTAATGCACCTAAAAACCTAATTACTACTACTACTACTACTACATATTTGACAGAAACCGAAAAACCGATTATTTATAAATAATTCCTAAACAATAACTGCTATGGAAAATTGTTTGAAATAAAAGATGTAGGAAATTATATTTTCTACATTTTTTGTAATGGTCAATGTATACAATAATGACGTATTATCGAAGAAATATTGCAAAAACCCAATCGGTTTCGAATAAACCTCGACTTCCGGTTAACCGTTATTGTCCAAAAACTAATCAGTTCTTTGTGCTCATGTTAAAGTGTTATATATGAATTATGGTTTAATATGACAAGTACTTTTTGAGTTAAGAGTGCCCACAATCACATACATCCACACACATACACACAGACATCATTCCGAAAATACTCTAAATGTATTCTAGAGACCTCAAAATGTGTATTTCCATTGAAATCTCAAGGTCGATTTTTTTCGTGATCGCTATACCTTTCCCATTACTACGTATGGAGCAAGTAAAAACATTACACACAAATCTTACATTACATACAATACATATATTATTACGTAGCATACTTTAATTTATTAAAGGTGTTAGGTTGCCTGACAGACAGCGCCATTATGCGATAGCTTGAAATGTTTGATCGTCAGCTGACGAACGAAAGTCCGAATTTGGCGTTGTTCGGCATACAAAAGGCGGTTTAGGGGTGAGAATTTACAATGTACGAAAGAGCGAATTGTACTAAAGTCGAATGTACAAAGTCGAGGACTGCCTGTAAGTTAAATATCTCCCAAATGGATGGTACTACAAAAATTTGTTCCAAACAAAACTTGGAAGAAATATTATTCTCTACAACTTTGGTCCTCACGATGAATACAAATAACGATGTTTTTAAGGAGATATTTGACGGAAACAAAAAAAACCGATTACACAGTCCAACAAATGAAAAGTTTTTTTTTGTTTCCTTTGCTAAAATAGGTGTTTCATATAGACATTTTTGTGCTGAATACTAATCTGTTTTTAAAGTTTTGTATCACGTATACTTTTTGAGAAATGAACATAGTTGTGTTTACGATAAGAAAAGTGAAATATGCCTTCTCTTACCTAAAATATTTTGGCTGATCACTTCGTCTTGTAGGATGACTGTGGAATTTCTCGGATGAGACACCAACAATCAGCTAACATGGTAGAACTCCACTTTCCTTTATATCATAGTTCCATGGTTGATATATCTTGGTAGAACCTTTCTCCATGTTCATCACTGACCTCACCCAAATTGGCAGGAAAAAAATGCAGATGGGAATCCAGAAAATGTAATTTAAGGTACATATTACAACCTAAATTATGATATGCCTGTAGCATTACTGCCACAATATTTTCGTAATTTGAAGACTTCACTTTTCCCAAAAAAATTTCTGTAACCTGCTTAAATCCAGTCCAGGCAGCACATTCCTTCTGGTTTAAAGATTCCTCAAATTTTGCATCTGAAAGTAGTTGCCTAATTTGAGGGCCAATAAAAATGCCTTCTTTCAGTTTGGACTCGCTAATCTTTGGAAATTTACTACGGAGGTACTGAAAACCTGGACCATCACGATTCATTGCCTTCACGAAGTTTTTCATAAGTCCAAGCTTTATGTGTAATGGTGGCAAGTATACTTTTTGTGGGTTCACCAATGGTTTATTTTAAATATTTTTTTCTCCTGGAGTTAAACATTCACGTAATGATCCTTTTTCGCTCTACTATCCCATTCACAGAGAAAACAACAATATTTTGTATATCCACTTTGTAATCCAAGAAGAATTCCTATTACCTTAAGGTCACCACATATATTCCATTTATACTTATCATAATTAATTTTTTCTAAGAGGGACTTCATATCTTTATAAGTTTCTTTCATATTGTCTGAATGTGCAAGTGGGATGGATGGCTTAGTGTTACCATTGTGAAGAAGTCCAGCTTTCAAACTTATTTTTGATGAGTCAATGAAAAGTCACCATTCTTCTGGTTTATGATCTTGTCCCAGGCATTTCATTAATCCATTTACATCGTTACAGAAAGTTAGTTCGCCGCATTCTGAGAAAACGTTAATTTGGTCTTTTTGGCGGTTCCAAAAAGCAGTTACTTTGGTTTCCTTTTCAAGAAGATTCCATCCTTGAAGGAGAGAGGCTGAAAGCTCTGCCTGAATTTTTGATAGATTGAGATCTATGACAAGATCGTTTAACTCTGATTGAGTAACTAAATGGGGGCTTTTTGAATCATCAGCTTCAAAATCTGTATCATAACTATTTTTTTCTACAAACATCGGCTCTTCATCTCTGCTCTCCAAATCTGAATTTGTTGGTGGTCTTGGCACTGGTAAGTCAACAGAATGTGGAACTGGTCGAATAGCTGATGTGAGATTAGGCACAATTTCACCATCATCACGGAGTAAATACAACTACTCTCATTTCTCGAAATCTATACGTGATACAAAAATTTTTAAAGTAGATTCGGATTCAGCATAAAAAAACTCAGAATCACCTAAGATTTTTAAGGGAACAAAAATTGTGTTTAACAGTGTTATTTTTACGTGTATGACATGGAAATATTTTTCTATTAAGAAAGCAAAGAAACAGTCGCGAACGCGACATCGCTCTTTTAATCAAAGTAAGATATATCGGTGTAAGGTTATGATTCTACTAGAGAGATTTACCTTATTTTATTCTATGTTATAATATTGAAATATGTTCGATGTTAGAATATTAACCTTTATTATATTTTATAGAATTGTCGTTATCGAACTCAATGATGCAGTTTATATAATTATCCTGGCAATAAATATCGTCTATACCTATTACATTTCTTTGAGGAATAAAAATCTACTTTTGTTTTCAATGTGCAAAAATAATTTTAATACTTAAAAGAATATTTGATGAAGAATAATTCACTGGACAACAGAAAAACACATTTTTGATTATTTGTTGAAAAGTTATTGCATTTGATGCGGCACAATGCGTGAGCTGAGAAGACTACAGATAGATTGCGTCGCAGCCTAGCGGTGGTTATAGCGGCGACAAATCTAACCGTGGACTCTTCGAGCCATGCGCATCTCGGTGCTTCAAATGCTAATAACTTTTTAACAAATAATCGTAATTCAGTTCTTGAAAAAATACTTTAAAGTAGGGAAAGTAAGCTTCAAATTTACGCTTACCAAAATTTTTTACGATTTATTTTTGGAGAGTTATGTCATTTTCAATTTTTAAAATTTCCGTTTTTTCCCGTTTTTTCACAAAAATGTCAGAGTTTTGTGCTTGTGGCTTCTACAGTAATTTATTTTTGAACTGATGCATTTTTTAATACATAGTAGCAACCTTTTGGAGTAATAAGTCGCAAATCAGATTGCGTTATCATTTTTTGTTGCCATCTGAGAATTTTCGAGAAAAAATCGACTGAAAAAATAGATTTTTGCAATTTTTAAAAAAATGGAGGGTGATGGAAAAAAACGGATTGCGGATTTGTTTTCAGCGTTCCGAAATCATAAAGAATCACCCTTCAAAGTTCAGGAAACAAAAATGCTGTCGAACAGTGTTATTTATAAATAATTCCTAAATAATAACTGCTATGGAAAATTGTATGAAATAAAAGATGTAGGAAATTATATTTTCTACATTTTTTGTAATGGTCAATATATACAATAATGACATATTATCGGAGAAATATCGTAAAAACTGCATCGGGTTTCGAATAAACCTCTACTTCCGGTTAACCGGTATTGTCCAAAAACTAATCAGTTCTTTGTGCTCATGCTAAAGTGTTATATATGAAATTTGGTATTAATATGACAAGTACTTTTGAGTTAGAGTGCCCACAATCACATACAGATATCCTTCTATCCACCACCCCCCTCCCCACCCACCCCACCCACACGTGCACACACACATCATTCCGAAAATAGTCTAAACGTGTTCTAGGGACCTCAAAATGTGTATTTCCGTTGAAATCTCAAAGTCGATTTTTGTCGTGATCATAATACTTTCCCTATACTACGTATGGAGAAAGTAATAAGGTCTCATGTCACTGGGATGAATTTACTTGTTATATTAAAGATAATTACTTTGATTTAGTCTTACTACCAGAAGTTGCTATAAGCAGTGATGCTGTTAGCATTTATGACCTTAATAGATACAATAGTTACCACTTTACAAGGGTCCTTGGTCGAGGTGGGGGTATCATTGTTTACTGTAAGGAAAAATTATTATTCCCAACAGCATCCATGGATTTTATATCTAGTACTTTTGAATTTGAAAGTGGTAATTTGATGTATGGCTATGGATGTTATAATATAAGTATAGTATGTGTTTATCAACCTCCATTAAGTAATGTTACTGACTTCCTATCTGAACTAAATAATCTCTTCGAGTATATGTATACCCAACAACAAATACATTGACATTGATTCATTCTGTTTCCAAACAAAGTTGTAATTATGATACTGTCAAGGTGCAAACGTGCATGATTTATTTTTCGCAATCCTTCCCCTGTCCTTCCTTCCATTCTGGTGCCAGGAAGTTACTCCTCACATTACCATGCTTCATATCCTGCTATAGGTAGGAATGCTTACCCAGCCACCCTACTAAGCCTTTGTACACCTCCCAGTATCAGAGTATGCACCAAACTTTGAACATTAGTGGCGGCATTATTAACCAGTGGAAAGAACCCACGAAGGGTCACATGTGGACGCTACTGAGAGATGCCGAGGATATGATGGAAAAGCACGGGGTTACTCGGGAGTGGGGAGTCGGGGACACCAGACAACGGTCAGCAGTTGCCCATCACCGATCGTGGAATGTGAGAATGTAACAATGATTAGCAATAAAGAGTAGCCTTCTGTCGGAAGTAATAACCTTTTATTGGTGAATCCCTGCCAGATCTTCCTCGAATGGGGCTCCGAACCTGCGGAGCCCATACAATTGGTGTCAGAAGTGGGATTTGGCAAATTCGCTGATATCTGGAGCAAGTTCACTTCCAACAAAATGGCGAAGCGCATAAGTTTCAGGGATGCAAGATGGAATTGGAGGAAGCAATAAGCGAGTTTGTGGAGAAGTTTTACCAGCTGGAGTGGGAAAATGAGGAACTTAGGCTCCGAGTGGCATCCCTGTCGATGCAGAGGAAGGACTACGCCTTGTTGAGTGTCGTGGGGAGATTCGAAGGGAAATCCAGGGAGGATGTAAGACTGTTCTGCAAACGTCTGGAGCTGGTCACGGAACTTAGCGGATGGGCCAACGAAGAAACCCTCAAGGTGTTTAAGTTGTGTCTAGGGGGTGAAGCCGCTGCATGTTCCCAGTAAACCAGAATGCATAGATGCCACCACATACAAAGACCTAAAGGCGCAGCTGCTTGACCGATACCGGACCAAGAAGAGCACACGCTTATTCCGGGAACTCCTCACTATGCTACTCAAGGGACCAGCTGATGACATGGAAACCTTCACTGATCGGGTGAGAAAGACCAATGCAAACACCTATGAAGCGGCAGGAACGCCGGAGTACGTCGCCGCTGTGAGGTACGAAGCTGACCAATGAGCTTTGGACGCCTTTCTCAATGGGTTACCTGGGGAAGTGGGATGCCTCTGCTGCTTAGCCAAGCCCGAGAGCTTCAACAAGGCGATTACGGCCACGATCCGGATCCAGGAGATGGAGAGGAGGGCGTACGCAAGGTTCCGACGAGTATTCCGCGCTCCGAGCGAGAGGGATTGTTACCGCCAAGGAGAGCCAGACCATTTTGCGAGGCAGCGCGGAGTGGGCAGACGCTGTTTCACCTGCAGCCGAGAGGGGCACTATGCCCGGAACTGCACGGCCAACCCCAGCAAGGCAGGCATTTTTGAATGAAGGTGGGGCCGGCGCCGCCGCCGACCCATGGTAAGTGTGGTGCTTCCGCGGGTGGAAAGGGCGGAGAGCATAGAAGATTTAGTGGCGGAAGTGATCGTGTGGAGGCAGAAGTGTAATTGGCTGATCGACACGGGCGAGTGTATCACTGATAGTGAAAAACTTGTGTGGGACGGAGAGGTTGCAAGCTTCCCCGTATCGAATAAAGGGCATTACGGGAGGGATGGTCTGAAATCACAGGGAGATGACGGTGGAATTCGAAATGCAAGGGTCGGGCTACGAGATGTGTATGTAAGTGGTTGACTCCTTGGGGGGTTATGAGGGGATACTTGGCCTTGATTTTTTGATTAAATATAGTGGCATAATTAACGTGTGTGATAGGACTTTACGCATGGGTCGCAGGTTAGTGGTGCTGCGGGAGGGGGGGGGGGGGGGTGAACGGAAAATGCAGGAACTGAAGATGGGCTAGGTAGCAAAGGCAAAAAGACTCGATGTTCCTGTCTAATTATTGAAAGCGGAGACTATCCCACCGTTGACCGAAAAGATTATCCGCGTTAGATTGCCGGAAGAGGATGTAATTAAAGGCAGCCTGTGCATTACAGAACCAGAGAAACTAGAAATTAACAACTGTAGTGTGGCGAGAGGACTTTGCCAAATCTCCAAGGATAGGGAAATTATGTTGAAAATCGCAAATTTCGGTGAAGAGGAATTGATCTTATGGAAGGGCACACACCTGGCTACAATGAGTGAGGTGGGGCAAGTAGAGGCGGAAGGTGAGGAACAAAGACGAATCGATCGTATTCCAATGACTGAAGGAGAGAGTAAAAGATTAAACTTTTCGGAGAAAGTGCAACACTTGGGGAAATTGGAAAAGGAGAAGCTTCTAGAGCTGTTGGAGGAATTTGAGGATTTATTTGAAGGGGACATGCTGCCAGCAACCGATCTGACATCGCATCGGACCCCAACGGGGGACGCGATGCCCATCTACCGCAAACCCTACCGAATTCCTCACCATCAAAAACAGCTGGTGGAAAACCTTGTCGAAGATCAGCTGCGCGCCGGTGTTATTGTTCTGTCCGAAAGCCCTTGGGCCACCCGTCGTTATTGTGCCCAAAAAATCGTTAGACGCCACCCCTAATTACCACTCCTGTGTTGACTTTCGGGTCTTCAATGGTATAACAGCTCCCAATGTTTATCCACTACCCAATCTTAACGAAACCATGGACTACTTGGGGGAAAGCCGATATTTTTCGACACTTGATTTAACGTCCGGGTATCATCAAATTAAAATGCACCCTGATTCTCAAGCAAAAACCGCATTCAATGTTGATAGTGGACACTATGAATATGTTGTATGCCATTTCAGTTAAGGAATGCACCTGCCACGTTCCAAAGAATGATGGACAAAGTGCTGAGGGGGCTAAACCCGGAACAGTGCTTAGTTTACTTGGACGATGTGATTGTGTTCGGTTCGACAATCGATCAGCACGCAGAACGACTCCAACAGGTATTCGATAGGCCATGGGAGGCAAGACTATCCCTCAAATTGGCGAAATGTCATTTTTCCGTAGAAGAGGTGAAATAACTAGGGCACGTTATAATTAAGGAGGGGATACGCCCCGATCTGGATAAGATCTCGGCTGTCGAAAACTTTCCGACACCGACGTGTGTGAAAGAAATGCAATCCTTTCTTGGGCTCGTTAACTATTATAGGAGGTTCGTAAATGATTATGCGGTGATAGCGAGACCATTGACAAGGCCATTGAAAAAGGGAACTACATTTACTTGGACTCCTGAATGCGACGAGGCCATGAGGAAATTAGAGAGTGCTTTGACTTCGAGTTCCGTTTTACATTATCCCGATTTTAAAAGACCTTTCGTAATTTCTGCTGATGCCAGTAACTTCGCCATAGGAGCCATGTTATTGCAAGTGGTAGACGGCGAGGAGCAGCCCATCGCTTATGCGTTGAGACAACTCCACGCGGCCGAGATAAATTATACAACTACTGAAAAGGAACCATTAGCGGTAGTTTGGGCTGTTAGTTATTTTCAATGTTAAGTGTATGGCAAAAAATTCAAAATTGTCACCAATCACGCGGTGCTTAAGTGGCTTTTTAGTCTTAAGGATCCCAACAAGCGATTAATGCATTGGACTGTGAAACTTGGGGAATATGTCTACAAAGTAGAATACAAGCCCGAGAAATTGCATTTGAATGCGGATGGGCTTACAAGGAGAGGCTACAGAGTGTAACTCTCAGATTGATTCATCTTCTACCAGTGGAAAGTTTAGGTAAAAAAAAATACCATTTCGGAATTAGGGGCCAACGCCTTTTAGTTTAAGAGAAATAATTAATTAAAAAGTACAAAAATGGGCCCATCTTAATAAATCCAAGTAACTTCGCTCTTAATTTCACTAGCGACCGTAGCCTAGGGGATAACAAGTATGGCTTTCGAGATCAGTGCTGTTCAACTTTTTTTCTCGAGTAAAATTTTATTTTTCGTGCTAGTTTTTCTCCAATTTTTTGGAAAATACTTAATCACCGCAATTTTTATTTTTTTCACAGAGGATATTTGTTTTTAATCACTAGACCACTATTTTTCCCCATTTTTCAAAATATATTTATACACCACTATTTGCGTATTTTATTCCCAAACTACTCCCTCAAGAAAATTAGCCGCGTCTCTCCATCACTACATTGACACTCTCTGTAGACATTAGCGTATTCTTTAACCTGTGATATTCCGCCATAATTGCACTTCCGCCCTTTACATCTAGTTTGCATTTTCCGCGCATTCCTTTGGATGTTAATCGTCGAAAAAAATTATAATATAAATATTCATGGCAATAGGGGCAGCATATAAATAGCTGCGAGCGGCACGAATTATTTCTTAATGTAAATGAAGTTTCGGAATCGGAACATGGAACGTCAGAAGCCTTTTCGCAGCTGGTAAGCTGGATAACGTTATAAAACAAGTTAAAAGGTTGGGAATGGAATTGATGGGAATAAGTGAACTAAGATGGCCTAGTTCAGGAACATATCGACGTGACGATGGCACCCTATATTATTCTGGTAGCCAAGATAACGATCCACACCACAGAAATGGGGTGGATATCTTTGTGACTACAGATATCTCAAAGTACATGAATAACTTTGTACCAATATCAGACCGAATCATGTTATTGCAGTTAAACAGTACCTCTTTTAAAATAAATTTCTTACAAATATATGCACAAACGGCAGATAAAAAATATGACGACGAAGTCGAAGCATTCTAAGAGCAACTCAACAATATCCTGAAAGGTCTTAAGAGTGATGAAGTTACATATATTATGGGCGACTTCAACGCAAAAATTGGTAGGGGACGACAAGCAGACTTGGTAGGAGATTATGGTCTAGGGCAGTGGTCTTCAAACTTCATGAGGCTGCAGAACCCTTTCGTCCAAATTTTTTTTCCTGGGAACCCTAACACCGAGAAAACGCACCAAAGATGGTATTAGGAAGTGAAATTGAAAGAAAAGTCAAATTTATAACAAAATAAAAATCGAATTTATTCATAACACAGAAAAAGGAAAGAAATTTAAACTAAAAAAAACATTAAAAACAAAGACTTTTAAATTCATTATACACTAAAATTATTACAAGCATTGAATGGCTAGGATGTGCCTGCTTTTGTTTGCAAATGTGATCAAAATTTAGAACAACTGTTTATTAACACAACCAGACATGCGCAATAGGGTGGGCCAAAAAAAGAAAAGTGTTCAGATCAAAGTGTAATAGTGCGGAAAAGTTGCCTTTGGTGAATAGAAGACGAGTGCAAAAATTTTTTTCCAAATCGGTCAATATTTGACCCTCGCGCATCGCGTTCAAAGTTTCGAAAATTTGAACATTTCTACCCTTATTTCTGTAATTTTTTAAAATTATTCCTGACAGGAATATTTTGCTATATGGTGTCAATATATGATGTTTTGGCACTAAAAGGTCATTTTCAGTTGTCACGGACGGAACGTTCAGAACATAGCGTCTTCAACGAAAGAATACACTGGGACTCCCCTCCACACTCAACTCTCTCCCAGAAGACAATGCAGTCGAACCTCATCTGTGAATTTGAAGATGTTTTGTGTGAATGGATTGTAAAATCGTGGAATGATATTAAAGCAGAAACCATCATCAAGTCATTAAAAAAATGTGGAATATCGAATTCCATGGACGGTGAGGAAGATAATTTATTGTGGGAAGATGATAATGAACACGAATCCTTAACATCTGATACAGAGTGGGATCCTTACGAGGTTGACAGCACTGAAATTGCTCCGGATGATGAATTTCATAAACTCTTTGGGACGGATGAAGAATACGAGGAATTTTTTGGATTGTAAAATGTACAACCTATTCCCAAAAATGCAGTGTCGATTTTTTACTTATTAATTCATTGGTTTCATTAAAAAAATATCATTAAAGGCCAAATAGAAGGCAATAAAAACAAGTCTGAATTAGCCATAAAACCATACTGCCATCTATTGACAGTATTTCTATTTATCCTTCGTTTCTGTAATTGTAAATAGATCGTTTATATTTTTGAGAATTGAGTACCTAATAAAAAGAAAAAAAACTGACTTGAATTTTTAATAACGATTAAAATTAATTATTACAAATCTTATTAAATAAATGTCGGAAAATGTAAACAATGGAGCAGCTGATTCAAAATGGCGATCACCTACACTGAGAGATCAACAGTCTTCATAAATATTGATGTTACTCATGAGCAGTTTAAGGTTCGCATTTTTATGTTCGGCGTATAGGTCGACTCTAAGTTTTAGGAAAATGTTTTTAAGCTTCAAAGGTTGACTTATACGCCGGAATATACGGTATATTCTACAGCAATGTCGAAGAAATAATAAGATCACCAACTTATATTGGTAGAATGGACCATCCTCGTAAAATAAGAGAGATAGCCTGTAGGACTGAGAGGTACAAAGGCTAGTTTTTCCCTAGAACGATATCTGAGCAGACCAGAATTTACAATAAGAAATCAGCCGACGTAGAGTGATACTATTCATTATTATGCACTTTCCCTTGGTGCTATTGCACCTCCTGCCACACACCATTGTGGTGGCTTGCAGGGTGAACTGTAGATATAGATATAATCAAGTTTTTGCAATAACTCAACTTTCTTAACAATTGATCATGAATTGCGCTTCCTTTTTGTTTGCATACTGTTACCCCTAATGGTATCTGATGGTCTTTTTGAGATGTTCACTATCACAAACACGATAAATGACCACGTATCTTACGATATGTTAGGAAACAATCACTACAAACCACGATGATGACTGATGCAGTGCAGGCGGTGTCAGATGTCAGGTTACATTGTAACTTAAGTTCGTCAACAAAGAATTCTTTGAGCAAGTCAGACCCAGTGATGACAACTTAGCTATTTTGTCGCTAGATTTAGAGCCTTCATTTCGTCGTTTTCGGATTTATGGATCAAGGGTGGTTGACCTGTATCATAAATGATAATAATAATATTCAATACATAGATTTTAATGTGTAAGTTATTAATTATAAGCGTAACTGTTTTCTTCTTGTGCCCTTTATGACGTCATGTAAAATAAATAAATGTGTTACCACATAAATTATCTTCTTTCTACTGTATTAATATGCTAATAACTTGATAAAGAATCAAGATAGAAACTCTAAATTTAGTAAGAATGCTCGACTCATATATTGTTGGTGGTGACGAAAAAAATTTCAGAAAAAGTTCTGGGTTCGACTCCAAGATAGGCATTTATATTTCTCATAAGGTAGGAGGGTGAGAGACAGAGAGACGGATAGATAGAGGGATAGAAAGGTGAGAAAGCGAGGGGGAGAGAAGCAATTATTTTTTTAAGTTTAACTAAAGAGAAGTAGCCGCATGGAGCATGGCACGGGGTTGGGTGCCGGAGGCGCCAGGGATGCAGCCCCTAGTTATTTTTAGATTACCATAATTTTCTGATTATAATATGCATTTTTTTCACGAAAAATTGACAGAAAGTTAGGATGCATATTATATATGGTAACGAATGCACACAACATTTTTCAGTAGGGAAATAATTTATATTTTCCAACATATATTTACCAATAAATCAGACATTTTAATGCATTTCGATAACATTCTTTTAAATATCATTTAGATTATTACACAATGAGACATATTTTTATGCATTGTATCGATCTTTAAAAGGAGAGTCAAAACCAGACGTAATGTTACGATATTACGATATTCTAAAGCATTTGATTCAATTAATCATAAAAGTCTCTCGCAAATTATGCAAAAATATGGCATTGTTGGCTCACTAAACATGTGGTTTCGTAATACTTGATTAATAGAAGATGTAAAGCCAAACTTGGTGAATACTACAGTGAAAAATACATTATTGATTATGGAGTACCACAAGGCTCAATTTTAGGTCCACTCTTGTTTAATATTTATGTTAATAATATGTGTATAGTAATAAAACATTGTAAGCTGATTCATTATGCTGATGATACCTTGTTTGCTATTGCTCATAAAAATTTGGATTCTGCTGAATTATTACTTCAACTGGACTTTTCAAACTTCATCAGGTGATCTCATGATTGGGAACTTATGGTAAATGCGAAAAGTGTTGTAATGGATATTAGATCGCCACATGTTGGAGTACAACTTATTATTACTATTCTCTGTCACAACTGTGAATGCTTCCATACTGAATTCTTACTATGTAACTGTGAAAAAATTAGAAATGTCAGTTCGCATATGCACTTAGGTATTACAACTGATAGTCAGACGGGATGTGTATATTATTAAACTTTCAAAAAAGCTTAGGTTTATCTTAATGAAGTTCTATCATATGCAAGACCATAAACCCATTGTATATAGACAAATGTTGTACTTTTCCTTATTTGAATCATTAATTAGGTACATCTCGATCGTTTTACGGTGGCAGTGCACAGAAGACACTTTCACGGTAGGACGAGTCCATTCTCGAGCCGGGACTGCCTATAGGGGATGCCATGTTTAGCCGTGGGCAATAGATGCGCGAACCTATACTCGTCCGAACCAAAATTCGTATACTGCGCAGCTCTGACGTCAGCCCTCCCCCCTTAAAGCTTTCCCTTCCCCTTTCATGCACCGTCGACTGCCACCATAAAATGACCGAGCTATACGACACTGAAGTAAGGGGCTTTGCTTCCAGTTGCTATCTTGACAGGATGTTTACAATACAAAAGCAAATGATAAAACATATAATTCCACCTCAGCTCTTGAAAATGGAAATAGGAACCTTGATATACAGTACAGCCTCATAAACCTGGCATTCAAGAACTCGGCATTCTCAAAAACTTGGCACTTTTTTAAAAGTTATATGTAAAAAATCCTAATACTCTAGAAATTACTTTAAATTGTGTATGCTAATCTATTTCCATTGTTTCGTTTACCTCATTATAACCACGTTTAGATTCGTGGTGACAGCAATTGTTTTTTGTTAATGCAATTAACACTTTTGTTAAATTTTACTTTGATATGACATCAAAAAAAGAAGACAACCCATAAGTGGTGTTATGAAATGTAAACAGAAAAATCTAAAAGTTAGCATCGACTTATATGCAGAACATAAAAATGTGAACCTTAAATTACAAATGAATAACATCGATATTTACAAAGACTGCTGATCTTTCGCTGGAGGTGATCGATATTTTGAATCAGCTGTTCCAGTATTTACATATTATGACATTTATTTTAGAAGATTTATAATAATTAATTTTAATACTGTATTTACTCACATAATCCGCATCCTCATGTACCACATGCACCCCTATTTTTGGTCCAGTTCAAGGAGAAAAAATAAATTCAAATTTTAATAAGTTGACGTCTATAGTGGCAGAAACTTAGAAAAAATCAAAAAAATGTGAGGATTCCCCGTGTGTTCTCTCCATGATTCCCTCTAAGGTGCATGACTGTGCGGCTGCACAGCAGTTTTTGAAGTGCCACGCACTAAAGTTTTCAAGCTCACATGATTGTGTGTATTTTAGAATAAATTGGTACATATCCGCAAACTATCATCATGTAGGTGCACATAGCAATATCCATTCTGCCCATGGATGAAAAAAATTAGAAGGAACTATGGTTATCTCCCAGGTTAAAGGAGCATCAGCGGCTGACGATGAATTCTGTGAATACAGATACCAGATGGCAACTTATTCCGGCAAAAAGTGTGGGTAGAAACTGATAGTAAATTTTTAAGGACAGAACTGCTTTTTTGAGTAAGAATCGTGAACTTAAAACTCAATTAAAAGGTGCAGCTTTACTACTGCATTTACTCGTGTAACCCGCGCACTCGAGTACCCTGCGCACCCCTATTTTTTGGCCGGTTCAGAGGGACAAAATTAATTTGAGCCGGAATAAGTTTTTTTTAAGTCACCGACTCCCACTCCGTGAAGCAAGTTCCACTCAAGTTAAGCATCTTCTCCCTCCTACGTGACGCAATTAATTGGGTGATCTCTTTATGCTGATACTATAACCCCTTAACTGTTTTAGTTGTAATATTATGCAACTTCGCCTCCACTTCTCTGTTTTTGATGTAATGTTATGCACCAATGCAGAGCTTCTCGAACTACTTGTTCATCTACGAATGGGAATTTCCCTACTAGGATGGAGAGATTTTTTGCGTATCGTCTGATGAGTAAATACTGGAAGGTTAGGAACAAACAAGTCCAAACACTTGAGATGAGGATTTCCATCTTTCTTTCGAACAATGAAATCTTTCATTCACAACAAAATTTCACCACTCCGGATTCCTTGAAGTGGATGAGGGGAAAGGACCAAACTTGAACCTACCTATTCTCAAGCCGGCAAACCCTCAGTAGTCATTGAACTATAGTTATCAGTTAGTCAGCATATTCTTTATGCCTACTCTTGCGAGTTTTTGCCTGCAGCGTGGACGTAACTTACACGTTTGGTTGGTCACATAAATACATGCATACTTCATAGAATTCAACGTCTTTCACGAATATAAACGCAGACGCAAGCATATTGCAAAGATTTTACTATCGATACTCACAATTTATATAATCTGTTCAGAAATCCTCGTGTAAGACACGCACCCCCTTTTATTCTCCGGCGTTTCGGGAAAAATGGTGCATAGGGTAAACGAGTAAATACGGTATTATAAAAATATTACATCATCTCAATGTTGAAGATGCACCAATGGCAGTATAAACAGCGCATTTAAACCCTTAACGTTTCTTGGTTATGTAGATACACTTAAACTTCGTAGAATTCTTCGTCTTTTGCGAGTATAAACATAGACAAGTGTGTTGCAGTAAATTTACTATCAAAACTTGCAATTTTTAAAACTTGATCAGAAATCTTCATGTATGATGCGCTGTCTCTTTTTTTACCAACATTTTGGGAAAGAAGGTGAGTGGGGTACACATTTTCGGTATTTTATTGAATTTCATCACAGTAGAGATTGATCGCATCACTAGGTATAGTTCATTTCGATTGTATCATTAGCAGCTGACATCAATCGAATTATAGGAAACTTTATTTAGTGGGTAAAAGCTCTCCGAGAATAACAGTATTGGTCGAAATTAAAACACCTGTCATATAGAATGCTCAAGAAGAATAGCACGGACTATAAACAGTATTTATGTACTATTATTATTATGTTTATTTCTGTTTTGTTAAAAATTGAATTGTACAAGACTTTGATTTTGTCTGAAAACGATTTCATGAGAAGTATTTTTAAGTGTAAAAGTGGGGGTTGACTTATACGGGGAACATATGCCTAATCATGTATTTTCATCCAAAAAAGCAGGGGTCGACTTATATGCCGGAATATATGGTACTAAGAAAACTTGAAAAAGGTACTTCAGTGAAGAGACTTTGTGAAGAATATAGCATTGGTTCCACTGCGTATGACTTAAAGAAGAAAAAAACGGGAATATTGAAATTTTATGTAGGGTGAGATATACCTAAAGTTATCTGTAGCCATAAAACACTACACGTCCCGAGTAAATATTTTTGATAAGTTATTGTTTGAGTGGTTTCGTCAGCGAAGAAGTGAAGGTGTACTTATTTCAGGCCTAATGTTGATACAACAAATGAAAATTTTTCACAATAGCAAAAAGATTGGTAGATGATGACATTGAAATCTGGGTTGATATTGGCAATGATGTGCCTGTCTTACTTCAGCTAACTGATGTGAAATGTGTGAAATAGTCCAAATAGTGGACATGGTTTTGAAACCTGAGCATGAAAAAGATGAATAAAATGAAAGTGACGACGATCAAGGGCAAACCTTCAATAGATCGCTGTATACAGTTGGTCACTGATACAATACCTGTTTTAGAACAACGCTCTTGCATTGATTTTCAAGAGATTACGTGTTTGTATCGAATACATGATAAACTTATGAAGGAAAAATCAAAATGCATGAAGCTAGTTTGCCCGATCTGTTTAAAAATAATTCTCAGAATAAATGTGTAATGAAAATAATGTGAATGTGTATTAGATATATGCTTTATTTCACGTTCGTTATTTACTTTTTAATGGTTCCTTTATAATTCCTTGTTTTAGTGCATGTATAAGCAATAGTTTTTATTGATAATGGGTTCCCTTTTAATTGCTATTCATCATTTGAATTATATAATCACCAAAAATGTACATTACTTAAGGATTTTTTATAAATTTTCTAAAACTTGGCAAATGCTAGGTCCAGAGGTTGCCGGGTTTATGAGGTTCTACTGTATAACGTATTGCTAATGTTCTGCCACCAAAAGGATTATTATATTATATCTTATTGTTAAAATGCTTCCAGGAACCCATTAATCTTAATGTCTCACACCATGGCTATCTCACACGAAGATCAATGTATATGGTACCATATGTTTTTAATGCATATGGTCAATGACTACTACATTACATTATAACTAAACTTCTAAATGGCATAACATTTGATATTGATCTTACTAACAGAAGACAACTCAAAACAGTATTAAAAATGGTGTATAGAAAAATATTTGTTGAATAAAAGTAAGATTGTTTATAAAATGTATTGTATTATCAATAAATCTTTGTTTAATTGTATTATTTATATCATGTCCTGTCAACAGACATTAGTCTGACAGAACGTAAATGTACTCTATTTGTAAGAAAAAAAATAAAATAAATAAATTATTATTATTATTATTATCCAACTGCTCAAGTTTCAGCTTATGAAGAGTGCACCGATATTCAATTCTTCGAGTGGTCTCAGAAGACGTAAAGAATTTCATTAACTGTTATTTCTGTGCCTTAATGTCATAAATAGTGGAAGAAATGACATTAAACTCTTTCATTAAAACACTGCAGTTCTCACTTTTCTCTAAATGTTTTTAGTGCATATCGGAATTTTAGGAGGCATTTAAAAAGGGTATGCGAAATATTATATTTAACACAAACACCGACTCCAAACAACATCCACAATTGCATAATGCGACTGCTGAAAATGTCAATTTTAGCAGTAAAATTCCGAATTAGATGTAAACAAAAAAATTGCTTAAAGTGCCAATTTTAGCTGTAACATTCCAAACTAGATGTAATAAAAAATTGAGAGGAAGGAGATGCTGGTTGCTTGAGAAATCCTAATGCCTGAGTGCCAGATAACTGGGAGTTTACTGCATGTCCAAACAAGATGAAATAGCAGCTACTACTAGTTAAGAAAGCTGAAAAATAAAGCCATCACTCTGTATTTTGCAGATAAGAATGTCAACATAAAAGAACTCACAAACTACCAATTCATTTGCTGGGGCCTGTTGAAGAAGCTAAAAAGCTGATGTACCTTGAGAGAGCAAGTATTTCTTAGTCAATACCTACATTAAAGTCTTTCATCATTCTACTCCAGGGAAGATACTGACATTGGTATATGTGCCATGAAGACTGAGATGCAGAATTAAATCCAGAGACAATTTTGTTGTCTTGAAAATGAACTACACTGCACCATTGTAACTTTTCTAGATCCTAGGTTTAAGAACAAAAATTTCACAGAGGATATAGTGAAGCAGCAAGTGGAAGCAAAGATATTTGAACTAAAAGAGACAAAAGACTGCCATTGCTGTCAGTTTCTACAAAATTGTGTATCCATCAGTATCAACCAAATCGTCAAGTCTGTCTGGTGTTAAACAGGAGATTATTCAATACCTTGGTGAGACACTATTAGAAAAAAAAGTCATGCCCAATAACTTGGTTGCAAAGAAGAAAGCAGCAGTATCCCACATTGGAAAAGCATGCACAGAAATATCTTGCCCTTCCTCCAACCTCGGTTGAAAGTGAGAAAATTTTTAGCATTGCAGGTGTTCATTACGGTGACCGCAGTAGCAATTTGGTAGAAGACAATGCAGAGAATTTATTGTTTTTGTACCATAAAATAAATTTTTTTTAATTTGACTATTGATAATGGCAGCAAAAAACTGTTGTAATAAATAAATATAAAAGGTTAGTTGATAAATTTTCAGTTTTGATAATTTAAGAATTAATGCTATGACAGTGTTATTCGCCCTGTTTTGGCACAATGCTGACTTTAATATTTGGCCATTCGGCATTCAGCTAAAAACCATATTCGGTGCATCTCTAATAGTAATTAAACAAAGTATTTTTCATGACGTTTGTAATATGAACGTCTTACAGAAAATGTCTTTATAGTGTACCTCCATTCATCAAAATTTCTAAAAATCTGGTCCCTCCATTTCCACATATAGAGGTTTTACTGTAATACATTTTTCATATTTTTAGCAAGTTTTGTGTTATAAACATGCTTATGTTTTTGCTCTGTCTATGATTCCATTACTATGCCAAAGAATGGAGAAATTGGTAGGCAGCAGGGGTTGCCTTAAAAATTTTCAAATTAAGATTCTGAACAAATGATGAGAGAGAGTGAATGAGTTAAAGTTACATAATTAATTATTGAATAAATTTCTTTGCTATGCACTTATATTACTAAACTTATAGAGGAGTTAAAGTTTAAATTCTAAATAAATAAAATGCAATTTTTCATATGACGTCAGCAATTGATACTCAAATTTTTTGTACTATTTTGTCTATGAAGGCCTTTCATAGACTTAGCTACCCATGTATTCAATCCATAGATATTTTGCTCAAAGTTAAGAGGGAACATTTACAGTAATTTACTTCAATTTGTCATGAGGAAATAGCTTTTAAAGCTTTCTGCAGTGGAGATGGCACAACTTTCATAACTGACTTAAAGAGATGTAAAAATTTTAATGAGACATTTAAAATGGGGCTGTACCATAAAAAATGGAATGATGGGAGGTTCTCTTTTGGGTAAAACACAAGAAAAGATTAATAGGAACGATATTACTTGTTTTACAAAGATGATAAATAATGGGGAAGAAATTACTAATGCACGTAATTAAAAAAGCATAACATATAAAAAGTTATTTATCACTTCAATATTTAAGGCATTATATGTAGCTAAAACTAAAACTTAAGGTTAATTCTAACAACTAAATGGTAAATGAATGCAAGTAGTTTTTTGTCTAGGATTAATGAAATAACGCTTCTGACAAATGAAGACATGAATCAAAATCAACAATTTCTTCAATACATAATTTGGATATATAAATTCAAAGTTCTCATTTCATATGCTAGTTCAGGGGTTCCCAACCCTTTCAATGTGGCGAGCACAAAGTTATATACTAGAACAGTGGTTCTCAACCTTTTGCCTCTTGCGTCCCGCCTACCACCTTTTCAAGAAACCCTGGTCCCACCATGACATAAAGAAAAACCTCTCTTTTTCTAATAAATGTATTTCTACATTTATAAGCACATAAGTAGCATGTTAATAATTGGTAGACATAAAGGAGAAGGTCAAAATAAAAAAGATTTACTTGGGAATTCCACAAAAAATTATTTATTTTTAAAAATTAATTTTTGTGGAATTACCAAGTAAATCCTTTTTATTTCGACAATATGGAGAAATTCCATCAAGTTACTCTGGTCCCACCAGTGGAACGCGTCCCACCGGTTGAGAAACACTGTACTAGAATATAAAGTATACATTAGCAGAAATAGGAATGATGGTGAATAAAATCAAACCGACATCAAAGTTATTCTTTTCTTGGATGTTTAGAAAGAAAGCAACTGAGCTAATTAAATTATTGGTTAAAAGAAATGAGATTTTAAGCACCGCAGAAGAGCATAGTCAGGGTGTCAAAGAGTACAGTGGTGCTCATCAGCACCAGGGGAACCTCAGTGCTAGTTAGTAACAATAGGTGATAACATAAATAAAAATAAATCAAATCTGAAAAGCCTACATGAAAAAATCCCAGTCAGCTTATGAACTTACTTCCAATCTGAGTAATATTTCTTTCACAGAAGGAAAATATGCATCCACCGTGTATTCATGTTCATTTTTTCGTGGTAAAACATATCTGAATGGAGGTTTAGCCAATGACTTCTTATGTGCAACTAGACCATCCACAGCGGTTTTAACACCACCATTAAATGTCCATGCTAGAACCCATCTGGTGGTTCGCCCTTGGCAAAGCTCGTAACTCCCAACACTGCATGCCCCGGTGCCAGCCATTTCTGTCTTCAGCAGCATAACATTTGACTTATGGCCAACCATTGTTGTGTACAGGCTGTTATTTGGTACATAAAGGCAAAATGAAATGCCATTTTAAATGCATTTAGTAATACACCAGAAATACAATAGAAATATAAAAATAACAGGAGAGAAATTAATTAATGGAGATAATGGTTACAAGATAAATTTTTTGTACAGGAGAAAATGAAAATTATAAACTTTGCTATTTCTACTGATTTTTTGAAATCATAAACATACAACTATGGCATCATCAACAAAAAGTCAGCAGATTATTTACTAAACAAACTATCAAAGTTCATACCATTACAATAAGTTAATACAGGAATAAGAAAAATTCATTAGCTGTAACTGTGGTTAAGGGTAGAAAGAATGGGAGAAGAATAGACCATGAAGAGCAGAGAAAGGCATGTTAACCAAAGTATCTTTAATTCAAGGTGGCAAAATTTTTAACACTGATGTCTCTGTTCACTTCATCTATAAATTGGCAAAGAAGTTTAGACATAGCTGAAGAAATTCTGTAGAATGCTGGAAAAAAATTCTAATTATGAAAATGTATCTCAAAATTACTATTATTACCCTGATTATAGACAGGGCATCAAACAAAATGTTTTTTCTTTCTTTCATTAAACATTTCAAGCCACTCAGTAAAAATCTTAGTCGTCATCCATGCCAGCTTATTCACATACCAATGGACACCCATAGCCGCCAAATGTTTTTATAACATCGTGGTCTCATGGCAGTATTAATTACTAAAGGTTCTTCTTTATGACCTAAAGCACTTGTACAAAGCCTTTGTTTTGCTTTCTTAAATGCAGAACACTGAGAACCTTTCACTGCCAATGTTTTGTTCGGTAAAGCATGACAGAAAAGTCCCGTATCATCGTTCTCTCAGTTCATATTTATCAATTAACAATGGCAAACGTTTAATCCACTCCACCACATCTGCATCGTTCACTGTTCCACTTTCACCATTGATTGATTTCAGTAAGATTTTTTTATGATTGCAAAATTTTTCTAGCCATCCATTGCTGGCACGAAAATTTTCAATTTTTAAATGTTTTGCAAAAAATTGAGCTTTTTCATGTAATATTGGACCATTAACATGTAATCCCCTAGCACGAGCACCATCAAACCAGGACCGAGTCAATTCGTTGATATCTTGGAATGGTTGATGAGAGTCATGATGTACACTTCTATTTGCATTTTGCAATCACTTGTGTTTAATAAAGTCTTTGTCCTTCAATATTTTTTAATCTGCGTTTTCCCACAGTTGTATTTTTCTGATAGTCTCCTTCGTGACAAACCTTTTTCAGAATCTGATGTCACTTTGATTCGCACTGATAAATTCAAGACACAATTTTCCCTTAACTTCTGCCATAGCGTCCGTATATTTTGAAGGGCTAGTACAAACTGAAAGAGTATGATGATTTTTGGAGAAATCTATGTTGCCAATTTATGGGATATTCATTTCAGGGAAAATGATTTTCCAAGAAGAGATACCTTTTAGAGATAGAAAAACATCTTTTGAAATCATTCCACCTAACAATTTGGTCAAAGAAGAGGCATAAGCAGGTGGTCAGAACAGAGGGTGATATAAAGAAGTGCCTTGAAATCCATTAAGAAGGACTACTGCTGAAGGAATAAAAAGATTAAGCGGGGTAAAGGAAAACAGTACCAGATAAGCGGGTCGCCAGGACAGAGGGTGATATGTATGGAGTGTGGTCAAGATCAGAGGGTGGTCGGTATGGAGGGTGTTCAGGATCAGATGGTGGTCGGGATCAGATGGTGGTCGGGATCAGAGGGTGGTCGGTATCAGAGGGTGGTTGGGTTGGAGAGTGGTCAGGTGGTTGTCTGATGGAAGACAACTGTAATATAAAGGATAGACCTTAAAACTGTTCTGCTAAATTGTGGTCACTTCCAGAGGAGGTGGTCACCTCTGGAGGTTTCATTGTATATGTCGCATACACTCAGGAATGTGGGACATTAAGTTATGTGAAGGAATTTCTGTTATTTCCATTCATTTATATACTTACACCGATTTATTAAAGACATGATTCAAATTAAAGTATTATTTGTATTCTGACTCTGTTCTATGAAATGCTATACCCAAAGTCAGTGGTGAATCCAGAAAAATTTAACAGGGAGGGGCACAATAAAAAATTTATAAACAAATATCATGTGTTCTTGTAAGTTTCTACATGTGATGCGGGAATAGGGTTGCCATCTTTTCCTCAGAGACAACCAAAAGATTTCCAATTCTGACCTGACTATGTCCAAGTTTGACCTGAAGATTTCAAAGTTTGACCCTGACATCACCTCTTCCTAGGTTTGCCAACTGGCCAGTTTTTGACTACCCTTGCTGTTTTTACTTTCTCCATACGTAGTAATGGAAAAGTATTGTGATCACCAAAAAATCAACTTCAAGATTTCAACGGAAATACGTTTTGAGGTCCCAAGAACACGTTTAGACTATTTTCGGAATGTCTGTCTGTATATGTGTGTGCGTGTGTGTGTGCATGTGTGTGTGTGCATGTGTGTGCGTGCGTATGCGTGTGTGCGTATGCGTGTGTGTGTGCGGGGGTGTGTGTGTATGTGTGCACGTGCGGGTGTATGTGTGCGTGCACGTGTATGCGTGCGTGTGTGGGTGTGTGTGCGTGTGTGTGCGTGTGTGGGTGTGTGTGCGTGCATGCATGCGTGTATGTAATTGTGGGCGCTCTAACTCAAAAAGTACGTGCCATATCGTTACCAAACTTCATATATAACACTTTAGCATGAGCACAAAGAACTGATTAGTTTTTGGACAATACCAGTTAACAGGAAGTCGAGGTTTATTCGAAACCCGATTCAGTTTTTGCGATATTTCTCCAATAATACATCATTATTGTATACATTGACCATTACAATAAATGTAGAAAATATACTTTCCTACACCTTTTATTTTAAACAATTTTCCATAGCAGTTATTGTTTAGGAATTATTTATAAAAAATAATCGGTTTTATTGGTTTCCGTCAAGTATCTCCTGAAAAACGTCGTTATTGGTAATCTTCGTGAGGACCAAAGTTGTAGAGAATAATATTTCTTCCAGGTTTTGTCTGAAACAAATTTTCGTAGAACCATCCACTTCGGAGATATTCAACTTTTTCGTAATTTCCAGTATACAGCACCACCACCATGTAGCGGTGAATTCTGTAAACATATTCAAAATAAATTTACGCCAATAAGGACGACTGTATTCTTTTACAATACTAAATGATAATTTTGCCTCATAATGCTATTCATAATAATTTAAATATCTATACCCCAAATATGGAGAAAGTCATGTGTTGGCCACATCAGATTTTTTATCACAGAGACCAGTTGCATCTTCAAATCATCTCTATAGAAGGCGTTTTTTTTATAATACTAATGAAAGTAAAGTAGGAAGTATAATCTGCCTAATATACTGGGTGGCCCACAAAATGATCCCCTATTTGTTTTTTCAATAAAATAGCAACTATGTTACAGACGGAGACTGAATCGCATAGGTGAATGCACTCGTTCATGAAGATAATGTTCATATGCCATGAAGAAGTGCATTCACCTATATACAGGTGACTCCCGAGATTCGACAGTTCGAGATTCAACAAATTCGAGATTTTGACGCAGCCGATCGAATTGAGAGCTAGTTTCAAAGTAATTTTCGTCCCGACCAACCACGCGAGGTTTAGTTTGTGTAGACATAGTTATTTCTGCTCTATTTGTTTGAATTTGTGCTGATTTCACGCATTTTTCTGTTAATCTTTTATTCAAATTTATTTATTTTATTGATTTATTTATAAATTTATCACTTGACATGATATCTAAAAGGAAATGTATTAGTGATAATGTAAGTGAATCAAATAAAAGTGTCATTCAACTATTAGCACTTATGTGAAACAGAAGGAGAAATTTCTAGAACGTGATAAATTCATATAACTTGATGCTGGTTTGACAGATTTAAGAGAAGGGCAGGTTTGCATAACCTTAAATTAACTGGCAAGGCTGCAAGTTATTTTGTGCTTTTTAATAACTTTTATATTAATTTCACTGCGATATATAGTTGTATGTATAGATAGATGTATGCAGGGATGTCTTGCAGACGGCCCAGTTCAGCTCGAGCGAGTCGAGATGCGGGACCATATCCCCCGATTATAACATGCAAGTATATGGAAAAATGGCATTCGACAATTCGAGATTCGACTACGTTTTCAGGAATGCATTCCTGTCGAATCTTGGGAGTTGCCTGTAGTTGCTATTTCATTTTAAAAACAAATAGGGATCATTCGTGGGCAAGGATCATTGTGTGGGCCACCCTGTATAAAAGACAATGTCACTTGGTTATGATGCTTTCATTTAATGTGTTTAAACAAAGTTCCCTTATAGGTTTTGTAATAATTTCAGCTATTTTGTTCCTTTTATGTCTTGTCTCAGCCTACGGAGCTTCCCCGTATCACTATTTGAAGCATTTGCAGTCACCATAACCCACCTATGACTGAACGTGTTCCTAATAAGTGTTGATATTCACGGTAAAGATTGTTCGAAGTGTCTGCTTAACAAGTTAGTTATCAAACAAAAAATTTTCAATTGCACTTGATCTATATTTTAATGTTTGTAATCATTTAAGATGTGCGTAATTGACAAGAAAATACAGTAATTACAAGTTAAATACTATCCTATTATATTAAAACATTTTGAAATCTGTTAATTTGTTGTCTAGGGATTTTGGGACTTGGGCCGGTTTTTTTTTGTTTATGAAAAACCAGCCTTCAGGATTCAGATGTTTTTTTTTTAGTTTTTTGTGTTGGCAACTGTACCTCTTCCCCGCAAAAAATACGCTTTAGATTCTATTTTTGGTGTATCATTAAAAATATACCTATATTACGATCCTTATCACATGGATGAATTTTTGCCAAAACAATAAAATTACTTAAAATAAATATATAATTTCGTGGATGTATGAAATACTCATAATAAATTAGACACTTAGTACTTTTCCACAAACCTTGTTTGTATGAACATAAAGTAAATATACTTACAAGGGAAGGCACCTAAGTGAAAGTGGCGGATCACGACCAAACTTCACAGGATGAAAGAAAACGAAAAATAATTAGACACGTATTTTCAGAATGGCGTCTAACGAGCCTGCATTTTCGAGATATTTGCAATTGAAAATTGAAAAACAAGTGCCCTTCCTCTAATGCAATGACGAGCGATACCCTGACAACAGATGGCGGTAGCCTAGTGATAAAGTGTTGGGCTGCAAAAATTTTGTCGCGGGTTCGATCCTCGACATCGCCGAATTTTTTTTCTCCTCAAATCAATGTTTTATGACTTTAGTTTTATGTAAGTTGTCCAAATTACCTCATTAATAATTTTCTTTCTTTTTTCAGGCGATTATTTTAATTAAAAATCCATTCCAATGCACTTTTTACGACATACTCGGATTATATACGTACTTGATACATATATACAACATTTTCTATGCACACCCTCCTCGATATTTCCACTGTAGAGATGCATAGTTTACGTGCCGAATTCAAAACTGTCCCGCTCTGTTAGAAGGTAAAAGAGGCTTGACGATGAGAAATGATGCCATTAAAATTCAATCAATTGTGCATCACCAGCTGCAGGCACCAGTTTTTCAAAAAATGATTCGGTACACTTGGTACGCCACAAAATTGACGATCGCGAGGTATTCCTCAATGTCAATGACGTTGAGGCCAGTTCTTAATAATGGCTTATGACAAGTGTTACGATATAGTTAGGTTAGGTGGAGTACAAGGGATAGTGATGAGAAATATACAGCTAACTCCTATCCAAAAGGCATCCTCATCCTTCACGTGGTGTGCTCTGATGTAACTAATGAGGCAATGGCGACCGATTAATGGCAGTATAACCATTACATATGAATAAATTACGGTTCCATTACATATGAGCGAGCGAGAAGCGACCCCACCCGGTAGGGCCCACCGCCAGGACGCACCGAAAGGACTCCAGAAACCATCGGAATGTGGCATAAAATGTTCCTTATTCGGCATGTAAACTATGCATCTCTACAGTGGAAATATCGAGGAGGGTGTGCATAGAAAATGTTGTATATATGTATCAAGTACGTATATAATCCGAGTATGTCGTAAAAAGTGCATTGGAATGGATTTTAAATTAAAATAATCACCTGAAAAAAGAAAGAAAATTATTAATGAGGTAATTTGGACAACTTACATTAAACTAAAGTCATAAAACATTGATTGGAGGAGAAAAAAAATTCGGCGATGTCGAGGATCGAACCCGCGACAAAATATTTGCAGCCCGACACTTTATCCCTTGGCTACCGCCATCTGTTGTCAGGGTATCGCTCGTCATTGCATTAGAGGAAGGGCACTTGTTTTTCAATTTTCAATTGCAAATATCTCAAAAACACGGGCTCGTTAGACGCCATTCCGAAAATACGTGTCTAATTATTTTTCGTTTTCTTTCATCCTGTGAAGTTTGGTCGTGATCCGCCACTTACACTTAGGTGCCTTCCCTTGTTAGTTGTCTTTTTTCAATCTCATGTTGGTAGAATTCCAAGCCCTAGAGCAGCCGCCCTTCCTCACTAACTGTCAGAAAATCACCAAGCACATTTAATGAAGCCTCTGCTGTACAGCTGAAGTAGGTTTAAAAAGTAACTGTGATAAATTTTATGAAAATGTGTAACTTTTTAAATATTAATTTGATTTATATGGAAAATGTTGAGTATTTACATATAATTTAACAAAACTATCTTAATACTATTTGACGACTTGATGACTGGGTGTATAGAAAGGAACATCTCAAGTGTAGGGACCTTCCCAAACATCTGCTGCCTGAGACAATGTATGATAAGACAATACTTCAATTTGTAACAAAGCTGTTTACTCGCTCTGCTTTCTATGAGAATGCTAACAAGGGGACGACGTGGGGTCATGGATTTTTCTGAAACTCAGTAGGTGCGTAGCGCTAGACTCCGGGACCACAGCCAACCCCCCTTTTGGGCATATATGAGCAGTAGTTTGTCTGTAAATAGCGTTTAATGTTCTCCATTCTCCAGCCCGCCCGATAATTATCCAAAAGACCGCAGAGCCCAGCAAGAACATCAGTAGCAGAGCACTAGGGCATTGGGCGTGGGAGTTGTAGGTCCGGAGTTCGAACCCGGTTTTGGTCGCTTTTTTTATTATTCCTGTTTTGCTTTTTCGCGGTGAAGATTTACTCGGTGTCCGCAATCACTTTTTAATTTTTTTTTCATCTCTACATTTTCCTTCTCGGAATTTTTCATATCTTCTCTCATTCACCGAATGGAAGACATGCTAGAATTTACTGTCAGATCAGATCTTCTTTCGTTGATGTCTGTATGTAACTATTATTGATACTCATAGTATATGATGAAAATCCAAAGAATATTTTTTCGAACACTAATATATGCTTTATATAATCTGTAATTTGCAGAAAATATATCATTATCAATCTTTTAATAATATGAATTGGTGAAGCCAGTTCTATATAGATACATCCATTCTTATTCCTGATCTTTTGCTCATATTATTCGTCATGCTCCCGTGATGATCTGCCTGGGATTCTTATGAGTGGACTGCAAAATCCGAGTTACGGAGCAGAAGCGAGTAATAGGAACCATGCATTCGTGCTGATTAATACGTATTAAAGTATTTATTTTCTTTATGAATCCCTCAGAAATACTGTGGATTGATTAACTGTAAGATAGAGAGGAAAGGTATTCCTGTGAATTGACATACTAGTTATTAACTTTTTTTAGTTATGAATTTCACACATTCATGGATGGTAGGATTGAAAACAGTAAAAAATTTTACACCAAGAACATCTAGCAAAGCATTCTTCTCTGCAGCTGCAGGTGGAATTTAAAACCTCGTCGGGGAAAATGACCTGTTACACATTACAAAATACCTCACGAGTACCAGAGAGTTTGGACGCAAACCATGCGTACCTAATCATCTCTTTAAATACTGGAGCCGATAACTGATTTTGTATTAATGCGTTTCTACGGGGAAGAATGTTTTAATACACCTATGGCGCCTGTTAATGTTTCAATGGCGTATGGTTTAATAATCAATCTTATCATGTGGGCATAAAAAGACGTTGAGCATGAAGAACATTACACGATTGTCTTTAATATACGACAATATTTTTAATACGTATTAATTAGCACAAGTGTATGGTCCCTGTTCCTCCCTTCTGCTCTGTAACTCCATAATAATAGCTACATACAGACATCAACGAAAGAAGATCTGATCTGACAGTAAATTCTAGCATGTCTTCCGTTTGGTGAACGAGAGAAGATATGAAAAATTCCGAGAAGAAAAATGTAGAGATGAAAAAAAAATTAATAAGTGATTACGGACACCGAGTAAATCTTCACCGCGAAAAAGCAAAACAGGAATAATAAAAAAAGTGACCAAAACCGGGTGCGACCTCCGGACCTACAACTCCCACGCCCAACGCCCTAGTGCTCTGCTACTGATGTTCTTGCTGGGCTCTGCGGTCTTTCGGATAATTATCGGGCGGGCTGGAGAATGGAGAACTTTAAACGCAATTTACAGAAAAACTACTGCTCATATATGCCCAAAAGGGGGGTTGGCTGTGGTCCTGGAGTCTAGCGCTACGCACTTCCGGAGTTTCAGCAAAATCCATGACCCCATGTCCAGGTCCTCCCCTTGTAAGAAAAATGTTACTATGCAGCCCAATGTCAATTCAGCTTAAACATTTTGCTACATTGAAAACGATTATGAACTTTTTGGTTAAGTATACACTGTAGTCAAATTTTGGTCATTTCAAGAGGTGCCTGAGACAGGAATAAAAGGTGGGAGATGTTAAAACAAAGTTGTGCCAAATTGATTTCAACCTGAAGAATTACCGAGTCCAGGCTGGAGCCTGAAGATTCGTAGGATAACCTAAAGAGGTAGCAACCCTATGCAGGAAAGATGGGAACCACATATCCATAGGTATTGTACGTTGCACCATTTCCATGCAGTATAGCAGGTATAGCAGATTCTCCCTCTCTCTCTATCCTGTTATTTTTTGTATATATCTATCACTCTCAAACGCTAGCCTCTATACAATGCGCAGATAAGAAAATCTTGACAACAAAATCATTATTAATTGCTCTATTTTAGTGTTTTTAATTTTATTTTTTGTGATTTATAGAAGAAAATCTGTTCTTTAACCTACAAAATTTTTGTAAAAAATATTGTCAAAATTTAACATGGGACTTGGAAGTCCCGTCAGGTCACAAGTCCATAAAACTGACGTAATTCATATGTTAAAATTTAGAAATCAGTTTGCAACGCAATTACAATTACTGATATTTTTATTATTAAAACAACAAATTACAACGTTATGCAATGTGATATTCATAAAAGCAGTTCTTTCTTTCATTTAGGCACAGAAAAACTTTACAATATTTACATTTTGAATGAGGTCTTGATTCAATTTTTTTGAGGAACAAACCTCACATCTTCCTCTTGCTGCCAAATATTCAGGCCAGTGAACACCTCTATTTTCCAGTCTTACTTCTGCTGGAACAGAAAATTTATACTTCCTTTTTTTGGGCTGTGTTGGGCTGACATGAGGCATTTCAACTGTATTACTTGGCCGTCCTCTCTTTTTAGGAGCTGCTGAAGCCTTCGTTAGTAATCCCTTTGTAACACTGCACTTGTAAGTTATGAAAGGAATATCTTCTTGTAGCTCACAATATATTATATACGAATTTACAAGGGTCATTTCCATCAGTCCATGATATAACCTCATCCACCATTTTTTTTGATTTTCGATCAATTTCACAGAGTGACCGTAACATACCTGATTTATCCACTCCTCCCATGTGATTGTTATAATCATTCACAATGATGGACACATTCACTTCAAGTTTAGAACCATCCTTCTGTGTTCATTTTACCGTTGTTTTTTCAGTGCCATGGTAATTAGATAGAAGATGCACAGATCGATTATCCATCCACTTCAGGTACAAAATACCATCACTGCTGATTCTATGGTCATATTCTCCTTTTTTAAGTCTTTTATCGCTAGCCAATGAAGGAAGACCCTGTCTGTTGGACCTCACCGTTCCACAAGCAAATATACACTTTGATTTCAGGTACTCAAAAAGTTTTAGCGAAGAAAAATAGTTGTCCATCATTATAATGTAATTATTTCCTTCTAGTGATTTTGTTAGTCTTTCCACTACTGATCCCCCTAATCCCAAATCCGACCGCATGCTTTCATCATTCCCGTGTTTGCCCTGATAAACACTAAATTCATAAACGTAAGCACTCATATCAGAGCAGCACCACAATTTATACCCCCTCTTTATAGGCTTCTTTGGGTTATATTGCTTGATAGATGACCTGCCTTTGAACACTATCATAGATTCATCTATGCTTTGGTACTGTTTTGGCATTCGCAACTTTTGATAATTTTTGTTTAGTCCGGTGATCAGTGGCCTTATTTTGTACAGTTTGTCGGTATTGCCTCGTAACATAAATTCATTATCATTTATATGTAAATTGGCCAAAATCTGAAAATAACGGTCACGCGTCATTGTATCGGATACAAGTGAAACTTTTAAATCTGCATCACCAGTCCAATAATCTTTGATTTGAGGAAGGCGGTGATATCCGAAAAGAAATTGTAACCCAATAAACCCATATAATTCCCCATCTTTGAGTGGTTGGAACCTATGTTGTTTCTGGTTTGAATACAAATTTGTCTGATACACAATATTATTTACAATATCTTGGTCAAAAAAGGTGAGAAAATAGTCCGTTGCTGAAACACATTCACTGAAATATTCTCTAACTGCTCCTGAATGTAAAGTAAATAACGGAGAAATTGTGGTAGCATCCAACTTCTTCCATTGCTTACCTATGTAATTAGTGCTCGAATTTTCTTTGTCACCGTCATCTGTATCAGAGTCATAATTAAATAATCTATCCACATCCGCACATTTCGACAACCTTGATCCACAACTTTTAGTGTTATTGCACAATATTTCTCTGTCACTTTCATCACTAATTTCTTCTGGTGTAACCACTTCATCTGGTATATCTTCTAAAATGATGTTGATGTCTTCCTCTGCAAGTCCTTTGGAAACGTAAGGCATTATCCTGGGATTTAAAATTTTTAAAAACATTAGTACTGACATAGTTAATTATAAACTCATATAAATTATATACACAAAATGATACCTTTTCCTTCGTCAATGGTTAGCTTACCTCTGATGCAGATGAAAATCCGGTACTCAACTGGCAAAATATTTCACATATAACATGAAAAACCTTCTCTTTATCTTCTTCAGTTCTTTCTATACAAACTCACAGAAAGAAGAAAACCAGAACAACCTTTCCTGTACAACTCACAAGGAATAACTGATAGATAATGCGTTCAATGTGTTTGCTAAATGGACACTTCTCGTGGAAGCGGTTGCGACACTCACAGCATGATATCTATGACCGAATATGATATGCGAATGTATGGGGAATAACTTCTTTTACCTGCATTGATTATGCAAACTGAAACTTGAAAAAATTACAGTTTACAGATATGATTCCAGTTAAAAAGTTTATATTTTACATTTTTATTCCATTTTACCAAAGGCAGATATAATGTTTCTTTTTTTGAATGCCATTTTTGGTTCGATTTCAGTTTCGAACAAATCTGGTATTTGAAAAGCAAAGTGATATATGCAACACCGCATGACAATGTAAAAGAATCGCTTGAGACCTGACGGGACATATCGGTCCCGCCACATATACAACGTAATAATTCCTAAACTATACGCAAGAAACTATTCAAATTGTGTTAATTATCAATTATATTTATTAATACAATAAATAAAAAATATTCTACACATGCATGTTTCATATTGTTCTTACATTATGAGAAAATGTATGCATAGGTTCTATTGTAGTTATGGCTTCCTGCAGGAACTCAAACAAAAATCGTAAAAAATTATGATAAACGATAAATTGTCAGAAAAAACATCATAAAATACATGTACACCAGTTAATTAACATTCTAAATTAGCCATACCAGTTTAGAAGTCAGAGTGAAAAAAACTGAGTTAGATTTTTCTGACCGGGACTCAGAGGTCCCGTCAGTAAATAAAGGGTTAATAGTTGCAAATTTTTAAATTACTGAAATAGCGCAATAACTGAAAATATTACGTTTTTTTCCTGCATTAACACTGACAGAAAACCAGAACTGTCATATCTCTAGCAATTTATGATCGAAAGTGACAATTTTTCGTATGTTACTTCTTTAAAAGGAATATCTCCTTGATTGTCATCCAAAAAGTACAATAATTGTTTTGAAATAGTATAAACCAAAACACGAGTCACTTCAGGTAACCGTAAGATTATGAAATATTCCTCTGCAATTAAATGCATAAAAATGTTATAGTTATCGTAATATAACTTATAAATTACCCTTCGAGAGCAACCTTTACTAGTTTCCCTAAAAGCTTGACTCACACAAAATTTTGAAACATGAAATACTATGTGCTCCTTTAATTTTTATAAAGCGACAGGTTGCTCTCCAAGGGTACTTTATAAGTTATATTATGATAACACTATAACATGTTTACGCATTTAAGCGTAGAGGAATATTTCATAATCTTATGGTTACCTGTAGTGACTTGGTATCGAAACAAAATAATAATAGCAATTCCTATGCATTAAAATCACTGCCACAAGAATAAATCATTTTTATAAAATCAAAGAACCTAAAGTATTTACAGTTTAAATCAACAGTTAAACCTAAATAAAATGCATATTTTCTCCGCTGTGGTGGCAGCTGTTTGCTCACGTGCTGTCATTAGTACTTAATTATATATACTATACTATTGATGTGATTCAAGTTACGAGACAAGTTTGCGTCTCAAGTCTATTTGCAAAACGTACCAGGATGTTATGTCCCTGGACTAAATGTTTAGAAACACAAAATAGGACTAAATGTCCCTGCAAACCAGTTCATTTCCTCTGAGTGTGCCTCAATTTTTCAACATGATCGAAAGAAAAGTAAAACAAGAAACTGCAATATACTTTTGATTAGAAACAATAGAAAATATCGAGCGTAAATAAGAAAACAATTAAATGTTTCACCATGTTACAGCTTCCCTAATTCAAAAGTAATAAATTTTAAGAGGGCAAATGTATTCAAATACGTATTATATTTTATTTTGAAGTGGATTCATGATTACATTTTAGAGTAATATTGCATGAGAGCTTAAAAAGTAAATGTAATGGACTCGTATTTCCACAGCTGTTAAAGCTATTAGGAGGTTATTAAATTGTTTTTAAATTTTAAGTTCCTATTTTATATTGTTTATTTGGTAAATAGAATGTCGAAATTATTAGTATCTACATAAAATATCAAGCAAAATTGGATAAAATATTTACTAGGTAACAACTTCTAAAATACTGAGCAATTATATTAGTTTTCATTTTAAATTATTCTGCTATATTGGGAATTAATTAATCGGTGTGAAAAACTACATGTAAGTAAATATGTTTATAAATCGTATAGGATATCGTATTCACTGGCAAAATGAAGTAATCGAACTTGTGAATTTGTGTCTTCTGCTTTAACTTCAGTCCTGACATTAATAATGAAAGAAATCTTAAGATAAGTTACTGAAATTGTAACTGGTAATTAAAGTTAAAGTTTAATGCTGATATTTACATAACGTTCATCGTAATGGGACGTATTTATACAAGAATGTCTGCACATTGATTTACTGAGGAAAATTAGCTTAAGAAACATTAGTGAAATATATTGTACTTTATGTGAGGTGGTTGGAAAAATAGCTCTTTTGAAAATATGGAGATGTGGTACTGAACATAAATGTTGAGCTGTATTCTTTTGGGTTGTTTTACATCTTTTTTATTTGTATACTAATAAAATTTCAATAATACATGCCCAAAAGCATCAAGGAATTCATTGCTTTTCTGCTAGATTTGAAGTCAAAGACATATTTCTATTTGAATTACAAAATGAGTTAATCAAAAGATACTCTGCATCTAAAAAAATGTGAATTGTTTACAATATAAATAAAGAGGGACAGATTATGATATTTTAAATTGATGAATTGTTTACTTAACAGTTTTTAAACAAATGTAAACATCTTATGTATTTAGGCTAACTCTACAATTCTGCAACCCAAGAAGCCAAATTTTCAGCAGAGCAAAATGTAGAAATTTGGTGGATATAGGATCATTTCTTGGGAAGTTGTTTTGGAAATCTACCTAATGTACAGTGGGATTCAAAAGTCTTTGGAAAAATTGAGCGGCGCCACTTTCGCGAAGAGTGGTAGTCTTCATTCCTATCTGACGTCTAGGCATTTCCTTGAACAGCGGTTCTTTTAAAATCGCGATATTATGGACACGAGTCATACGACGAAGCTTTGGTTCGACAAATGAAATAATTACACTATTTTTTCATGAAATTCGCTTGGAATTAATTTTTTGTATTGTGATTGCTATTGTATCTGTTTCTTGGAACGTAAATAATATCGATAGCACAATTTTGACCTTAAAGTTAACTAATACACATCAGTGAACGAGAATATTAGGGGGAATTACAAGATTTTGTCTCGACATTGGTAGCGAAGTTTTTCATGAGAGAGTATGTTGCAAATTGTGCTTCGATTCCCCCGTGTTTGTTAAAAATAGATCGGCAACTAGAGTAGGTCCCCGATTTGCATGAAATTGCGCCGTGATCGTATATCGAAACCATATAAATAGAACATAGATTTTCGTGACTAAATTAGTTCAAGTATAACAATAAGGCGATGAGTTATAAGTACGTATTTTTCGACATTATCCGATATAAATATGAAGCCTTTCTTTGAATGAGCTAATAGGACGTGATGAAGATAACAGTTATTTGGCTTGAATTCGCTAATATATTTCGTTATTTTCCGCATTATATATTTTTATTTCAGTCACACACACATAACTACAGACCGGCGAGAAAACCTGCTCTTACCGAGAATCAAAAAGCTGCTCGATTACGCTTTGCGCAGACATACGTTAATATGCAACAAACCTATTGGGATTTGGTCATATTTTGTGACGAGAAAACTTTCCGCAGCGACCAACACGGAAAAATTCAACTTTGGCGCCCCCGTAATTCGAGGTAATATTATTGCAGATATGCATTTTATTCTCACATCCTCTATTCGTTTCCGAAAACAGTATGACATTACTTCTTGACTTTTTGTTAACAGGTACCAGCGACAAAATATACTTGCGACCAATAAGGCTGGTCACATTAGTTTAAGTTTTTGGGGGGCTATGTCAGCTGCAGGACCAGGGCCGCTGATAAGAACGTCTTCTCGGATGAACGCAGTAGAATATGTGAACATTTTACGTTCGCACTTACTGCCATATGTCTCCGAGATTGTTCCTGAAGGCGAAGAAGTTGTCCTTGTTCAGGATAACTGTCCTATTCACACTGCACATTTAACAAAACGTTTCTTTGAAGACTACCCGTTCATCAATGTGCTTCCTTGGCCACCGCAATCCCCAGACATGAATCCCATTGAAAATCTGTGGGGTTTTATAGTTCAGGAGTGGACAGAAATAAATGTGAGAACCGCAGAAGTCTTGGAAACTCACGTGAGAGATGCATGGAATGCTCTAGCTCGGCGTCCAAGACTTTTTGAAAATTTAGTGAGGTCAATGAGGAGGCTTGAATGTGTCCTCGACAATAACGGAGAGCATGGCAAATATTAAGACACATTCCGGATTGATGAGCTGTGGTCAAGTTACTTAAGTTATAATTTCTTGAACGATATTGTTTAAAAAATAATGTGCGATTAGTTAATATTTGATACATTAAGGAAATCAAGAATATTAATCTTAAATAAATTATTAAGGTAAGCTTTTATTCTTTGCAATTTATATTGATAGCTTTCTCATTAATCAAATCCTTCTCATCTTTCAATCATTCATTGAGTTTAAATGTATAGAAATGGCTAAAATAATAGGTTTTGAAAATTCTCGATATATTGTTATGACTAGGTTCAAGGGATTGTTTATAACACTTGATGTATTGAAAAGTAGTGAGAAAATGATAATTCTACGAAAAAAGTCTGACGGTAGTTATCATTTTCAAATTAAAGGGTAAACAGAAAGAACAGAGGGGAGGCAACGAAGGCACTCGGTTGTGGTTACCGAAGAGAATGGCACACAGCAACTATCCTTCTCCCCCATTTTTAGAAATAGACCCTTCCCTTCCGAAAAGTGACCAATGTTAACGATGGAACGATGAAAGTTCGGGTGAGTATTGAGCAATTCCTTACTGAAAATGACCACGAAACGCTTGCTGAAAGGAGGTATCCGCACTTAGTCGTGGGGCATTAGACCTTCTCCCTCGACAGACTCCTCCCCAGCGTTTGGGAAGGAAGAAGGCCTGAGACTGAGAAAGGCGAGAGGCGAAGGAGAAGAACTGCGAAAAAAGTGAAAGGAGACGAGGAATACGTGTGTGTGTGTGACTGAAATAAAAATATATAATGCGGAAAATAACGAAATATATTAGCGAATTCAAGCCAAATAACTGTTATCTTCATCACGTCCTATTAGCTCATTCAAAGAAAGGCTTCATATTTATATCGGATAATGTCGAAAAATACGTACTTATAACTCATCGCCTTATTGTTATACTTGAACTAATTTAGTCACGAAAATCTATGTTCTATTTATATGGTTTCGATATACGATCACGGCGCAATTTCATGCAAATCGGGGACCTACTCTAGTTGCCGATCTATTTTTAACAAACACGGGGGAATCGAAGCACAATTTGCAACATACTCTCTCATGAAAAACTTCGCTACCAATGTCGAGACAAAATCTTGTAATTCCCCCTAATATTCTCGTTCACTGATGTGTATTAGTTAACTTTAAGGTCAAAATTGTGCTATCGATATTATTTACGTTCCAAGAAACAGATACAATAGCAATCACAATACAAAAAATTAATTCCAAGCGAATTTCATGAAAAAATAGTGTAATTATTTCATTTGTCGAACCAAAGCTTTGTCGTATGACTCGTGTCCATAATATCGCGATTTTAAAAGAACCGCTGTTCAAGGAAATGCCTAGACGTCAGATAGGAATGAAGACTACCACTCTTCGCGAAAGTGGCGCCGCTCAATTTTTCCAAAGACTTTTGAATCCCACTGTACATTAGGTAGATTTCCAAAACAACTTCCCAAGAAATGATCCTATATCCACCAAATTTCTACATTTTGCTCTGCTGAAAATTTGGCTTCTTGGGTTGCAGAATTGTAGAGTTAGCCTAAATACATAAGATGTTTACATTTGTTTAAAAACTGTTAAGTAAACAATTCATCAATTTAAAATATCATAATCTGTCCCTCTTTATTTATATTGTAAACAATTCACATTTTTTAGATGCAGAGTATCTTTTGATTAACTCATTTTGTAATTCAAATAGAAATATGTCTTTGACTTCAAATCTAGCAGAAAAGCAATGAATTCCTTGATGCTTTTGGGCATGTATTATTGAAATTTTATTAGTATACAAATAAAAAAGATGTAAAACAACCCAAAAGAATACAGCTCAACATTTATGTTCAGTACCACATCTCCATATTTTCAAAAGAGCTATTTTTCCAACCACCTCACATAAAGTACAATATATTTCACTAATGTTTCTTAAGCTAATTTTCCTCAGTAAATCAATGTGCAGACATTCTTGTATAAATACGTCCCATTACGATGAACGTTATGTAAATATCAGCATTAAACTTTAACTTTAATTACCAGTTACAATTTCAGTAACTTATCTTAAGATTTCTTTCATTATTAATGTCAGGACTGAAGTTAAAGCAGAAGACACAAATTCACAAGTTCGATTACTTCATTTTGCCAGTGAATACGATATCCTATACGATTTATAAACATATTTACTTACATGTAGTTTTCACACCGATTAATTAATTTTTGAGAAAATCGAATTATTGTTAAAAATGCGTAGAATAAACTACTCTTAATTATTGAGCAATGTCAACCATTTCTATGTATACTCTGCTCAGTATGATAAAATGCTTAAGTACGAGATTTCATTCATTTTTGCTGTACCGTATAGGCTCCAGAGCCAGTAACAGACAGACAGACGGCATTGCGAAAACCACTTTTTCGTATTCAGCGACACCTAAAAAGTATATTTCCATAAAAATCTCGAGGTTGAATTTTTTCACGATAACAATACTTTCTCGATACTTCGTATGAGAAAGTAAAAAATACGATTTAATATTCTTTGCATCTGGATTCATACTCCAAGAAAATTTTCCATCAATATACCTATAATAATATCATGAATCCATGTTGCATATCGTTTTTATTCATATTTATTTATATTAAAATTCAATGACTATCCACTAATTTCCTGAAGTAACAGTAGGTACCCAATTAAGAACATAACAAAATGCCAAATTGTTAAAAATGATTATGCTTATAAAGCTCACTTTGATCTCAGACTGGTAGTAATGTAAATTATAATGTGACTGATATCCTAGCCAGAATAAAAATGAAAAGTTTTCATTTTATATTAAATCAAGATGACATATTTTTAAAGCAATAAAAATAAATAGCAGATTTATGAAAGGAAAAAGACAAGAATATTAATCATTCTTTTTCATATGCCCAATATTTTTGTCAGACAAAGATGTGGTTATTGTGAGCTATGACCCAATAAAAAAATCGGTACAACATACATTGTACAAACTTTCTCATATACGTACCAATGCGTCGTTTAGTTATCTTTAGTAAATGAAAATCGTACGAGCCTGTTTTTAGAATATCCAATTTTTGTTAAAGTTGCCCAAGAATAAACTAGCCTTATATTCATTCACTGAGAAAAATGAAATACGTAGTATTATTGTAAGTGTATACTCAAGTAATTGTACCAAATTTAGCATTAGGATTTCAATTTCATTAAATAAGCAGAATTCCGGTTCCAAAAAATTGGTTCAATCTTCAATTGCCTCTGATAATACTTTAAATAGATTTTGGAATATAATGCACCTCAATATCGTTTATCGTCTGCTCAGCACTCTTGCCTTCTCATTTTCCGAAACAACCACTTTCACCAGTTTTAAATGGATTTCAAACTTAGTTAGAAGAGAACTTGATTCAATTCAGTTAAAATAACCACATAACAAACTTCTTATTCCAAAGAAAATCCTTTTATAATATGCAATGTTAACCTAGAATTCATTCATTCTGAAAAGTGAATAAAAGTACCATGTACTTACATATATTTCTTTCAACTAAAATAGCTACTCTTAACAGATTTTAATGGATTAATGCTTTAGCATATTAATTTCATGAAATAAGCAGAATTCCGATTCCAAAATATGTGTTCAATCTTCAATTGCCTCTGATAATATTTAAATAGATTTTAGAATAAAATGTACCTTAATATTGTTTAGCGTCCGCTCACCACTCTGGACTTCTCAGTTTCCGAAACAACAACTTTCAATAGTTTTAAATTGATTTTTGCTTTGAAATATACTTGAGTCAATTCAGTACAACTTCCACTTTACATACTGTAAATTCCAAAGTAACTCCTTTTATAATAGGCAATGCTAGCCTAAAATTAATTCATTCTGTCAAATGAATAAATATAGTTCTTTCTTTAAACTATAATATCCAAAGTTATTAGATTTAAATGGATTATAAGCCTTAGAACTTACTCTGTATTAAATAAGCACCAAAATTCCTTTTATAAAAACAAATCAATTCATTAAAAGTTCCACTGTTGTTTCTTCGAAAATTGCCTGTTAACAGTTTTAAATGTCCTTTTAATTTTAATTCAATTTTAATTTATATTTGTTTCCAAACTTCGGCCATTGTTACGAAATTAATTCGAGGAATAATGATATAAATTCGTAAGCATGTATCGTTTACAAAGAATTTAATTTAAGAATGCTTTTCATTTCCAATTTTTCTAAAATGACACTGTTGATACTTCAAATTTTTTATGTTTACCTTAATATACTTATTTTCCACAAAACACGCCAATCGCTCCCCTTCCTTCCCCCCCTCTCTCTCGCTCTCGTATTGAAGCGAACAATGATAATGGTCGACATAGCAACATCACGTTAAAATGGTGAGATTTCCACAAAATATGCAAATTAAACATTTAACATGGAATATTTGGAACCGTGGGCGAAAAAAGATGAACGGAATAAGAAACTTTATAACTTTTTCTTCAAATTGGTTCAAATCAGAAGGTCGTCTCTTAATTTCTTTTAATTTTAATTTCCAAATGAATAAAAGCCTGCACGTCGAAAAATCGCGTTTTACATGTTAAGTAATGGGAAATGGAAATGCCTCTCCTGGAGGCGAACCAAGGAATTTTTTCGCGATTTAAATTTGTCATTCTCTGAATAAGTGTTAATCAAGCATCCCTACCAAATTTCGAGTTTCTATCATTATTATTTCTCGAGTTATTAGCGTTTGCATAGCGTGACCAACCAACCAACGGACGACGGCTATTATTATATAAAATATTAGAAAAAGTGTCAAAGAACGAAATAGTTTACTTTGTAGAAATATATGATATAATAAACAAATATTTCCTCAATGTTTTCATAGTAAAACTATACTGTGTATACCTCACCGTCTATCGCCCATCTGAGGAAGCTCAGATTTTTCGGATACCTGCTAGATGCCAGACAAAGAGGAAAAGTAAAAATTACAAGTAACTGCCATTTTAATAGGATATATTACCGATTCTGAGTTATTAAAATAGTAAATAACACAGGCCTGCGAAGATTTTGCTGTTTTGGTAAACATATGTGATTTATATAAATATTGATGCGCTGAATTCGAAAATGGCATTCGTTTTGGCTTATCACGTACAGATTTTACACAATTTGATATTATATGGTTATTATCGAATCCTATATATGTACAGTGTTATACAATTTCGTTAATGCATTGAACGTTGAATAGAATATGACAAAAAATTCAACACTACTGTCGTCCTAAAGTGGGATAGACTTAATGCTTCAGCTGCCTACGAATTATAAGCTGTCATCAGCTATAAGACCTATGCCGCATGGACCAGACGTCCCGATTCTTACACCGCCGGCTGAGTTGGAGGATCTCGAATCCTCATCCAGCTCAGAGTTTAAAGCAGGGGAATATGTGTATTTCTCATCTGACAACGAAGACATAACTCCGCAGCTATTTACTCAAAGTGAGTTGAACGATTTAGTCCTGGACTTAGGTCTTACTAAGGAAAAGAGTGAATTACTGGTATCAAGGTTAAAAGAAAAGAATCTATTAGCCTCAGGAACAACCTTTTACTTGTTTATAAATCGCAAGAACGAGTTTCGGAATTATTTTAGAATGGAAGGTGAACAGGTTTTCTGCTGTGATATTCCTGCCTTGATTCAGCAGTTGGGAGAAGAAACCTACAACCTGAAGTACTGGCGTTTGTTTATTGACTCTTCAAAAAGGATTTTAACCCTTTTAGTGCCAGCCGGCCGATCTATCGGCCCTTGCTACATGTGCGAAGAACGCCACGGGCCGATCTATCGGCCGCACTTGTTTACGATGACTTTGTATTTTCTTTCCGGGTGAGATTACTCTTTTAGTCACTTAGTTGACATCTGGTAAACTTTTCCTGCCACAATGTATTAAATCTCATATGGATAGCTTGTCTTTCGATTTTATATCTAATGAGAGGACTTCAGCTGTTTTCGCGTCAGCAGCTTGACGTGTTTTATATGGCGCATCGCATTAGTGTTGTTATCGTTAATTTTTGACGACTTATCTGCAGTTTTTGGACTTCAAAAGGCAGTGTGTTTATCTATTGTTATCTCAGGTACTCCACAAAATTTTTTTTGTAAATTTATTCTTAAAAATATTCATCGTACCATTATATCAGTCTTGAAATATTTTCACTTGAAAATTCAAAATTCCGTACAATGCTTAGTATTCTGTATATATTCTTTATATGCAATTATTCTAAATTATATTCTGTCAATGAGCATATGATTTATCAGGATGTTTGAATATTATCGTTTTTATTTGAAATCTTTTACTAAGGAAAATTTTCCATTCTACCCTTCGATAATGTCGAGGAATTTGAAAACTAAGAACGTCGAAGAGTTATTGTTTGAGTCTGATGAAAGTAATGGTGGATCAGATACGACCGATGAAGAGGTTTTTTCATCTAACAGTGACGACTCAATTGGATGTCTTCCTCAACCCCCTGCTTCATGTGTATGAATTTTATCGTCATCCGAGAGTGCCGAGTCTCAAGAGTCAGACACAGGTGAGGGCAAAGTTGATTCGGATGAAAGTAATTGGCATAAGGTGTTCGAGAACAGTGATAACCCACCTCCATCTCCTCTTGTGTGCCAAGAAGCATATGGACCAAAACACACACACCCTCTTACAGCAGCGCCGATCAGCTATATTTACCTGTTTTTTACGACCTCTTTTTTGAACAAATTGATAAAGGAAACAAATGACTACGTTAAACTTTTTCTTTCGATGCATAAAAATCTATCCCCAAGTTCTCGTGCGCAGAACTGAGTAAACAGCAGATGGCAATAAGACACTGAAATAATTATCAGGAAAAAATAAAATGGTTCTGAGAGATACATGACTCATATTTTTGTTTACTACTTGTGACTCACTACCTTGTGGACGCTGTGAGTATAGTACCTTTCACCTACTTCTCTATGCATCTCTTGTCAACGTTTGGTTAGTTTAACTCAATTCATGTTACTTTTAGTGTCGGTTTTCCACTGCAGCGTCTCGGATCGTATCTCCCAGATACGTTGGGTGCTCTTACGTTAGTGTTGAAGTAGAGTGAAATTTTTCGGAATGTCTTCGGATAAACGTGTTTTCAACCTTGAAAATGAACAAGATGTTGAGTTAATTACAAAAATTTGTTTTTCAAATGATAATGATGGGCAAGATGAAGATTATTTCGGTCCCCATCCCACCCTGCTTTATTTCATCCAAAAATCGGAATGAAAGAAGTAGTTTATTTGGGTTCAATAATGATACTACTCTTGTTTCATATGTTCCTAAAAAAGGGAAAACAGTAGTATTGATTTCAAGCATGCATTTGGATAAGGCTATTGACAAAAACACAGGAAATTTGGAGAAACCAGAAATAATAACTCATTATAACAATGCAAAATCCGGAGTCGATGTTCTAGATGAAATGACTGAGACCTATAATACTGCACAAAACAGCAGAAGATGGCCAATGGTCATACTCTATTCTATTCTGAATATTAGTGCCGTAAATGCTCAGGTGATTTATCTTGCAAATAAAAATGAACTAAAAAAAGCAGACTCAGCTGCAAAGATATCAGCCTACAAGACAGAGACAAGATGAAGAAATTCCACAACAAAGTAAAAAAAGAAAGCGCTGCATCTGCTGCAACATTACGAAAAGAACTAGTTTGACGAAATATTGTTGTAAATTTTGTGATTCATATATTTGTTTAGAATATACCAATATGATTTCCTCAAGTTGCTGTGAAAATTGAACATGTGGTTCAGGCTCTGATTCTGACAAACTTTTATATCACTAAACAATTAAACAATTTTTTTAAATTAAACAAAGTACATTTAGTAATGATATTTCTTTAGTTCTTACATTGATTAATTTTTGTCTTAATATAAAATAATTAAATATACCATCACTCAAACTGCAACAATTATTTAATACGTGGAAACATTTTCTATATAACTGCAATTAATCAAAAATAAGCAAAAACTAGAGATTTAATATTTTATTATTTCCAACGGATATCTGAGAGCGTAAAAAAATAAAATCAGGAACTTTGACAAGTGTAAAAACATTATAACTTGCATTAGAAACATAATGTATCTCACAGATACATGCGTGTGCTCATGTCTCTGAGGCATTGCGTGTGCCGAAGGGTTAAGAAATGCCTTATAATTAACACACTCGTATGGGGCAGAAAAGGGGCAAAACCACCCATTAAAAAATGGAATTTTTCCAATTTTACAATTTTTTTTTGGTTTGCCATGAAAATTCTATAGTCGTGCCAAATTTCAAGTCTCTAGGTCCTATGCAGCTGCCTCGCATTTTTTGTTCTCGCATGGTGCCGAAAACGGCAAAGACGCCCCTTAAAAATGAGAATTTCTGTAATTTTATAATTTTATCTTAGGTGCTATGAAATTTCTATAACCGTGCCAAATTTCAAGTCTCTGGTTCCTACGCAGCGGCATCGCCTTTTTTGTTCTCGAATTCGGCAATAATGGGGCAAAACAGCCCCAAAACTGAGGATTATATCAATATCGGATTTCCTTCATTAGGTGTAGTTTAACATTAACAGCATTAAAATATAAGCCTCTGATTCCCATTGAAAGCTTACCCATATGAAAGGATAGAGCTTGTTACCAAGGAAGCCTACTGTTAGGGCCGTCGCACACGAGCCACTTTGTGGCAGCCACTATTTGTGGCGTCACAAAAAGTAGCGGACACGGAAATTGTTTGGGCGCACACGGGCGACATAAAGCGGTAGCTTCGTTCAGTTTCGAAATGGATTTCATAGAGACAGCATGTGTATGTGCTCTTGTGACAGAGGGTGGAGGGGGTTGTCAAAAATCGCAAAAATGCTGTGACATCATTTAAGGATGGCCCCATATGTAATACTAGCATAAGTGCCCGTTAAATTTCAACGGGTTTAATGAATCTAAATTTTCGTCAATGGAACATGTAAAAATCGCAAGAATAAAATTGTGCACTGATTTCACCATCGAATAAAGCGACAAATGAAGAAATACAGGCCGCATTTACGTTTCTGGATGAAATATAGTACTTGAGTCAATTCAGTACAACTTCCACTTTACATACTGTAAATTACAAAGTAACTCCTTTTATAATAGATAATGCTAGCCTAAAATTAATTCATTCTGTAAAGTGAATAAATAAAGTTCTTTCTTTAAACTATAATAGCCACTGTTATTAGATTTAAATGGATAACAAGCCTTAGAACTTACTATGTATTAAATAAGCACCAAAATTCCTTTTATAAAAACAAATCAATTAATTAAAATATCCACTGTTGTTTCTTCGAAAATTGCCTGTTAACAGTTTTAAATGTCCTTTTAATTTTACTTGAATTTTAATTTATATTCGTTTCCAAACTTCGGCCATTGTTACGAAATTAATTCGAGGAATAACAATATAAATTTGTAAGCACGTATGGTTTACAAAGAATTTAAATGAAGAATGCTTTTTATTTCCAATTTTTCTAAAATGACACTGTTGATACTTAAATTTTTTTATATTTACGTTATTATACTTATTTTCCACAAAACACGCCAATCTCTCCCCTTCCTTCCTCTCTCTCTCTCTCTCGTATTGAAGCACTCAAGGCACGCTTATTCCCAGAAGGATGTATATACAATAGCAGTAATTTGAGGTATAACAATGATAATGGTCGACATAGCAACATCACGTTAAAATGGCGAGATTTCCACAAAATATGCAAATTAAACGTTTAACATGGAATATTTCGAACTATGGGCGAAAAAAGACGAACGGAATAAGAAACTTTATAAATTTTTCTTCGAAATGGTTCAAATCCGAAGGTCGTCTGCTATTTTCTAATTTTAATTTCCAAATGAATAAAAGCCTGCACGTCGAAGAATCGCGTTTTACATGTTAAGTAATGGGAAATGGAAATGCCTCTCTTGGAGACGAACGAAGGAATGTTTTCGCGATTTAAATTCGTCATTCTCTGAATAAGTGTTAATCAAACATCCCTACCAAATTTCGAGTTTCTATCATTATTATTTCTCGAGTTATTAGCGTTTGCATAGCGGACCAACCAACCAACAGACGACGGCCATTATTATACAAAATAATAAAATATTTTGTTAAAATCTGTATAAGAGCCAAGTTTTAAAATTAAATACTGCTATAAATACACTTTGTTCTTACCTTTCTCACGCCTTTCCTGGTCGGGAAGATTCTGCCATCCCTCTATCAGGATTTCAAATATTTCTCTCCACAGTTTTTCCTTTACACATTTATCACTATATTCCTTTAGTCCACTATCATAGACAGCGGGGTTTTTGCACCTCAGATATAAGCACGTCAACGTCAATTTCGTTGTCACCCATCTCCCTGGCACAGAAGACTGAAGAAAACTGCGTGAACTGAGCCACAAGAAGCAAACCGTGTGCGTGTTTCAACCTGACTGCGTGCGTTCCATGACGTGTGGCCGGTGGCGCGCCACAGTGGTGTGGAGAGGAAAATGGAACACGAGCCACTTTTCTGTGACCGCCACAAAACTGTGTCGTCGTGTGCGGGGTCCAACCAGAAACCGTTTGTTCTGTTTCTCGCCACAAATAGTGGCCGCCACAAATTATTAGGCACTTCCAGATGTGCTGGAAACTTGAAATTTGGTAGCATTATAGCTTTTTAGTCATAACCAAAGGAAAAAATCCGAAACTGGAAAAATTCCTATTCTGAGGGGCTATTTTGGCCCCTTTTTGACCCATTTTTTGCCCATAAGAAAACGTAAATTGATGTAGAGGTTTGTATATTTGCATTTTAAAATTACTTCCCGTCAGGATACGAACTCGGGACTTCAACTATTGGATAGAATATGAATTGTAGTTTCTTATTTTTGAAGACAGAATTCAAATCCGAGTAGAATTACCCTAATTTTATAGTTTTTATCTCAAAAAATTGCTAATTTTTCTGGGTCTAACAATATGCTTCCTTGGTAACAAGCTCTTTCCTTTCATATGGGTAAGCTTTTAATGGGAATCAGAGGCTTATATTATAATGCTGTTAATGTTAAACTACACCTAATGAAGGAAATCTGATATTGATATAATCCTCATTTTTGGGGGTTTTGCCCCATTATTGCCCCATATTAGAACTAAAAAGGCAAGGCAGCTGCATAAGTCTGAGAGACTTAAAATTTGGCAAGATTATAGAAATTACATTGCAACCTAAGATAAAATGGTAACATCGGAAAAAAATTCCAATTTTGAAGGGGCGATTTTGCCCCTATTCGGCCCCATACGAGTGTGGAAATTATAAGGCACTTCTCATTGAGATACAAACTTAAAATTTGGCAGAATTATGGGTTTTTACTTACAACAGAAGGAAAGCATCTGATTTTGTAAAAATTCAAAATCCTATTACCTGTTTTGCCCCATTATTGACCCAAAGGAGTATTCAAGTTGTATGGCACTTCAAAATGATCTTCTAACTTGAAATTTGAGACAGTTATATGGTTTCGTAAAAAATCGATTGTAAATCATTTAAATTTGTAAAAATAGTAAAATTTAGAAAACCTTGCAGAATGCAAGCACATATTAACATAGCATGGAGAAATGGACAAGAAAAATAGAAATTTACAATATTTTAATTTCTTGGCCGTTAAAAATTATAAACTTTTAAAAAACATTTCACCTTTTACGTACTTCTAAATGTTCTACAATGCTGAAATTTTTTCTGACAGTAGAATATACCAAATAACGATGTGGGAATTATAGAAACTCGAAAATGTTTATTTATTCGGCCGTTAAAAATTCATAAATGTTAAAAAAATGTGACTAATCTTTATATACCTTCGTACGAACTAGAAAGCTGAAAATTAAGGAATTGTGTTTCAGTTACAATTATATTTGAAAATTTTTAGAAAAGTTTATTATTGTGGCTGTTGAAAATTCATAAAGTTTAAACAATGAAATTTATATAAATGGAATTCAAGAGGTGCTACATAGATGAAATTTTGCGGAAATGTGAAGTATTTGCAACAAATGATGAAAACCTATAAAATTTTTACAATTATAAATTTTAGGGGTTGCTTTTTTCCAATATTGTACATAAAGAAAAACACGTAAATTTTGTGTTAAAAATTATTTGTCAGCACTTACTCTATATATTAAGGTTAGAGAAAATGCTTGCAGAATGCAAGCACATATTAACTAGTATATATATCTATAATATATAGATGCTTCTTACACATGATATATATATACTAGTTAATATGTGCTTGCATTCTGCAAGCATTTTCAAATTTTAGCCTTTTTGCAAATTCAAATTATTCCCAATCGATGTTGTACATAATCATATAACCATGTCAAATTTGGAGTTAGTTGCTCATTTAGAAGTGCCTTATAATTTTAATCCTCGTATGGGGCAATAATGGAGCAAAACAGCCCCTAACATTATGAGTTATTACACACTCAGATTTTTTCCATCTGTTGTAACTAAAAACCCACAATTCTGCCAAATTTCAAGTTTGTATCTCATTAAGAAGTGCCTTATAATTATCACACTCGTATGGGGCCGAAAAGGGGCAAAACCACACATTAAAAATTGGAATTTTTGCAATTTTTTATTTTATTTTAGTTTGCTATGAAAATTCTATAATCGTGCCAGATTTCAAGTCTCTAGGTCCGATGCAGCTGCCTCGCAGTTTTTCTTCTCGCATGGGGCCGAGAAGCGGCAAAGCCGCCCCTTAAAAATGAGAATTTTTGTAATTTTATAATTTTATCTTAGGTTGCAATGAAATTTCTATAACCGTGCCAAATTTCAAGTCTCTGGTTCCTACGCAGCGGCATCGCCTTTTTTGTTCTCGATTGGGGCAATAATGGGGCAAAACAGCCCCAAAAATGAGGATTATATCAATATTGGATTTCATTCATCAGGTGTAGTTTAACATTAACAGCATTAAATTAAAAGCCTCTGATTCCCATTAAAAGCTTACCCATATGAAAGGATAGAGCTTGTTACCAAGGAAACCTATTGTAAGACCCAGAAAAATTACTACTTTTTGAGATAAAAACTATAAATTTACGTTAATTCTACTCGGATTTGAATTCTGACTTCAAAAATAAGAAACTACAATTTATATCCTATCCGACAGTTTAAGTCTCGAGTTCGTATCTTGACGGGAAGTAATTTTAAAATGCAAATATAAAAACCTCTACACCAATTTACGTTTTCTTATGGGCAAAAAATGGGGCAAAAAGGGGCCAAAATAGCCCTTCAAAATAGTAATTTCGACAGTTTCGGATTTTTTCCTTCGGTTGTGACCAAAAACCTATAATCCTACCAAATTTCAAGTCTCTGGCTCATCTGGAAGTGCCTCATAATTTTGTATCCTCCTATATATATGATATCTATAATATATAGATGCTTCTTACACATGATATATCATATATATAGGAGGATACAAAATTATGAGGCACTTCCAGATGTGCCAGAAACTTGAAATCTGGTAGGATTATAGGTTTTTGGACACAACCGAAGGAAAAAATCCGAAACTGTCGAAATTCCTATTTAAGGGGCTATTTTGGCCCCTTTTTGCCCCATTTTTTGCCCATAAGAAAGCATGTAAATTGGTGTAGCGGTTTTTATATTTGCATTTTAAAATTACTTCCCTTCAAGATACGAACTCGAGACTGAAACTGTCGGATAGGATATAAATTGTAGTTTCTTGTTTTTGAAGACAGAATTCAAATCCGAGTAGAATTAGCGTAATTTTATAGTTTTTATCGCAAAAAAGTGGTAATTTTTCTGGGTCTAACAATAGGCTTCCTTGGTAACAAGCTCTATCCTTTCATATGGGTAAGCTTTTAATGGGAATCAGAGGCTTATATTTTAATGCTGTTAATGTTGAACTACACCTAATGAAGGAAATCCCATATTGATATAATCCTCATTTTTGGGGCTGTTTTGCCCCATTATTGCCCTATTCGAGAACAAAAAATGATTATAGAAATTTCATTGCAACCGATGATAAGAGGAAAAAATAGCAAAAATTCCTATTTTTAGTTGCGGTTTTGCCCCATTTCTACCCAATACGAATGTGAACATTATAAGGCACTTCGTAATGAGATACAAACTTGAAATTTAGCAGAAATATGGGTTTTTAGTTACCACAGAAGGAAGAAATCCGATATTGTAAAAATTCGTAACGTTATGGCTGTTTTGCCCCATTATTGCCCCATACGAGGAATATAATTATAAGGCACTTCTAAATGATCTACAAACTTGAAACTTGACACGCTTCCATGATTTTTTCTAAAGTCGACAGGGAATAATTCGAAATTGTAAAAATCCTAAAATTTTAAAATATTTCTTCATTATATATTGACAGGCCTTACTAAGATTATAGGAACATACAAATTTCCAGCGCAAACTACAATAGTTGGAGTGCTGAAATTTATTACATAGGTGAATCAAAAATAATAATCGGAGGAAAAATTGCAACAATATGTATTTTATTGGCCATTATAAATTATAAACTATTTACTAACTTTTCATGGTTTAGGTATTTCTAAATGAGCTAGGAAGCTGAAATTTTTTCCATTGGCAGAATTTGCCTAATAATGAAAATAGGATTATAGAAATTTGTAAATTTTTATTCGTTTGACCGTAATAATCTCTTAAATGTTAAATAAATTGACTAATGTTTATGTACTTTCTGAATAGCCAGGAAGCTGAATATTTTAAGACAGTGAGGGAATAATGTTCCGGTGACAATTAACATTGAAAATTTCCCTAAAGTTTATCATAGTGGCTGTTAAAAATTCAAAAATTTTAAACAATTAAATTTATATAAATGCACTTCTAGAGATGCTACATCGAAGAAATTTCGCATAAATGTGAGGTATTCATAACAAATGTTAAAAACCTATAAATATTTTATATTTATAAATTTAGGGGTTGTTTTAACCCCAAAATTTTTCAATAAGGAATTAACCTAAATCTGTGAAGAGGACCAAACTTTTGCATTTAAAGATTATTTTTCCGCTCCTAATGCTTGCAGAATGCAAGCACACATTAACTAGTATTATATCTATAATATATAAATGCTTCTTACACATGATATATCATATATATAGGAGGATACAAAATTATGAGGCACTTCCAGATGTGCCAGAAGCTTGAAATTTGGTAGGATTATAGGTTTTTGGTCACAACCGAAGGAAAAAATCCGAAACTGTCGAAATTACTATTTTGAAGGGCTATTTTGGCCCCTTTTTGCCTTATTTTTGGCCCATAAGAAAACATGTAAATTGGTGTAGAGTTTTTTATATTTGCATATTAAAATTACTTCCCGTCAAGATACAAACTCGAGACTTAAACTGTCGGATAGGATATAAATTGTAGTTTCTTATTTTTGAAGACAGAATTCAAATCCGAGTAGAATTAGCGTAATTTTATAGTTTTTATCGCAAAAAAGTAGTAATTTTTCTGGGTCTAACAATAGGCTTCCTTGGTAACAAGCTCTATCCTTTCATATGGGTAAGCATTCAATGGGAATCAGAGGCTTATATTTTAATGCTGTTAATGTCAAACTACACCTAATGAAGGAAATCCGATAATGATATAATCCTCATTTTTGGGGCTGTTTATCCCCATTATTGCGCCATTCGAGAACAAAAAAGGCGATGCAACTGCATAGGACCCAGACACTTGAAATTTGGCACGGTTATAGAAATTTCATTGCAACCTAAGATGAAATAATAAAATTACAAAAATTCTCATTTTTAAAGGGCGGTTTTGCCCCTTTTCGGACCCATGCGAGAACAAAAAATGTGAGGTAGCTGCATAGGACCTAGAGATTGAAATTTGGCACGATTATAGAATTTTCATGGCAAACAAAGATAAAATTGTAAAATTGCAAAAATTCCTATTTTTAATGTGTGGTTTTGCCCTTTTTCGGCCCCATACGAATGTGATAATTATAAGGCACTTCTTAATGAGATACAAACTTGAAACTTGGCAGAATTATGGGTTTTTAGTTACAACATATGGATAAATCTGAGAGTTTAATAACTCATAATGTTAGGGGCTGTTTTGCTCCATTATTGCCCCATACAAGGATTAAAATTATAAGGCACTTCTAAATGAGCAACAATCTTCAAATTTGACACGCTTATATGATTTTTTTTAAAAAACGAAAGGGAATAATTTGAAATTGTAAAAATCCTAACATTTAAAAAGGCTTATTCATTATATATTGACGGGTCTTAATTACGATATAGAAGGATATAGGAGGATACAAATGTTCAGCCCTAACTACAATAGTTGGAGAGCAGAAATTTAATACATAGGTGAATCTAAAAAAATAATTGGAGGAAAAATTGCAACAATATGTATTTTCTTGGCCATTGAATATTATAAACTATTTACTAACTTTTCATGGTTTAGGTAACTCTAAATGATCTATGAAGCTGAAATTTTTTCCATTGGTAGAAAATGCCATATATTGGAAACGGGATTATAGAAATTTGTAAATTTTTATTTGTTTGACCGTAATAATCTCTTACATGTTAAACAAATTGACTAATGTTTATGTACTTTCTGAAGAGCAAGGAAGCTGAATATTTTAAGAAAGTTAGGGAGTAATGTTCCGGTGAAAATTAACATTATAATTTTGTTAAAGTTTATTATTGTGGCTGTTAAAAATTCAAAAATTTTAAACAATTAAATTTATATAAATGCACTTCTAGGGGTGTTACATCAATAAAATTTCGCATAAATGTAACAAATGCTAAAAACCTATAAATGATTTATAATTATAAATTTAGGGGTTGTTTTTACCTCAAAATTTTTCAATAAGGAAATCAATACAGGGGTCCAAACTTTTCCGTTCCAAAATTATTTTTCCTCTCCTAATGCTTGCAGAATGCAAGCACACATTAACTAGTATATATATCATGTGTAAGAAGCATCTATATATTATAGATATATAGATATACTAGTTAATGTGTGCTTGCATTCTGCAAGCATTAGGAGCGGAAAAATAATCTTTAAATGCAAAAGTTTGGTCCTCTTCACAGATTTAGGTTAATTCCTTATTGAAAAATTTTAGGGGTTAAAACAACCCCTAAATTTATTAATCTAAAATATATATAGGTTTTTAACATTTGTTATGAATACCTCACATTTATGCGAAATTTCTTCGATGTAGCATCTCTAGAAGTGCATTTATATAAATTTGATTGTTTAAAATTTCTGAATTTTTAACAGCCACTATGATAAACTTTAGGGAAATTTTCAATGTTAATTGTCACCGGAACATTATTCCCTCACTGTCTTAAAATATTCAGCTTCCCGGCTCTTCAGAAACTACATAAACATTAGTCAACTTATTTAACATTTAAGAGATTATTATGGTCAAACGAATAAAAATTTACAAATTTCTATAATCCCATTTTCATTATTAGGCAAATTCTGCCAATGGAAAAAATTTAAGCTTCCTAGCTCATTTAGAAATACCTAAACCATGAAAAGTTAGTAAATAGTTTATAATTTATAATGGCCAATAAAATACATATTGTTGCAATTTTTCCTCCGATTATTTTTTTCGATTCACCTATGTAATAAATTTCAGCTCTCCAACTATTGTAGTTTGGGCTGGAAATTTGTATGTTCCTATATTCTAAGTAAGGCCAGTCAATATATAATGAAGAAGCATTTTAAAATTTTAGGATTTTTACAGTTTCGAATTATTCCCTGTCGACTTTAGAAAAAATCATGTAAGCGTGTCAAATTTCAAGTTTGTAGATCATTTAGAAGTGCCTTATAATTATATTCCTCATATGGAGCAATAATGGGGCAAAACAGCCATAACGTTACGAATTTTTACAATATCGGATTTCTTCCTTCTGTGGTAACTAAAAACCCATAATTCTGCTAAATTTCAAGTTTGTATCTCATTACGAAGTGCCTTATAAGGTTCACATTCGTATTGGGTAGAAATGGGGCAAAGCCGCATCTAAAAATTGGAATTTTTGTTAATTTTCTCATCTTATCATCGGTTGCAATGAAATTTCTATAATCATGCCAAATTTCAAGTCTCTGGGTCCTATGCAGCTGCATCGCCTTTTTTGTTCTCGAATAGGGCAATAATGGGGCAAAACAGCCCAAAAAATGAGGATTATATCAATATGGGATTTCCTTCATTAGGTGTAGTTCAACATTAACAGCATTAAAATATAAGCCTCTGATTCCCATTAAAAGCTTACCCATATAAAAAGGATATAGCTTGTTACCAAGGAAGCCTATTGTTAGACCCAGAAAAATTACCACTTTTTTGCGATAAAAACTATAAAAGTACGCTAATTCTACTCGGATTTGAATTCTGTCTTCAAAAATAAGAAACTACAATTTATATCCTATCCGACAGTTTCAGTCTCGAGTTCGTATCATGATGGGAATTATTTTAAAATGCAAATATAAAAACCTCTACACCAATTTACATGCTTTCTTATGGGCAAAAAATGGGGCAAAAAAGGGCCAAAATAGCCCCTTAAAATAGGAATTTCGACAGTTTCGGATTTTTTCCTTCGGTTATGTCAATAAACCTATAATCCTACCAAATTTCAAGTTTCCAGCGCATCTGGAAGTGCCTCATAATTTTGTATCCTCCTATATATATGATATATCATGTGTAAGAAGCATCTATATATTATAGATATATAGGAGGATACAAAATTATGAGGCACTTCCAGATGTGGTAGAAAGTTGAAATTTGGTAGGATTATAGGTTTTTAGTCACAACAAGAGGGAAAAATCCGAAACTGTTGAAATTCCTATTCTGAGGGGCTATTTTGGCCCCTTTTTGCCTTATTTTTGGCCCATAAGAAAACATGTAAATTGGTGTAGAGGTTTTTATATTTGCATATTAAAATTACTTCCCGTCAAGATACAAACTCGAGACTTAAACTGTCGGATAGGATATAAATTGTAGTTTCTTATTTTTGAAGACAGAATTCAAATCCGAGTAGAATTAGCGTAATTTTATAGTTTTTATCGCAAAAAAGTGGTAATTTTTCTGGGTCTAACAATAGGCTTCCTTGGTAACAAGCTCTATCCTTTCATATGGGTAAGCATTCAATGGGAATCAGAGGCTTATATTTTAATGCTGTTAATGTCAAACTACACCTAATGAAGGAAATCCGATAATGATATAATCCTCATTTTTGGGGCTGTTTATCCCCATTATTGCGCCATTCGAGAACAAAAAAGGCGATGCAACTGCATAGGACCCAGACACTTGAAATTTGGCACGGTTATAGAAATTTCATTGCAACCTAAGATGAAATAATAAAATTACAAAAATTCTCATTTTTAAAGGGCGGTTTTGCCCCTTTTCGGACCCATGCGAGAATAAAAAATGCGGGGCAGCTGCATAGGACCTAGACACTTAAAATTTGGCACGATTATAGAATTTTCATGGCAAACTAAGATAAAATTGTAAAATTGTAAAAATTCCTATTTTTAATGTTTGGTTTTGCCCTTTTTCGGCCCCATACGAGTGTGATTATTATAAGGCACTTCGTAATGAGATACAAACTTGAAATTTGGCAGAATTATGGGTTTTTAGTTACAACAGATGGAAAAAATCTGAGAGTGTAATAATTCTTAATGTTAGGGGCGGTTTTGCTCCATTATTGCTCCATACGAGGATAAAATTATAAGGCACTTCTAAATGAGTAACAAACTCCAAATTTGATATGGTTATATGATTATGTAAAACATCGCTTGGGAATAATTTGAATTTGTAAAAATGTTAAAATTTGAAAATGCTTGCAGAATGCAAGCACATATTAACTAGTATATAGATATACAAGCTCTATCCTTTCATATGGGTAAGCTTTTAATGGGAATCAGAGGCTTATATTTTAATGCTGTTAATGTTAAACTACACCTAATGAAGGAAAACCGATATTGATATAATCCTCATTTTTCGGGCTGTTTTGCCCCATTATTGCCCCATTCGAGAACAAAAAAGGTGATGCAACTGCATAGGACCCAGAGACTTGAAATTTGGCACGGTTATAGAAATTACATTGTAACCTAAGTTAAAATTACAAAATTACAGAAATTCTAATTTTTAAAGGGCGGTTTTGCCCCTTTTCGGCCCCATGCGTGAACAAAAAATGCGAGGCAGCTGCATAGAACCTAGAGACTTGAAATTTGGCACGATTATAGAATTTTCATGGCAAAACAGCCCCAAAAATAGGGATTATTACTATATCAGAATTCCTTCCTTAGGCATAGTTTAAAGTTAAAGACATTAAGATATATGCCTCCGATTCCCATTGAAAGCCTACCCATATGAAAGCATTAAACCTGTTGCTAGGAAGCCTATTGTTAGACCCAGAAAAATTACCACTTTTTTCGGATAAAAACTATAAATTTACGTTAATTCTAATCGGATTTGAATTCTGTCTTCAAAAATAAGAAACTATAATTTATATCCTATCCGACAGTTTAAGTCTCGAGTTCGTATCTTGACGGAAAGTAATTTTAAAATGCAAATATAAAAACCTCTACACCAATTTACATGTTTTCTTATGGGGAAAAAAGGGGCAAAAATAGCCCCTCAAAATTGGAATTTCGACAGTTTCAGATTTTTTCTTTCGGTTGTGTCCAAAAACCTATAATCCTACCAAATTTCAACTTTCTAGCACAAATGGAAGTGCCTCATAATTTTGTATCCTCCTATATATATGATATATATCTATAATATATAGACGCTTCTTACACATGATATATATATATATATATATCATATATATAGGAGGATACAAAATCATGAGGCACTTCTAGATGTGCTAGAAACTTGAAATTTGGTAGGATTATAGGATTTTAGTCACAACCACAGGAAAAAATCCGAAACTGTCGAAATTGCTATTATGAAGGGCTATTTTGGCCCCTGTTTGCCACATGTTTTCCCCATAAGAATACATGTAAATTGGTGTAGGGGTTGTTATATTTGCATTTTAAAATTACTTCCCGTCAAGATACGAACTCGAGTCTTAAACTGTCGGATAGGATATAAATTGTAGTTTCTTATTTTTGAAGACAGAATTCAAATCCGAGTAGAATTAACGTAAATTTATATTTTTCTGGCAAAAAAGTGGTAATTTTTCATGGTCTAACAATAGGTTTCCTTGGTAACAAGCTCTATCCTTTCATATGGGTAAGCTTTTAATGGGAATCAGAGGCTTATATTTTATTGCTGTTAATGTTAAACTACACCTAATGAAGGAAATCCGATATTGATATTTCCTCATTTTTGGGGCTGTTTTGTCACACAACAAAAAAGGCGATGCAGCTGCTTAGGACACAGAGACTTGAAATTTGGCACGGTTACAGAAATTTCATTGTTACCTAAGATAAAATTATAAAATTACTAAAATTCTCATTTTAAGGGGCGATTTTGCCCCTTTTCTGCCCCATGCGAGAACATAAAATGCGAGGCAGCTGCATAGCACCTAGAGACTTGAAATTTGGCACGATTAATAGAATTTTCATGGCAAACTAAAATAAAATAAAAAATTGCAAAAATTCGAATTTTAAATGTGTGGTTTTGCCCCTTTTCGGCCCCATACGAGTGTGATAATTATAAGGCTTTTCTTAATGAGATACAAACTTGAAATTTGGCAGAAGTATGGGTTTTAAGTTACAACAGATGGAAAAAATCTGAGAGTGTAATAACTCATAATGTTAGGGGCTGTTTTGCTCCATTATTGCCCCATACGAGGATTAAAATTATAAGGCACTTCTAAATGAGCAACTAACTCCAAATTTGACATGGTTATATCATTATGTACAACATCGCTTGGGAATAATTTGAATTTGTAAAAATGCTAAAATTTAAAAATGCTTGCAGAATGCAAGCACATAACAACTAGAATAATATATATGTCATGTGTAAGAAGCATCTATATATATATAATATATACTAGTTGTTATGTGCTTTCATTCTGCAAGCATTTTCAAATTTTAGCATTTTTACAAATTCAAATTATTCCCAAGCGATGTGTTTACATAATGATGTAACCATGTCAAATTTGGAGTTTGTTGCTCATTTAGAAGTGCCTTATAATTTTAATCCTCGTATGGAGCAATAATGGAGCAAAACAGCCGCTAACATTAAGAATTATTACAGTCTCAGATTTTTTCCATCTGTTGTAACTAAAAACCCATAATTCTGACAAATTTCAAGTTTGTATCTCATTAAGAAGTGCCTTATAATTATCACACTCGTATGGGGCCGAAAAAGGGCAAAACCAAACATTAAAAATAGGAATTTTTGCAATTTTACAATTTTATCTTAGTTTGCCATGAAAATTCTATAATCGTGCCAAATTTCAAGTCTCTAGGTCCTATGCAGTTGCATCGCCTTTTTTGTTCTCGAATGGGGCAGTAATGGGGCAAAACAGCCCCAAAAATGAGGATTATATCAATATCGGATTTCCTTCATTAGGTGTAGTTTTACATTAACAGCATTAAAATATAAGCCTCTGATTCCCATTAAAAGCTTACCCATATGAAAGGATAGAGCTTGTTACCAAGGAAACCTATTGTTAGACCCAGAAATATTAGCAATTTTTTGCGATAAAAACTATAAAATTACGCTAATTCTACTCGGATTTCAATTCTGTCTTCAAAAATAAGAAACTACAATTTATATCCTATCCGACAGTTTAAGTCTCGAGTTTGTATCTTGACGGGAAGTAATTTTATAATGCAAATATAAAAAACTCTACACCAATTTAAATGTATTGTTATGAGCAAAAAATGGGGCAAAAAGGGGCCAAAATAGTCCTTCAGAATAGTAATTTCGACAGTTTCGGATTTTTTCCTTCGGTTGTGACGAAAAACCTATAATCCTACCAAATTTCAAGTTTCTGGCACAACTGGAAGTGCCTCATAATTTTGTATCCTCCTATATATATATCTATATATATATATATATATCATGTGTAAGAAGCGTCTATATATTATAGATATCATGTGTAAGAAGCGTGTATATATACAGATATCATATATATAGGAGGATACAAAATTATGAGACACTTCCAGATGTGCTAGAAAGTTGAAATTTGGTAGGAATATAGGTTCTTGGTCACAACCAAAGGAAAAAATCCGAAACTGGCGAAATTCCTATTATGAGGGGCTATTTTGGCCCTTTCTTGCCCCATTTTTTGCCCATAAGAAAACATAATTGGAGTAGAGGTTTTTGGCAAAATTATTAGTTACAACAGAAAGACGAAATCCAATGTCGTTATTATTCGAAATTTTAACGACTGTTTTGCCAAATAATTGTCCTATGCGACAAATAAAATTATAATGCAGTTCTAAATGAGCTACAAAGTTAAAATTTCATAGAGTTATATGTTTATGCACAAAATTCAGTGGGAATAATTTTAAATTGCAAATATGCTAAACCTTTAAAATGCTTGTAGAATGCAAGCACACATTAACTAGTGTATATATATATATATATATATATATATATATATATATATATATATATATATATATATATATATATATATATATTTTTATGTTGGCCTCACCAGCAACCCCCTCAACATTAGAATCAATGGCCACCGGAACAGCGTAAACACTAACCGTCCCCTTCCGGTGGCTTCTCACGCCAATTCAATAATTGCTTCACTGTAAGAATTATCCGTGCCCTACCGGATGATACCCCCGCTCCCCTACTTCGACAGTGGGAGTTGGCCTACATCTTTCTCCTTAACTCTTTCTCCCCACCTGGTCTTAACCTCCGATAACCCTATTGGCCGTCCCTCCTACCCGTCTCCTCCTATTTCCGAACTTCTCTCATTACCCCTCCCCCCCTCCCCATATCCCCCCAGTGTGTCACTTCAAACAGTATGTTTCTCCGTCGCTGAAGAAGGGCATCAGCCCGAAAGCTCCATTTTTGTGTAGTTTTTGTTCTTTTGTGTTTTTCGTGTGTCCTCAGCACCCCCAGCGGCTCTTCATTCTAGGTAAGTGTCCACATATATATATATATATATATATATATATATATATATATATATATCGAGTGAGGTTAATATAAAAGTTATTAACTACAAAATCATCTTTGCCAAAATGTTTAAAACTAAAGAATGGATTGATGAAAAAGATACATTTAACTAATAACATAATGATCTTGTCTTTGTAACATAATAATAGCAACAAAAATAAAGCAATAATAATAATAAATCAAAATGACTATAAGATTATATGATAGAACCTCAAAACCATTATCATTTAGAGATTTAAACATTTTGAAAGTATATTCTTAAAAAACAAAGTGTATCTAAAGTACTATCATTCATTCTTGATCTTAATTTTCTACATAAAATGCCAGCGGTCAAAAATGCTCTTTCAGGTTCAACACTACTTAGAGGAATAGTGAGTAAATAACCTCTAAAACCACCTTCATCGAAGAGAGATTCATCTCCTTTCTGATTGTTGCAATAACTTTCATGAAGCTGGAACAGGAAAAAAGTTGTTTAGGTTGTTTAGACTCTAACAATAAGCTACGTTTTATAGCAAATTAAGTTCATCTTCTAAACTTTCTGAAATTAAAGGCTGACAAATTTCAGAAGTAGTTGGTTCATTATACCTGGGAACTCCAAGACTTTTGTTTCCTGATGTCTGACTTCTTTCTATTTCCATGTCCACAGTTGCAAATGTTGTAGTACTCTGTTAAGCTAATCTAATTAAGGTTTCTTTAGCAAATATTCTTATTTTTTCTTTTGATGGCACTAAAAATAAATTGTCCATATTTTCTTCAAACACTTGTGGGCTGTTGTGAAGATATTGTAATACTCCTGAAAATTCAGATCATCTTTGTTGTATGCTATGGCGTATGGAATTTTTCATGTAGCAACTTAATTCTGTATTGACATTTTTTATTTTCTCCATCATAAATTTTAAGGCTGTATCACACATCAAATGATTTGCATCTCTGCTGCAAATAGCTTTCACTGTAATCGTTAATTGTTGCAATGTGGCAATAATTGAAGCTGCAAGTTCAAATTCATTATCACTGAATGAGATATCAGAATTTAAATTGATTAATGATTTCATTATGCACAATTTTAACATGAGAAATCGTTCAATCATATCAACTAAGCTATTCCAGCGAGTTTTGGTATCCAAAATAAGAGATTTTTCTCCCCCAAATAATTCCTGTACATACTTCTGCAACAATCAGTCATTTTTTGTAGGCAACTTCCTAAGGAGTTTAACAGTTTATCGGATTTTTTTAATCAGTGATTTTATTTGCATGTTTGGTATTTCTAGTGCACATTCATTCTTTTCTTGCAGAACATATCCTTCAGAATCTTCATCGAAATAATTTTCATCATCACTGGATTAATTTCCTTTGGTGTTTACAAGTTCAATTTCTTGGTTTTCTATATCCTCACCATTTACCACAGTTTTAGCAGTTTTAGACTTGTATAAAACATCAACAACAGCAAGTTGTATATAACATGAGCAAAACAAAGTTGTTGAAATGTTGGTATTAGCTTTCCAAATTTTACCATTACACTTGCACCATCTGTAGTAATAGCAATGATATCATTTTCTAGGGAAATGCTATACTCCAATTTCTTTTGTAAAAGGTCAACGCATACTTCAGCAGGCATATTTCCATGGACTCCTACTAATCCCAAGCTCCAAAACTTCAATCCGGGACCCGAATAATGAAGATTAATGTTCATATATCTTCTGTTATGCAGAGACGTCCACTCGTCAAGAGTTAAGCAAACTTTTCCAAACATTTCCTTATGGCTCTTAATTTCAGACCTCAGCATTTTCTTGATTTTCAAACAATAGCCAAATATCAAATCTCTAATAGAATTCAGTGATTTTGGCATATTTTCAAAGTCCGTAGCTCTAATGGCTTCCCATAAATCAGGAGAAGTGCAAAATACACTGAACAGCAAACCATCACGAGCAGTCATTCTCGCAAGTATTGCAGCAAAGGTGTTGTCAGTTTTAGCAGTAAAAAAATCAGTTATTTTCTCTTTAATTCCGATACAACTCTCAGAGTCACTGTTTTTAGCTGTTTTTTTGTTGCTGATCTGAATTTATACTATTTTTACTTTGTTTTAATAAATTGATCTTATGCATCGAGTTGAGATGCACATGAAGTCCTTGGTTGACCCACCGCCTGTTTTAAACACCTTATTACAAGTTTTACATTTTCCTAAATGGCCACAGACCTCACGTAAAAAATATTTCCAAACAGAATGTACATTTTCAGTTTCACTTTTCCATTCTATAAACTTATCAACTATTTTTGTATCAAGTGTAACCATAATGTATTAAATAAGGGTTCAGAGTTTTTATAATTAATTAGAATTAAACACAGCACTACACAAATCAATCTCTTGAGTGGTAATAGATACTATATACAGCTTGATTGGAATTGAATTTAATGGCGATTTATTATCCGCAATCTCAATTTGAACTGGTCAGTTTAATCGGGAAAGGGGATGTCGGAAGTTGCTGGTCATTACTCAAAGAGTCGAACGAGGCTCAGGTGTCGCAGTTAGCCGACCCCTATATGCTCCCGAAAGTCGTCTGCTGCTGTTTGAACTTATACTCCCTGAAATTTAATAAAGTTTTCCAGGATTCTTTTCAAGATTTACTGTTACGTCATAATAGGTTTATAATGACATACTTAGAGTGATATACTTCCACATCGTAATAACGACCACAAAATAACGTGCAAATATCACACTGAGTTGAAAATGTATAATACCAAGTTTTACGCCAGAACATACAAGACAACCTTTCAAGATCCATCTAATAACCGTATATTATTAATAACATCAAGAAACCGGGAATGGAAGCGATATGGTCTTTTTTTAGTTCTGACCCGTTAATATCGAGAATACGAATTAATTTTTTAAAATTTTTACTGACATTTTTTGCGAATTTCCAGTCCATCTTATAAACGCCAGTGGTTTTACTGTATGCTGCTATACGAAAACAAATTCAATTTACACTTTCACTGTATAATCAGGTGCACTTATATTATAAAGCACAAGGGACGAACAACGACAAAGATGTCGGGCCGAGCAACACCAAAGAATGCCACCAACTAGCCGTAGCAAGCGTTCTATCTTAAATGTGAGCAAAGCATTTGAGAGAGTAGTGCCTTTTGTTTATGCCGATGTGCCCGGCCAAGCTTTCTTCAACCGGCACATGAACGAAAAGATTTTCAACTCACTAGAGCTGGAGCAGATTTTCGACTGTGAAGTGCGATGCTATGGGAACCCAGTGAGAAAGAAAAATGAAAAAATACCTCATTATATACACAGACATCTCGGAGCCACATAACCAATAAAGAAGATACAAATTCATTAAGGGTATATGAGAGATGCAGCACTTGAGCTCAAGAGCTGAAAGAAATATTAAACTGAGAACCACGTTTAGATTTGTTACGATAGCAATTGTTTTTCGTTAATGTAATTAGTACTTTTGTTAAATTTTATTTTGACATGGCTTCAAAAAAAGAAAACCCATAAGTGGTGTTACGAAATGTAAACAGAAAAATCTCGTGATTGAAAAAACGTGGAATTACTAAGGAAACTTGAAAAAGATAGGTCAGTGAAGAATATGGCGTTGGTAGTTCCACTGTGTATGACTTAAAGAAGAAAAAAACGGAAATATTGAAATTTTATGCACAGAGTGATACAACTAAAGCTTTGTGTAGCCGTAAAACACTACACGTCCCAAGTAAATATTGTAGATAATGTCTTGTTTGATTGGTTTCGTCAGTGAATAAGTGAAGGGGTATCTATTTCAGGCCTAATGCTGATACAGCAAGTGAAAGTTTTTCACAATATCAAAAAGAGTGGTAGAAGATGACATTGAAAACTGGGTTGATATCGACAATGATGCGCCTGTCATACTTCAGTTAACTGATGTGAAATAGACGAAATAGTGGACATGGTTTTGAAACCTGAGCATGAAAAAAAGTGATAGTGACGATGATCAAGAGATAGTTAAGGACAAATCTTCAATAGATCACTGTATACAGTTGGTCACAGATAAAATATCTGTTTTAGAATTGATTTTTAAGAGATTATGTGTTTGTATCGAATAAAAGATCAACTTATGAAGGAAAAATCAAAATGTATGAAGCAAGCTAGTTTGCCTGTTCTGTTTAAAAAAAATTCTTAGAATAATGTGTGATGAAAATAATGTTGTAAATATGTATTAGATATATGCTTTATTTCACGTTCATTATTTACTTTTTAATGGTTCTTTTATATTTTCTAGTTTTAGTGCATGTATAAGCAATAGTCTTTACTGATAATGGGTTCCCTTTTAATTGTTATTCGTCATTTGAATTATATAATCAATTACCAAAAATGTACATTACTTAAGGATTTTTTATAAATTTTCAAAAACTCGGTAAATGCTAGGTCCTGAGGTTGCCGGGTTTATGAGGTTCTACCAGGGTCCACGCTCTTACATAGCAGAGTGAGGACCATTTGAGGTGGCAATAGAAAATCCCACAAAAGATACTGAGGTGTTGCAGGGGATGGAGGGGTACTTTGACGTCACGTCACGTGGTTCGTTGACGTCGCAGCTTTGTTGATTCAAATCAGTTGAAGCTGTTTTAACAGTTCGAGTTGGTCTAACGTGTTCTGAATCGTGTGTTGAAAGAGTTGGATTATATATAAATTAGAAGTGAAAATATGGGTGGCTCAAAGTGCTGTGTCCCCAATTGCTGCGAAAAGCTGGTTACTCGAGTTAGGTAAGTTTTTTGACAAAAATCAAACATTCTTTTAGCAAAATTAAAAATTTTTTTTTCCAAAAAACCCTTTATATGTATTTTTTCGAAATTTTCATTTAGCAAGCCTAATATTGGAAAGAACACCAATAATCATGTGTTTCTGATAATTTAATTCTAAATATAATGAATTAAATGATTTCAATGTCTCAAAAGTATTCGTATACATAGTTTTGATTGTTGTCCGACATAATCATTACAGTATACAATGTATACAATTTACAACAATGTATGAAAGTAAAACTCAAAGTATGCAATAAATATGGGAAAGAACTCCAATAATCGTGTGTTTCTGATAAATTACGTCTAAATTTAATGAATTAAATAATTTCATTGCCCCTAAAGTATTTGTTTACATTGTTTGTTTTGTTTGTTGTCCAACATAATCGTTACAAACGAAAGTAAGTTCAACATTTTTGGATCCAATGTGATGGTAATAGTGTGGAGTAAACGAAATACTGAGTGAAATGTTTGAAATTTGCATTCCACAGTGAAGTATGGGTGTGGTTCTGTAATGGCTTGGAGTTGTATGTCAGTGAATGGAGTTTAATATTTAGAATATATTTAAGAGACAGATTAAAGTTTGTAGATATTTTTAAAAAGATTTTGTAAAAGAGTGCTATAAAAATGGGTATTCCTAATACATTTAAATTTTATGAAGACAATGACAAAATATGTCTTTATATTTTATAAATGATCCAGGTTCCCTCATCTCACTTCCGACTCAAATCGGCGATTTGACGTTTGGGTAAAGCTGGTTGGGGATCCTAACCTACTCTCCATGGACCAATCATTCATTGTTCTATATAAAGGCAGCGGCTCTATACACTAAAAGGCCGACCCTGCCTTTAAATGTAAGCACTTTTATTATACCAGTAATGTTTAGCATTTATTGTTTCTGCTTATGATGTGCTAATAGAGAAGCTCTTATGATATATCCTTTCTTGTTTATATTATGTCAACCTTGACTTGTCATATCAGTTTATACAGATCAAAAGACTAATAAATACAATTGTTATTATTGTCATTGCTATTGTTATAATTATATTTTGTAAATTTGCCTTAAATTATTCTCAATAAATCTGTAAAGGAATATATGTTCTTTTCCTTCAGAAGTTTGTACCAATTCCCCACATCCTTATAAAGGTACAGTAAGTTTTCAGGTAACCCAAAGGGAGTTTCATTTTTTCATAATTTTGACGTTATAATTCCTTAATTTTCTTTTGGTTCTTTGAAAAATTCCTGCTCAAACATTTGATGGGAGTAAATTGCTCTAAGAACTGAAAAAAAATTGGAGGATCATGGCATCAAATTTATGGAAAAATTAAACTTCATTTGGTTTACGGAAAATTCCCGGTACCTGCTAAAAGCATGACGGGAGGGGAAGAGGGGGGAGGGTGAGGAGGAGAGGGGAGGGAAGAAAGGGGAGGGGCTGCTTACGTAGTTGCTGACTAGCAACATAGGATCAATGGGAAATCCCACAAAAGGCACTGAGGCGACAGAGGAGTGTTTACTCCTGCCTCATTCTTAGCGTTGAGTGTCGCGAATGTTGGTTCTACTGTATATCCCCCTTATTTTTTTATTTTTTGCAACAGTTACTATGCTATTGTTTATTTAGTTTGTGTTATTGTTTATGTATTTAGGATTTAACAATCAATAATACTTTACCCTTCTAATATGTTTCCTACTCTTGAGCAATTTATGTTGATGTTCAGTAATGAACAAAAGAGTTAACAATCCCTAGTTAACCAAAATGACATCAAAAACAACTGGAAATTTAAAAAATGCTGAGAAATAGCATCGACTAAGCTGACAAGACGTTGCTAAGCGATCATTTTGATGCTTAAACAAAAGTGCTAAGCAAATAACGCTATTCTTTCACCTATTTGAAGGCTTTATTGAAGCAAACTGAATCAGAGGCAGCAATGTTGGTCGCCTTGGCAACACCCAGAAAGAGTACAAAATATCAGCAAATTTTGAAAAAGAATGCGTATTTCTGAAAACTTCGACTGTGTAACATTTAAACATCACAAGAATTAGGTAGTATAGAGTTTTAGCTGCAGAATAAAGCAAAAACAAAGAAAATCGGTCCATATTTATGTATTTTGATGAATGAAAGAATAAAACCTTGCTCTAAAAATCGAATATCCCATGCAAACTTACGGGAAAATGTAATTGTCTCCTGGATTCGAACCTGGGACTTCATGAAGATGAAAATAGTTTTCTAGGTGCCTCCTAGGTTAGAGGTGGTGAACCTTTTTGAGAACATGTACCCAAATTGTTGATACTTTTCACAGAAATTCTTTCAGGTGCCAATGGGAATTAGTTATTATAATTTAAAATGATTCAATTTAATTCACAAAGTATTTTCTCATTCTGATATTAACAAATATATTTGTTCTCTATAGAGATCGTTATTTCATGACTTTATTCCTGTTCTCGAAATTTGAGATTTTTCTTTTTTTTGAAATATTTTTTCTCAGGACTTAATATGACAGTAGAATTACGTTACGAGAATAGCTTAAAAATAATCAAAAGTTTGGGGGTTGATTATTCAATATACGAAGTGCAGACACTTAAGGTACAAAACAAACGATTATGAAATGAATTGTGAGCCTCCTTAAGTAACAGCAACAGATCAATTAATTTTATTACAAAATTAATTTTATTTGTCCCTTAAATAAATTTTACTAAAATATTATTAAATATATATTTATCTACTATAAAATATTTTGAAGTGTGTTTGTTGGTTTGTTCATGGAACTCCTCCTAAACGATAAAAGCTAGAATAACCAAATTTGGTACGATTCTTCCTTACATCCTTAGTGAATATTCAATGTTTGGTCAACCGGGATTAATCAATGCTGCCAATATAGGGGATTGACATTTTTCCATAAGATAACACGTATGAATCCATTTCTTGACTTGCATGGTATTCTTCCTTCAAGCATTAAAATACGTAAATATGGACGGATTTTTTTCGTTTTTGCTTTATTCGACGAATAAAACTCTATACTATCTTATTCCTGCGAAGTTTACATGTTACACGGTCGAAGTTTTCAGAAATACCATATTTGTTTAGAAATTTTGTGGATTTTTTGTACCCCTACCGGGCGTAACCAAGGCGGCCGTCATTGTTACCTCCGATTCAATTAGCTTCGATGAAGCTCATAAATAGACTAAAGTTTAGCGTTATTCGCTTCGCACTTTTGTTTAAGCAACGAAACGATCGATGTTTATGGATAGCAACGTAAATAGATACTGATTATTATTCAGGAAGCGTTTAATGATGGAAGTAATTGAACCTTCTTTCGTCTATTGAATACTGGAATCTTACATTTTTTGTAATTAAAATCATTATATTCTACATTATGTTTATTAACGTAAATAAGCTCACTTATCTGCTGTACATTTACCAGAGTCAGTGTTCAATCATGGACAACCGTACGTTGCTTTTTCAAGACATAAAAGTAAATACTTCAGCGAGGCATAATTACACAAGAAATGAAGCTGGATTTGGCGAAAGTAATATGATAGGAGATAAAAGTATCGTTATATATGAATGCAATACGTTCGGAAATGGATTGTTACAAGCAAATATGATTAATTGTTAAGAAAATTTAATTGTAAATTAAAAAGTATCTACTATATATTTTAAAGAGTTTGTATGTTGTGCTGTAGTAGCTTCACTAAATCCGTTGAAATTCAACAGGAAATTCTGCTAGTTTTAGATAATTCAAGAAATTCTGCAGGAAATGATTCCTCTGATCCAAGGGATCCGCCGAAGATCTCACCTGTTTTCGCTGGACAATAAGCTACTAACAATAAGTAATGGAAATATCACAGAAGAACACGATATGAGAGTTTGGTTCGGTTTGCAGCTCTGGTGTCACCCACTACCTCGTGTCAATATTTGTCACGTATCTCGAATTCTTCTTCTGTACGTCAGTATATACTTGTTATTTTCTACTATATGTCAAAAAATTTTCAATGTTCACTTACAAATAACAGAAGAAAAAGTACGAGCAGAACAAAAGAATGCTAACTGTTTGGTTCTATCATTACTCGAATACTGATTTTCACTGGCAGATTTTTTCAAATTCCATTGTAATGGGAGAGGGGGTGGGCTCAATAAAATTATCAATCATTGCATACATTGTCAATAACTGACAGAGACACGATCCCACCTCTGGAACGCATCTCTGTCCGTGACTGAGATGCGTTCCCATTATATACAATGTATAAAACATTGTATACAGTGGGTGTACTGCTATTCAATCAAAATACCCCTTCAGGGGATCCATGCGGTTGATGGACTCATCCAAGCAAAAATTGCCTCTCGTGTTGCCGCCGACTGCCACCGTAAAACGCGTGCACGCCCAACCGGCAGCCCGCTGAGAAATCTCTTGACAACACTTCACAGTACTCCTGGTTTGTATAAACAAAGTATTCACTCGCAGAATCATTTGCTAGTTATGATAATCAAATAAAATTTCTACGGCTTCAGAGACTTTCAGAATATCTTCATAATATAGTAAGGTTGGTCGGACAAAAAACATGGGACAGCTGTGAATGCCGTTTCCCAAATTAATCTTCTCGCGTGCCATAGCTTCACCACCCCTGTCCTAGGTTGTAGAAACAAAAAGGCAGTTTACCGCGTATCTCTACGACAAACGACTTTTGAGATCTAGGGGGACGGACAAACACTTTCAAAATTATATAGGATACTAATAAAATAGATACTTTGAGACTCCCAATGATGCGAGGCTAACTACTTCACAGACGTTCCGACAATTGAGACAGGTGAATCTATTTTGAACAACAGAGAAAGTTGGTTTGATCAGCGGAGAGCTAACTTTACAAATAAAAATTGTTATTGCGAATAGATTGTCGCCAGCTGGTAATATCAACTCTCCACTGGCAAGTGGGCGACAGTATTTTTCGAGCCTTTTCCATAACTACTAGTAGCAATTTGTGAATTACCGTATTTTCCCATCGATAATGCGCACCTAGTAGATACCACTCACCTTATAATTTTTAATGCTCATGAAAATGTACAGATAACACGCAATTTCATGTCTCCTTGATAAAAGGCGGTTTTCAGACAGATGAATAACAGAATAATACGATTTGCTATGGCTGTATCTATAACAAATGAATAGAAAAATTAACCAGAGTCACCATAAGTGAACGTGATGGTCATATCGAGTAATTTCTAATATTGTCGAGATAAAGATATCGGAGTGATTTAACATTTGTGGATGCTGTGTTTCCTTTATTTATTTTTAAATAAAATTTTAATGGTAAAATAATTTAAGATGTACTTAATAACTCCACATTACTGTTTTACTGTCCCTTTGATACCGTCTAGATCTGCAAGATGAAGTACTTGTAGTAATATGAACAGCACTATTATCATTATAAACAACAAGGTAATGAAATGAGATTCTAAAAACGTAGTTTCAGGCTAGATTCTTTTGATGATATTTTGTTTGAAATTAGCGCATACTTTGGTAAATTGCAGTTATTTGTAATTATTTTCTCGTTTAACATTGTATAATGTGCACCGTGTTTTTCTTCACTGACAGAACTTTTTTGTATAGATAATGCACGCAGCATCTACAGGAAAATATGGTAAATAAATAACAAAATCCACAAATATACGTTAGGCTAATGCATCTTAGCACAAAGAAGGATTTCATCAGCCCAAAGAGACGATGCAGATCAGGTCGAAGTGGAGCAGCCAGTTTCAGCTGGCTTGGTATGGAGAGGGATAACCATACATTTAAAAGTCAGTACGGAAAGGGTTAAGTTCTTTTGTTACCCATACAGAAGTCGAAATAACATTTATACTATGTGGTTGGACACTGGGAATGGCCGCTATGAATTAATACTAATATATAATTAATAAATTTTCAATTAAATATTTGTGGGTCTGACAACATGAGGGGGCACGTGCCCTGGATCCTCCCCCTTGGATCTGCCACTTCCCCAAGTCACCAAATCATGTATTTGCTCAACCATGCTTACCGGCACAATGGGCTGGATAATACTTGTTAGAATAATTTAACAAATAGGCTTGCTTAGATGTTTCTTGTTCATGACAATGCTAAAGGACATCTTACAATCCCTGGTGATTTTTTATGAAATCGGAAGATGGCTTTAAAGCCATCAAACCTAATCTCATATTTGCAACCCATGGACCAAACTTCCATATGACTATTATTGGCATCAAACCACCAAAAATATTCAGTTAAGCAAACAATGCTTAAAAGCTTGGACTGTACACCAAAGACTAGCATAAAATCTGCATGAACAGAGACATGACAGTAAGAACAATTGAACTGGTACAAATTATAAAATTTTCCTCAGAGAGGTGTATTACTTATAATAACCAATTACCAAGACCTTCAAATATTGATTTGTTTTTATAGACTAACCTCACCCTTTTACCAAGATATGCACTCTCATGCAGCATGTTTCTGATGAAGGTTACTTCACCTCCTTCAACAACCAGTTCCCCTATTGTTCCAGTTAAGGAATTACTAGGAGGAGCTCTGTTCTTAGACCTATTATCAGATGCTATTACTTCTTTATCGCTCCCGAAAAATGGTGGATTACACATGCTGAAAGTATATTTCTTCCCGTCTTCAATAACACCATTAAGGATCATTCCTCTTTCTACTTTTTTAACTGTAAATATCAGTAACCACAAGCAATAATTAGGATGAGTTGAAAACACTTGCAACTTTAAGTTTTAAAGATTTTTAAAACATACCTTCAATCAAATGTTTCAGACAATTTAGCTGCACGTTTCGTTTAGCACATGCAACACTTCCCTCATCTATATCAGTTGCTAGCATACGCCATCCTTTAGTTTTTGCCGATAATAGAGGGTATATGCAAGATGCCCCAGTTCCTTTTAAATCCAAAACACGCTGACATAAGATCAAAATACTAATTAGTGTTCTTTCAAGAGGTGAATACATTTTTACTCACCTATGTCTATGCCATATATTTCTGCACTATTTCCCAGATTTGAAGCCTGCAGTAAATCTTCAATCCAAAGTAAATAATTTACTCTAAGTGGTAAAGTAGGAACAAGCCTATTTAATGGTATATCAACAGTCAAATCAAAATCCTTCAACAGCAGCGTTTTTGTTAGTGCTCGAAGGGCTGCAGGATCTTTAAAGTTAATAGAAATTTTTCCAGAGAGTTCCTGAATAAAAGAAAAATAATCACGGCACAGGAAAATTTCACTATAATTTGAGGTAAAATTATTGTAGCTGTCACGAGTTCGTTAACGATAAATTTACCTGCTTTGCATGCTTGCGAAATTCGGGGTAGTTAATGGCAAGTTCTTTGAAATTTGGTGGGGTTATATAAATATTTCTAGGGTGCATAAACTTGTTCATAGACATTGCCGAATCAATCCGTTATAATAACACGTTGATTTATCAGTGGTTACAATTAAAGGTTAACTTATTTTCATGTCGTAATACTGGAAGTACAGAATATCCCTACCATGCACCCAAAAATGAAAACCGACTCCTTACTCCACGGGTACATACAACGAAAACCGGGGAACACACACAAAATGCAGGGAAATGTCCGTAACGGTATTGTTAAAAATATGTCAATTAGCCCCCAAATGCAAAGTAATTTATCACTATTAACAAAAACGAAACGAAAAAACTGAAAAAGTTTACACCCCCGCTCGCCAATTTTCGCTGTTTTTATAAAAGTATCGAAATTTGACGTACCAAAAGCGAGTTTTAGACAGTGTAGTTTTAGAGAGTATGGACCTGGCAAACAAATCGTATACACCCGATACTAGCGCCAAAAAGGGATGTGGTAAAAGAATCAACCGAATCAACTAAGTATTGCATCATATGGTATACTAGAAGAATTTCCCGTTGAATTTCAACGAATATAGTGAAGCTACTACAGCACAAATCATCTTTGCTTGTAATACTTTCGCCAAATCAAGCTTCATTTCTTGTGTAATTATGCCACGCTGAAATATTTACTTTTATGACCTATAAGCAATCCATGAAAAGGCAACATACAGTTGTCCATGATTGAACACTGACTCTGGTAAATGTACAGCAGATAAGTGAGCTTATTTACGTTAATAAACATAATGTAGAATATAATGATTTTAATTACAAAAAATGTAAGATTCCAGTATTCAATAGACGAAAGAAGGTTCAATTACTTCCATCATTAAACGCTTCCTGAATAATAATCAGTATCTATTTACGTTGCTATCCATAAACATCGATCGTTTCGTTGCTTAAACAAAAGTGCGAAGCGAATAACGCTAAACTTTAGTCTATTTATGAGCTTCATCGAAGCTAATTGAATCGGAGGTAACAATGACGGCCGCCTTGGTTACGCCCGGTAGGGGTACAAAAAATCCACAAAATTTCTAAACAAATATGGTATTTCTGAAAACTTCGACCGTGTAACATGTAAACTTCGCAGGAATAAGATAGTATAGAGTTTTATTCGTCGAATAAAGCCAAAACGAAAAAAATCCGTCCATATTTACGTATTTTAATGCTTGAAGGAAGAATACCTTGCAAGTCAAGAAATGGATTCATACGTGTTATCTTATGGAAAAATGTCAATCCCCTATATTGGCAGCATTGATTAATCCCGGTTGACCAAACATTGAATATTCACTAAGGATGTAAGGAAGAATCGTACCAAATTTGGTTATTCTAGCTTTTATCGTTTAGGAGGAGTTCCATGAACAAACCAACAAACACACACTTCAAAATTTATTATAGTAGACTAGTGTAATGCCTGTTGAAATAAAAACGGAAGAATTATATACAGATAGATAGATTATAATTATTTTCATCTAAAACAATTAATATCACACTTTTACATATGATATATTTTGTCATATACAACATTTTAATGAATATTCTGTTGTTGACAGGCTATCTTTAGTTAAACTTAAAATAGTTGCCTCTTTTTCCCTCCCTCTCCCCCCTCACACTCTCTCTCTCCCTTCCTCCCCCTCTTTCCCACTCCGCCCTCTCTCCTCTCCCTCCCCTCCCTCTCCTCTCTCCTCTCCCTCCCCCCTCTCTCGTATTAAAAGCATACAAAGCACGCTTACACCCATAAGGATTGATACAACAATAGGATTTTGAGGTCTAACAATATAATTGATAGCCAAGTCAACATTCCATTAAAATGCCAATATTTCCACAAAATATGTGAATTAAATGTATAACATGAGCGATTTGGAATTGTATGCGGAAAAAGATGAACAGAATAAGAAACTTTGTAATTTTATCTTCAAAATGCTTTAGATCCGAAGATCGTAGGTTAATTCCTTCTAATTTTAATTTCCACAACAATAAAAACCTGCACATCAAAAAATTGATTTTTACATGTTACCTTACGGAAAATGGAAATGTCTTTCTTGAAGTCTAACCCAGGACTTTTTTAGAGATTTATTTTCGTCATTACCTTAAAATATGTTAATCAAGCATCCTTGTCAATTTCAATCTTCTACCTGTTCGCTCTATATCGGCCACAACAATGCCCTTTCTCAAAAAGGTCCTCATCACTCAGCCTCTGTAATATATAATAATCTGCCTGCGGATATTAAATCAGTTCAGTCCTACAAAGTGTACAAAAGAAAAATTAAAAAGTTCCTCTTGAAGAAAACTTACTAGTGTCTGTGAATACCTTGATGATAAAGTATGATTTTGCTTTTCTTTGTGTTATTGATCATTGTATTTTCTTTGCTAGCATATCTATATTTTCTCTCCTCTTGTCTTGTTTTGTAAATATTTAATATTGTGACGAAACCATGCAAATGTATTTGCCAACGGTGAAATAAATTGTATTATTATTATTATTATCGTGAAAGCGGACCAACCAACAGACCTGGGCTATTATAGTATAAAATGACGTATTGTTTATAACGGTTGTCAAGTAAATTGTTCATCCAACAATACGCTCCTTCCTGTGTTATTTAAATGGGAAAAATTAAAAGAGAAAAACACTGTTAATGTAAAAAAGATAGTCAAATCACTTTAAAAACCCTCCCATTATGCTTAACTTTTTATTTCAGTTAAAATGGCACCTTCTTCTTGCTTCTTTGTTTTGTAGTTATTGCGCTATAAATGCACAAACACATTCTGCAAAATATTTATAGTGAAGATTTGAGGAAAATTCGGAACAGATTTGATATAAGACACCCACGACCGCAGCAACGAAGTGTCCCTGTGAACGGAATCATGAACTATTGTAAACAGTCGCTTGGTTTGGAGATCGAGTCGTGCTTAGTCAAGAGGATATAATATTGAAAGGATATATTGACGATACTGACGAGCCTTCGGCTCGCTTCAATGGGTAGTCGTCTCCGGGCGGCGTATTGCCATATCCTACACGGCCACAGAGTACGCATCAGGCCTCTGAAACTCCCTTAGAAACGGCTGTTCCGAAGTTTAGCGGAAGGGGATAACCAGATGGCAATAGCGTCGCTCTTAGCGTGACGTCATACATTTCGTCCTACGTAATTCTCCGTGCCCTCCCAGAAGTAGTTTTCTACATTATCCTCCTCATGATCACTATCATTATGTGTCAGTGAATCAATTTGAGTACGTTCATCCAAATGATTCTATCACTGTCCGAACTCACGCTTTCTTCCGAATCACTTCCAAGTAGGACTTCCGTCTCCTTGTCAGCACTCGGTATTGCTTGACTATTTTCACGGGTTGAGCACATGATTACTCCTAGTATTTTGAAAATAAGTAAGCAAGTAAACGTAAAATTTACCACAGTAAAGAAAGGCGAACGAAACCTGCCTCCGCACAGTGCAAGGTTTCACTCAGACTGATTTTTTCAGAGCGACGAGAGAACATTTTCCGCGCGATACAAGCGCCAGCATATTTCCCACGCTTTCCATATCGCAAATATCTTGGAAATACAAAAGATAAATACAAAATATGATCCTCTTGTCTCACTCTAGCTATATTCCCTCACGAAATACTAAACCAAGCACATGGCCCAGACCTCCTCTCTCCCACTCAAAGTGATGACACAATATAAAAACGTCTGAAGAGCGGGATAGATGTCTGATACCAGACAAATGGGGTCAATGTCCTCTTCTTACACCTCACAGTTGCTTTCGTGCAAAGATTTCGTTGAATAGGGGCTTTTTTAGAAGCCAAAATTCCCCAATTCTCCTATCTACGTGAAAATTTAATCACAAAACTTAACGTATAATAAAAGTAAAAAGAAGGAGAGTAAAAATTACAGAATTAAGCACAATAGGAAGTCCAAAGGTTCCTCTTTTAAAATATATAAAGGTTATCCATATCTAAGAAAATTAACTGTGTCAAAAAAATAAAGAAAGCTAGCGACCTCCGCGACGTTCCCAGTACGCATGACGACCGCATGTGGAGTTTCCGTCCGACGTTCCCAGTATGCATGACGACGCTGACGGGTTAAAGCACGTGGAATTTTTTGCTTTCAATCAATATTTTCATACAATTTTGTTCCTTGAGATTTTTTCAAAACAAGATTATTTGCATAATGTAATTTTCAAAATATAAGCAACATGGCACTTTGTCATTTTACTGTTTTACAGTTTTGCTGTTTCTCTAGAGATGGCACTTGATTATTGCCTGATGGTGTAATGGTTGCATAAAACTTTTTCTTCTTCTTAAATGCACGCCTACCACCAATGACCAGGATATGCCACTGGAAGCATCATAACGAGAGAAGGAAAATGTACTGATGAAATAAGGACTAGGATAGTGAAAGTAAAAGCCGCTTTCAGAAAAAAGTAACTCCTACTAATGGGGGATATAAGTGAGGATATCAGCAAGAAGTTGATAAAATATTATGTATGGAATATAGCTTTGTACGGGGCAAAAATATGTATGCTAAAGAAAAATGATATTAAATATTAGGAAATGTCGTAGATGTATAAGAATAATAGGAGAGATGCAAATGCTTATACAGAATATAAGAAAAAGGAAGGCAAACTGGATTGGGCATAAGCTGAGGAGAGAGTGTGGGATTAGACTTGTTAGAAGGAAAAAGAGAAAGATTTTAGCTGAAAGGAAAAGTGACCTATCAAGAGATGAAGATTGAGGAAAATAGGAATATGTGGAGAACAAGGTTTAACTAAGACAGACTACTTTTGATGATGATACAGAGGAACCAAGATATAATTTTTTCAATGATGCAGCCATAAATAAGATTGCCATTTCGTTAAACCATTCAAAATCAAAATGCCAAAAATTACATTAACAGTAATGTATAATTAACATCCATATGCAATAGTCTGGGTTAATTGCATTGTCAAATAAAATATCTCTGTTGAAATAAAAAAGAGGGACCAGGAAAAAATAACGTTAGATTATGACTACAATATATTTCTTTAATGTTATATATTAAATCAACAAATTTAGAGCAAAAAACGTTTTAATAAATTGTGTGAAAAAATTCAGTATTTTCGTTAGGTGCAGCATATGTCAGGAATGCCTCTAGCACAGAAAACGAGGAATAGGTGTAATTTGTTACTCTGTCATAGTGTAATTATATTATAAAATATCCAACATTTTCTACTTTAGCTGTTTTATGTATTATATTTTGTTCCATTTTTCCTTATAACCAAATGCTAGCTATTATTTCACTGTGTTATGGCTAAAAAAGTAGGGCAGAGGCCCTGGAGCAACTGCACTATTTGTTCCACCTATAATATGGCTTTGGCGAGAGGACATATTATAACTAATGCTTTCGGATATAGATACTAAGAGAAAGTACCTAACATGTAATTATGTATTTTGTCTACATCAAATGCCACAAGGATTCTTTTGCTGAGGATAAATGAAAAACACATTTTCTTCTCCTTTACGTCTTACGTGATCCATGAGGTATGGAAAAAAATTATTTCAGAAATAAACTTTGAGAATTTTCAACGTGCAAATCTAATAAATGAATGAAAAATTGCACTCAGGAGAAAAAGAATTCATTGTTACCCATCAACTTGAAATGACAAGAAAAATGCTACAAAATTTACACGCAATCAGTGGCTGCCATGAGTGCCAGTGATGTTCAGATCAAAAGAACATCGAATTTCCACATTCTAAACAAATTTGCAAATCCATTTGATGCATCTTAGAAAACTGACAGTATGGAAATAAGAAAGGATTATTTTACGTGTTTTTTGGTCCAAGTTCTGAGTTTTCACAATGATGACAAATTATTTTATGGTGCAAATGAAAAAAAAATGCTGTACTCGTTCCCACATTATTTTAATGGGAAAAATAAAATATCCTGGAATAGAAAGAAAATCCCTAGACTTTCCCCTGAATGAAAGTAGATTATATGCCAAATTTTGTTGCACTGGCTCTCACAGTGTATGAGAAAATATGGTGTGTTAATTTACATTGCTATTCTAATTGGGAAAAAGTGATGCTCCAGGAATCAAATTTGGGACCTAGGAATCAGACACAAATCTAGGACTTGACCTTCCCCTGGACCAAAATGGGTTCCATGCAAAATGTGGTTGCACTAGCTTTAGTGGTGTCAGCTGAATCTTGTAGTTTCTGAATGCATAGAGGACAGACAGACACCCTACTTTATATATTAGGTGAAATGTTTTGCATAACTCAAGTATTTCTGATTTTCACATCTAGAAAAATTTCCACTAAAATTAAAATTACAATTTAGAATTTCATTTATGATACAATAATATTATTAGTATTTTTCAACTAATAAATTTTAATTTGAAATATTTCTGAAATTTATGTGTTCATCCATAGCCCACCGAGTACTCTAGCAAGCTCTTGCAGACTGTATTTAATTTTTTTGAAGAAGAGTATAATTGTGGGACGTTTTTCCGTTGAAAAAGTATGTGATGTCGAAAAATACACAATTTTGAATACAGAAATATATATAGAAACTTATATATAAACATAAAAGTGTTGATTGAATAATTATGGCTTTCATTTTTAACACGAACCCTACACTCACAAAACACACATAAACAGAACAATACCAAATGAAAGAAATAACAATGATGTTATAAAACAACTCCCTTTTCTACAGTGTAATAAAATACACCAATCTTCAAAATTAGAACTGTAACAAACATCACAAAAATTCTCATAGCTACATTTAAACGATACCTGATATTTTTGGATCAAAATGCACCAAACACTTTAAAATCTTCACTATACAAAAAGAAAAGTTGAAAAATCAATAAAAGTGCATATACCACATTTAATCGAATGTGAGCTGATCAAGTCTTAAAAATTGAAGTAAATGTTTCAATAGATTCACTCCCAAGCCATCTCTAGTATGCACATGCACGTAATCATGAGATTCCTAGAGCCAACTGTCATTTCCTCATGCCTTTGCAAGCGTAAATTTTTGCCATTTACTTTGGCGAGTTTTACAGTTTTTTCTGAATAATCCCATTTTGGAAGGAACACATTATTCTGCGGACTTTAAGAGAAAAGTGATAGCATATGTGGAAGAAACATCAAATCTTGCTGCATAATGGCTCTATGGGATTGATGAGTCGAATGTGAGACATTGGAGAAGACAGAGAGAAACCGGGATATTTTTGTTGCATGATTAAAAACCTGGGACATAACCAAAACAAATTACATTTTCGTAAAAATTGTACTGAATGCTTGAATATAATGTCATTTGTGTAGTAATTTTAGTTGCTACCTTTTTTATTTAATTACGAATTGAAGAAAACCAGGACATTTATACTTTTCAGTATTCTTTTTGCAATAAATCCTGGAAAACCAGGATGTTTGTACACCAAACATGGAATTGTCCTCGCATGCCCTTGTGAAAAGTGGCTTACAACCGATTAAATATGGTACTCATTTTCTCAAACACAAAATAATCGCCTTATGATTCACAAATAACACATTTAACAGCTTTTTACCTTATAAAAGAGAAAATTGATGTCCATCAAAAGATCAAATGGGACAAGATGTACATTAACTTTCATTAACCCTCGAGTACTCGCGTCTGGGTCAAATTGACCCAGATCAATTTTAAACGTCCATATTTTTTAATTTAAAAATTCAAATAACTTCTTTCCCCTAGTAGCTGAGTTTTACAATGTTTTGAACAAGTCACATATGTCTACGAGCTCGGCACTGAACATTTAATGATGAAAAAAAAGCAAATTACTCTGGAAGGTAGCGCTAGGCATGAGAAAAACTCACGGAAAATGTTGTGCCCTTCATTTATTTTCCGCTTTACTCAATAGAAATATTTTGTAATGTTCTGTTATATTTTGTAATGCTACTGATGAGTTGCTACGTGATTCGTGGTTTTATTTGTAACATTTCTCATATACCAACCATTTTTTTTGATTTTGAAGAGAAAACAAGGCATTTTTACAATACAATTTTTACTGATGGTTAGTTGTAATCTCCACAGCTAGAAAACTCACTAAATCACCTTATTTTGGAGTGGTCATCTATAAGTTTATAATCTTTACGTGAGTGCATGCCAGCCCGAGGTGCATTGCACCCTTACGCAATCCAAGTGGGATGGCAGCAAGAAAATTTCGGCCGAGGTAATGGTCAGCGATGGGTCTTTTACCCACTTTCATTTCTGTCTCTGCATTGGTTTTCACACCTCTGCTTCCCCACCCTGCTCTCATTTGTTTCCCAGTGCGAACAAGACCCATCATAAAATTTTATGGTGCCACATGTACACCCTGTGTTCAAGGGTGAAATTCTACCGTAGCATCGGCTAAAATAAAGGTGTTCAGAGGTGAATGAGGATGGAAGGGGAATGTTCGATATATTTCCTTTGGATGAGGGTATACCGACTCGCAAAATGATCTGAAGAAAGACAGGGAGTAGTCGGTCGTCTCCAGATATGAAACTGGAAAAGGACCCCAAAATGGAATTTCTCTCTCAGTTCTAACAGAATGGTGGTTGAAGAAACGTCAATCGTATGATGTGTGTCTTCGTCGTGTTTTGTTTTGCGAACTGACTCATTTATTCAAAGTAAGTACTGCAGTTTTTTCATTGATTTCATCATAAACTTTATAATTTTTATTTGGTTTATGTTGATAAAATTTTTCCATTTGAAATAATTTCTGATAATATTATACATTATTCATTGATATTTTTCTTGACAAATTTTTGGGCTCGTTGATTTCATAAAATTATATTCCTTATATTTGAAAAAACGAATGAAGGACAACCTACAAAAACATGGCTTGATGAGTTGGAAAGTGCTGTCGAGGAGGATGGTGAAGTCGTAACTGGAGGTTCTTCTGATGAAGAAAATGAAGAATGTGTGGCAGAAAGTGATCATAGTACTGACAGTGAACAAGAGATGTGTGAAACAGATACTAGTAGGGATAGTGATGACAACGGCAATGTAGATGATTCAGATGGTCAAGTGTTTCATGGAAAAGACAAAAACGCTGTGTGGCATAAAAAGCCTTTTAGACAAAGTGTAAGAGCAAGTACAGAAAATGTTTTTTGAAATGTTCAAAAATTGAATAATTATTTTTAAAATGTGCATACACCTACAGAGAGCTGGCAATTATTGTTCATTTATTGATGAAGTTGTTGAATGTACAAACATTTACATTCATAAAATTGAACAAAGATTCAAAAGAGTGTGTGATGTACAAACTACAGACATTGTTGAAATGAATGCATTGCTTGGATTATTGTACTTAGCTGGAATCTATAAATCATCTCATCTCAATGTAAGAGATCTTTGGGCAACAGATGGCACAGGTTTGGAAATGTTTTATTCAACTATGTCCTATAATAGATTTCTTTTCTTGATGCATTGTATTCGTTTTGACTATGTGGCTAGCTGCGAAGATAGTCACAAAACCGACAAACTAGCTGCAATTAGAAGCATTTCTGAAATATACAATGAAAATATTTGAAAATCATACAATGTTGGTGTGTATGTTACTGTTGATGAAAAGCTGGAAGCTTTTCATGGAAAATGTAGTTTTAGACAATACATTCCCAGTAAACCTGCAAGGTATGGCATCAAGATATTCTCAGCAGTAGATTCTTCCATGTTTTACACTTCCAAGTTGAATATTTATTGTGGAAAACAACCTCACGGGCCAAAAGAAACTGATTTTCAACCAGCAGAAGTTGTAAAAAGGATTATGTCATTTACAAGATGCTGGTCGTAATATTACAATGGATAATTGGTACACAAGTTACCCACTAAGTGTAGAATTATTGGCAAAAAAAATAATGATTGCAGGCACCATAAAGAATAATAAAAAAGAAATTCCATCATTTATTGTTCCAAAATCATGAGCAATAAAATCAACACTTTGGTTTTCAAAAGAAAACTACAATTTTATTGTACGTACCAAAACAAAATAAAGGTGTCTTGCTTCTATCAACAATGCATCATGGAGATAATATCCTTGAAGGTGAAAAAAAATTACCTGAAATAATTTCATTCTACAATTCTACAAAAGGTGCTATAGATACAACATACCAATTATGTGGAAATTATAACATACTCAGAAATTGTCGCAGATGGCCACTGGTCATTTTTTATTCATTCATGAATATTGCAGGAATTAATGCTTGTGTTATTTTGGTTTCTACAACAAATCCATCTATAAAATATAAATGTCGCAAACTGTTTTTGAAAGATTTGGCATTATCTCTTATCCAGCAACACATCGATCGTTGAAGTAAGATTCCCACTTCTCTCCAATATTCATGTCGTAAATTTGTCAGCAAAGTAGAACAAGAGTGCATACCGCCAATGAAGAAGAAAATAGCAGAAAAACCATCCCGGTGTCAATTGTGCAAGACAAAAAAGGACTGTAAAACCAAAACAAGTTGTCTCAATTGTAGTAAATTTATTTGCCAAGAGCATTTCTCTATGATTTGTGTTAATTGTTTTGAAAGGGCAAGATTTCAGGATACTGAAAATTTTGATGAAGATGTGAATTAGAATTTTTGGTTTGAAATAAATAGTTGCATGACAAATTTTCCATAAATTCTTTTTAAAATTGTTTCAATTCTTTGTTTTTATTTTTTCTACTGACATTATTATCATCTCTAATAATTTTTAAAAAATATTCTGGAAATATAATCATATTTTTAGCCTTTAAAATACATAGGGTTGATTCCACCCAACGTGAGTACTGACGTGATGATTTTTAACACGGGTACTCAAGGGTTAATTTTCTGTCAGTCTTATTGTTCACCCATTCATGAGAACAAGAGCACCAAATACAATATTGTAAAACAAGTGTCCCAACACGTAAAGCTCAATCAAATTACAACCTGCCATTCATGAAAATGAATACTCAATTAGGAAAACAATACTAGTAATTACCAAAGTACCAATATTCATTTAATCTATTCTCCTCTAAGATACTTAGGAAACATTTACAATGAAAGGAAGTGTCTACTGAAGGAAAATAACAGAACAGAGTAAAAATGAGCAAATAGCTGTTACCTATGAAGCAGGAGGTTATCATTCTACTAAATGAAGCTCGTTAAATCTGTGAGCTCTGCAAGCAACTCATTCTCTGAAAACTAAGATATGAAATGCTCATTTTTGTCAAACTGTCTCTAAATGCTAGAATTTGTAGGCTGTTTGGCACTCATTACATAACTTCTTCATTAGAGACTACTGAAGTCAGATGATACTGGTATGAACTCATCACTCATTCTTGTCATTAAGAGGAGATACCATGTCAGCCTCATCTTCTTCCTCATCATCATCATCTTCCTCCTCTTCAGAGTCCATCTCAACAGTAGGTGAGGGATCCCCAACAGCTCTGCCAGCTGAAAGTGCTCTCTTCCTCTTCAGGAAACCTCCCACAGCTCCTGTTTCTCCTACTCGGCCTCTCCTCTCGATTCCCCTGCCTCGAGGCAGCCTCCTTCGAAGGACTCCACCTTCCCTCCCCAAGGGTCCCAGCTCCCTCTTCCCCACACGACCCTCCAACCCTTTGATCGCACCCAGCACCAATAGCAGAGACTCTTTTAGCTGAGTGGCAAGTTCCGGTACTTCCCTTTCTGGACAGCTTACTACAAAGGCATCTGGAAATTTTAATTTCTTTCATTTTTAACAAGAAAAGACAGAAATGCACTCTAATGATTCTTAAGTAACAGTTATGCTTTAATGATTAATATGACAAGTTTACTTCTTTTCACATCTTTATTTTGAAATTAATGTTACTGCTCTGGCTAAAAACCAAATCATCATACTCAACAACTTGCATCAAATGACAAAGGTCGTATGACATTTGCGTAAACAACACATACCTTTCAATAATCAAATAGCCTTTATCAAGGATTGTTCAATGATAACTGAATCTAATAAGAAGTTTCTTGTGAAAATCCACAGGTTAGATCTTATCAACTCTATATCTATAGTACGTATTTTCTGTAGCTTGTTATATAACATGGGAAAACTCAATATCATACATAAGAAATGATTTACTTTGTAAAGTCTAATAATAAAAATTTTAAGGGATGGATTGGAAGAATCTCATAATTTTTCTATAAAATTTATTCAAAATAAAATATACAGTAAAATCCCCAATTGTCCATGTGCGGTATAAACATTTGGCAGATTAAGCAGATGATCTGATGCAAGTTTGAATTTTCCCACTTACTGTATTTGATTGATTGTAATCCAATGTTTTTTTAATTTTTTACCTCCTTAAAAATTGCCAATCGGCTTAGAATTGGGCCTTAAAAATTCGAGCCATCTCTAGTACGCAAGTAATTTTGTGATTCCCCAAGCAATCTCTAGTATGCTCATAATACTAGGATTCCCCAAGCCAACCGTCATTTCCTCCTGCATTCACAGGTGTACATTTTTCTCATTTACTTTGGCGAGTTTTTCAGTTTTTTTTTCGTAATAATCCCATAATGGGATGAATGCATTATTCTGTGGACTTTAAGAAACAAGTTAGGAAAGTGTACAGCGTATCACAAATAGGCGCGTTTTGTGCAATGGAGTATTAAAAAGAAATGATATACCTTTATGTAAGGGAAATAGCATTTTAAAGTTCTTTTCTTCATCATAAATAATCCATTTTCTTCCTATTTAATAATTTTACATGCACACGTAAGTAAATTAAACATTTGTTTGGAAGATTGTTTATGTTGGCAACAATGAAGGAGTAACCATGCAAGAAATTTTCTAACAAGGGAAGGACCAGGCATCGTTGTCACGAAGCGTGACCAAACTTTGCTGGTAGATAGAAGGATAAAAATAAACGGAAACGCATCTCAGCTTTGGGCTCCATAAACACTAGTTCACAAGAAATTGGGGGTAAAAGTTTATTGCGGATTACTGCGACCCTTAAAACCCCTTAGTGGAGTGTGCATTGTTAGGTTGTCAGGACGGTCGAATGTTTAAGGCACTAGACTACGAAGCTGTTGCTTGTTGTTTTGAGGTTCCAATCCCTGTGCTGGCATTTTTTTTAAATCTTTGACAATGAAGTACATGTTTTTTGGTGCAAGTTTTATTCTTTTCTGAAAGGATGCCTTGGATTATTAGTTTAAGAAAAACAAATTATGCAATTCATGCACGGTAAGCATATGCATGAAAGAAACAGTTCCTCTTGCTTACATCATGCATATTCATTAACAATTAATTAAACTTATAAATGAATTATAAAGCAGTAGCATTGTTGAACAGCAGGAAGATATAGCTAGCAAAATATTTTATTATTTTGAAAATATATTATATTCTAATGGAGAGAGGACTAACAATTCAAAATGCAAGAATACAAGATGTATTAACCCACATGCACACACACACACACACTATGAAGAAAAAAACACACGATATGGAAAAGACCACTGCTCATACCACATATACAGGTGAGCCCCGCTTAACGTGGGGAATGCATTCCTGAGGTCCCCACGTTAAGCGAAAATCCGCGTTCGCCGGGGCACCATAACCTTTAGGCGCCCAGAGGGAAATAACCTCCCAAATGGTATTTTTGGACCCACATTCAATATATAACATATTTCCAATGGACTTTTAGAACATAATTTATTAAACAAACTATAAAATTACCTAGTAAACAATAAGACTAAAAAAGCCTTTTAGCGGTAAACGTACATAACTGCACAATATTTCTCAGAACACCTACGAAGTCCAGGGTCGACTGATTAGCTTATTTTCGCTTATTACATAAAACTTGTTGGTAACATTCAAATAGTCTGTTGTAGCCCCGCTTCACGGCACTCACTCGTGTGAAGTCATTGTGCTCCTTCAACAAAGTCATGATCGACGATGCTCTTGCAACTCCGCTTATAGATCAAACCCATAGTAGTGCGAGTTGGGTTTTCTGCAATTTATATATCATTATATACAGTGATGAGCTGAAGCTGGCTCCTGCCAGCTCGCGCAAGCCTGTTGTTAATTTTTCTCAGAATTTTTAGAAAATATGGAAATTTATTGATTTTGTCATTTCAAGTACATTTTGCCCTATTTGATAGTCAATTACAAACAGTGTATGAAATGGAATATATTATGAACCGAACACTTGTTAAGCTAGTGGAACGGTATTACTAAACTAGAGCGATATGTTGCCCCTGGCATATAGGCCTCCCCTGTCACCCTTATCCAAATTTCCTTAATACTTTTTTTTTAGAGAGCCGGTTCTTAATTTTTTTTCCAACTCATCACTGATTATACATTATAATATATTATATGCATTCAAACATTAAGATCCCTCCGCGCATACCAAATGTTTTTGCATATGTAGATGAAAATTATATAATTTTTTGATGTGTAGCATTATTGTTTTATTATTATTTATAATGACATGTTAATATGGTAAATTAACATTGTTATAAAGTAATTGTCGAAAATAATAGATATTAAAAATATAAATCATCAAAAACATTCTTTACAATCCAATGATACCAAAGAAACATGAAGCATGAATCACATTTCTATTTCCATTTTTCAAATGTTTTCCACCTTAGGAGATATATTTTTTGTGTTAGACCTGTGAAACATACAGGGAAAAGAGTGAAATTGGCCACCAGACGATGTAATATTATGCAACACTGCTGAAATATATCAATATTTAGGATACTTAAGAAAATTTGATTAGTGCGAAATTTAAAAAAATCATAAGATATTAGGCTGCAGTCGCACTGTGCATAAGATATCTATCTTTAAAAAAAATTTTAATTTGAAATAAAATCCGTGTTGGCTGGGGCCGCGTTAAGCGGGGCTCACCTGTACTTAAAAAGTAGACACACTAGCAAAGACTGATATGCATCACAAACATACAAAAACATTGTCCACCTTATTAATATTAATTATAATACAAATGCTAATATTTTTTATCAAACTGGATAGGATATCAAACAAATGCGTTTATCTCTTTTTTTACGTTTCTAAAATGAACAATCACCAATATTCTCTATCTTATGGGATTGGATAGCCAAGAAAAGCATTTACTATCTCGATTTTAAGTTACTTTAACAAACAAATGCGAATATTTTAAATTTTATTAGATAGGATAGCAAACAAACAAATAAAATTTAAAAACATATTTTCTAAAAAAAACTTTTTCAAAAAAACAGGGATACAAACCTCAAAACAACAAGTATCAGCTTTGTAGTCTAATGCCTTAGACACTCGACCGTCCTGATAATCTAATAATGAACTCTCTGCTACGGGATTTTAAGGGTCACAGTAATCTTCAATAAAGTTTAACCCCCGATCTCTTACGAACTGGTGTCTATGGAACCAAAAGCTGAGACATGTGTGCGTTTATTTTTATCCTTCTATCTACCAGCGAAGTTTGGTCACGCTTCGATGCCTGATCCCCCCTTTGTAAGTTCAACTAGATTTAAGATTTTCTTGTTCCATTTTCTTGATCACGGCTACTCCTATGATAAAAATGTATAGGGAAAGAAATACTCTATGTTACTAGTTCTACAATATTTATTCGAAAAATATTTTGATATGAGCAATACTTTACGAAATATGATGGAAAGTTCATTTTTTATCACCAGTAAAGTGATACCCCTGATTGGATTATGTGATTCATTTTTGCAATTTTCTTATTATCTTTGATTGTAAGTTATCAAATTTCATGAAAATCAGTTTGGTAGAAGCCGAGAATGAACATGTGGATGGATGGACAGACTGACAACAATAGGCGCTCACACTGGAGGCAAAACATGCCTAAAAAGCGACAGCATATGTGGAAGAAACATCAAATCTTGTTGCACAATGGTGAGTTGAATGTGAGATATTGGAGAAGACAAAGACAGAAACCAGGATATTTTTGTTGTGAGATTAAAAATCTGGGACATAACCGGGGCAAATTACATGTTAGTAAAAACTGTATTGAATGCTTGAATATAATGTAATTTGTGTTGTCATAATTTTGGTTGCTACCTAATTCATTTAATTACGAATTGAAAAAACTGGGACATTCATACCTTTTGGTATTTTGTTCGCGACAAATCATGGAAAACCAGGACATCTGCACATGCAACATGGAATTGTCCTCGTGTGCCCATGTAAAAAGTGGGAGTCAGCTTACAATAGATTAAATACGGTATATGTAAAATCAAGATGACATGACTTGACTGAATTATTTAACATTATCAATATATCGGATCAATCAAACAGAAGCATATTAACCTTGTCAAACCTACTGTAAATTACCTTTCATTTTACTTTTTAAAACTCTTGTGCATTATATCTAGTCTGAGACCTATTGAACATTTGGTTGTACATTCTACAAACCTATTATGGTACTTGTACTGTCATCTTTAATAGCATCATTGAAACTTTTTGACATAACACACACAGCGATATAACTAGCATCCCAACCCTGGTGGGGGCCAGCCTAAAAGCTAAATATATTTGGGAGGCACACCAAAATTTGAAAGTTATTACATATAAAAGTGTAGATCAGTATTTTTCTGACAATGCTTTGTTTATATTTGCAATGACCTTCTTTCCTATCACTTCAGCTTATAACTCCACCATTTTTTTTTACCTATCTCTGTCTTCCATACATAAAAAATAATGCTAACTAGCAGAAGTGCCCATTGAGTTTCAGTGGATTTAGTGAATCTAAAACTTCAACCGTGTAACATTTAATCATCCCAAGAATAAGATAGAACATAGTTTTAACCGTCCTTTGGTTTCTACGTGCTGTAGTTGCTGAGTTGTAAAAAAACATACATACAAACACTTTACTTTATAGATATCTACAGATCTATAGATAGATATTACAATAACACTATAACATGTTAAAGCATTTAAATGTAGAGGAATATTTCAAAATCTTACGGTTATCTGAAGTGATTAGGTATCGAAACAAAATAATAATAGCAATTACCTATGCATTAAAATCACTGCCACAAGAATAAATCATTTTTATAAAATCAAAACATCTAAAGTATTTACAGTTTAAATCAACAGTTAAACCTAAAGAAAATGCGTATTTTTCTCCTCTACGGCAGCGGCCGTTCGCTCATGCACTCTTTCAAATATAATTCGATATTTCAAAAACCATCGAACGCTATTACTTCCTGATTGCAGCATCTGCAAATATGAACTTTCTTTGCATTTCTCCCACATACTGTACCCATCTAAAATGAACAGATCGAAAATTAGTAGGCAACTGGAAATTTCATTGTATTTTCGAGTTGTGTTTTGGTTTAAGCAATTTCAGAACAATTATCATACTTTTTGACCAACAATCAAGGAGATATTCTTTGACTACAACTAGGGTCAGTTTCAGGCATAAGCGATGTAAGTGGTCACTTACAGGTACCACTTTAGAGGGGAGGCAAAATCAATATTTCGGATTTTGACATTTTCATTTTCTTAAAGGTTTATTGCAAAGAACTTGAGAACATTGCAAAAAAATTATATTTTACGCCATGATATGTCATTTACATTCAGGGTCGGTACAAGGTGTAAGCAACGTAACCTGTCGCTTCCAGGTGTCACCTACGAAGGGCGGCAAGATGAATGCTTGTCTAAAATATGCTGATACACTGTGCACTTTCCTAAACCTCTTTAGCAGAATATATACACGGAAAAGCAATAACTTTATAACCTATCACTCTTACCAGCAGTTCTTTCTTTCAATTCCCAGGTATTCACCACATGACGGGAGATTCTGTTATTTTTAATTACGAAACTTAGAGTGGTGTTTGGTGTCTCTGCGTGACACTCGATCAGCTGTTACATCCTCCTCAAAGTGTGACCATATTTTTGTGTCTTTCGCCTTCTATGCATAGAATACCACAAATAACTTCATGTAATTTAATTTCAAACCTAAATCATTCCAGGTATGGTGTCAATGTGGCATTGAATTTTGAACCACTGACAGCGGAAAGCAATTTGCTAAATCACCACTGCTATGGGTATCCCTCTGAATTATCAACTCATGAATGCAAATTAGTTCAATTTTTCGTGCTTTTTGCAAATGATATTAGTCAATTTGGGATAAATTATCGCAAAAAGCCAACCCTAGCCTCTGTCAGCCAGATGAGTTCTTCTTTCTGCAAAACAAACATGAACGTACAGTTTATTGTGAGAAACTTTATATGAACACAGCATTGGAAGAAAATATTCTCCCCTTCCTTGACGATTCGACAAGTAGATTTGCTAAAGCTGGAAGTGTCTAGGGTTGACATAGGGTGACAATGTACCCCTATTTAGCATATATTGTGCACAAAACCCATGAGAAATTGAGTTAAATTGTTATTAAGTTATTATTATAATACTATACTCTTCCATGGAAAAACTGAACCAGAAGTCTATGATTGCATGCCACTATCATAATGAGTACAACTATTTTTATGTAAATTCTTCAACTACCTAATATTGAAGGAATACAATTATTATTTCCTGAAAACTACTTTGAAATTTATTTTTTCCTACTTAATATGCCATTACTAGTGTAATGCCCGTTGAAATATCAACGGAAGAATTATAGATAGATTGATTATTAATATTTGCATTTAAAATAATTATTAGCACACTTTTACATATGAAATATTTCGTCATATATTACAATGCTGTCGTTTAGTAAATGCCTTTGGTTTTTATTTTCGGCTATAAAATTCTGTTCTTCTTCTCCCACCTTGTTCTAGTCAATGCTGCATATAAATGTCGGTGTGCAAAGACCAGGAAATAATTATATGTATACATATATAACGTAGGGAAAATAATTAAATTTCGTGCACTTAAGATTATGATTGTTTTCAAATTGTACTCTGTACTTATGAAGAAAGAGAGCTTACTCGAATCCTCAATAATGTTCTCTGTCGTTATGTATTACATATTTAAAATAAAACTCTTTAAAATACTTAAATTAAAAACTAATTAATCAATCAGCGGAATAATTTCTTTGAATACTATCTGAACAAAAACAAATCAATTTATTTCAACATTGTAAACTGTTCCCTTGACGGTTGAATGGATTGTTATATTGGAGATCCATATTAACAAAAAGTAACTGTTTATTGTAGAAACCATTAAAATAGTTTTAAATTGATTTTTGGTTTGAAATATACTTGTCAATTCAGTACATACTGTAAATTCCAATTCCTTTTATAAAAACAAATCAATTCATTAAAAGATTCACTGTTCTTTCTTTGAAAATTGCCTGTTAACAGTTTTAAATGTCCTTTTAATTTTAATTCAATTTTAATTTATATTCGTTTCCAAACTTCGGCCATTGTTACGAAATTAATTCGAGGAATAACAATATAAATTCATAAGAACGTATGGTTTACAAAGGATTTAATTTAAGAATGTTTTTATTTCCAATTTTTCTAAAATGACACTGTTGATACTTAAAATTTTTTATATTTACGTTAATATACTTATTTTCCGCAAAACACGCCAATCTCTCCCCTTCCTCTCTCTCTCTCGTATTGAAGCATTCAAGGCACGCTTATTCCCAGAAGGATGTATACAATAATAGTAATTTGAGGTGTAACAATGATAATGGTCGACATAGCAACATCATGTTAAAATGGCGAGATTTCCACAAAATATGCAAATTAAACGTTTAACATGGAATATTTCGAACTGTGGGCGTAAAAAGACGAACGGAATAAGAAACGTTGTAAATTTTTCTTCAAAATGGTTCAAATCCAAAGGTTGTCTGTTAATTTCTTCTAATTTTAATTTCCAAATGAATAAAAGCCTGCACGTCGAAAAATCGCGTTTTACATGTTAAGTAATGGGAAATGGAAATGCCTCTCTTGGAGGCGAACCAAGGAATTTTTTCGCGATTTAAATTTGTCATTCTCTGAATAAGTGTTAATTAAGCATCCCTACCAAATTTCGAGTTTCTATCATTATTATTTCTCGAGATATTAGCGTTTGCATAGCGTGACCAACCAACCAACCAACGGACGACGGCTATTATTATATAAAATTACCACAAGAGGAAGAATCGCAAACATTGTCTTAACGATTTTCAATGGAAATACCTTTTAGTATGGTTTTAAATATAACACATTGACACTACATTCTGCAACCTAACCTTCCAGGCAGGGACGTCATAGGAAGTATTGAGTATCTGGTGGATTTTGAAAAGTGGCCCCTATTTCTTAATGATAAAACGGGAATTATTTTATTTGTGTGTATATTACAATTTTATATCACCTTATATCAAAATTCTTAAATAAAAATAAGTTTGATATATTTATTGAAATATTTATTAAAATATTTAACATATTACAGTAGAAGCTCAGTCACTCGGCATCTACAGGGATTGAAGGGTGCCGGTTGCTTGAATTTGCTGGTTGCATGAGCAAACGTTTTTTAACCCTGTTGTACTGGTGTGAATTTTTTGAGTGCCAGTACTCGTGTGGGGTGTTCCTGACACCCCACACGTATTTTTGTTAAAAAAAGAAATTTATCTTCAGCACTTGATAAATTTTTATTAGGTATTTTTTTTACTGTTTGTGATTATTAATAAGTAAACTTCAGCAAAATACAAGATAATTTAGGATTATAAATATATTTTGCAAGAAAAGTGTTCCAGAATATTCTTATGAACCTTTTCAGATGTCAATTGGTGAAGTAATGGTTGTTAGATGTTTGGAATATATTCATATTTGGTAGGATTATATGTTTTTGGTCACAACCAAAGGAAAAATCCAAAACTGTCAAAATTCCAATTAGAGGGGCTATTGTGGCCCCCTTTTGTTCCTTTTTGTTCCATAAGAAAATACGTAAATTGGTGTAGAGGTTTTTACATTTGCATTTTAAAATTATTTCCCATCAAGATTCAAACTCAGGACTTGAAATATTGTAAAGCTTACTAATTCTAATTTCTTATTTTTGAAGACTGAATTAAAATCCAAGTAGAATTAGCATAAATATTTAGCTTTTATCGGAAGAAATAGGAATTTTTCTGGGTCCCAACAATTAAATGCCATAGCAACAAGCTCAAAGCTTTTTATGGGTAAGCTTTTAAAGGGAATCAGAGGCTTATATTATACTGGCAAATGTGCCCATTGAATTTCAACAGATTTAGTGAATCTAAAACTTTGACTGTGTATGATGTAAACATCGCAAGATTAGTATCAAGTTTTAACTGTCGAATAAAGCAAAAATGAAGAAAACTGCTCCACATTTACCTATTTAGATTAATAAAGGAAGAAAATCTTGCGCTGTGAAAAATCAAAAATTATATGTAAATTTATGGAAAAATAATTACTGAACAAAACACCCTCTTCTCCCAAAATTTTATCGACATATAACCTACGTTACCTGCAGGTTAAAATTATATATGTACCTATGTGAAGTTTTGTGACGATATCCTCAAAATGAAAACTGTAAGTAAAACCAACAAGAACACAATAATCAGCAGAAAATGGATGAACAAAGGAACAAACAAAATGAATTAATTAAATGAAAGACAAAAAAGTAAATAGAGAACGTTTAAGAATCACAGAGTGAATATTATCCTCCAACTATTATCTCAATTCTCTCATCCATCCATATCAACAATACTTTGCAAACAATGAAACGATTTATCCAATCTAGGGATTGCAATACTGGTAAACTGGTTTACCAGTAAATAGCTCAAAAATCCGGTAAAAATTTACCGGTAATTTTGTAATTTTTTACTGGTAATTCGGTAAATGAAAAATGTTTTTAATGCATGTTAAAAAATAATAATATTCCTGTGTTTGAATGTTTCAATGTTTCTCAAGTCTTGACTCTCTTGGCAGACAATTGTGCATGCGCTGAAGGCTGACGCAATAATCAGTATCCTAGAAAGTACAGGCGACACTCGATTTATGCCATAGATATGTTCTGAGGTTTATGGCATAAATCAAAAATGGCGTAAATCGAAAGTAATTTTCCCGCAGTATTTGATCATGTACAGTGGCGGCTCCTACGAAGTGATTCATTCCTACATGAACTTTTTAAACCTTAGTAAAATATTTCTTTATGGTGATGTAATGTCAGTAGTTATTTTTTTGTTTTTAATATTATTCCTTGAATATGTTTAATGCAGATAATGCGTTATAAACGTTAATATCGTACCACTGATATCTGTTGATCTTTCAGCCCTTTTACGAATACTTTCCACATTATCACGGATTGTTCTTACTGTGGAATCACTAAGTCCCAATGCTTTCCGAATGTCAATGTTTCTCTCGTCATGTTCAAACCTTTTAAGCACCTCGGGTTTAATTTCTAAGGAAAGAGACTTTGTAACTTTTTCATATCTTTCATTCCCATACTAGAATCACTGGTAACTCTTTTGGAGCTCATTTTAACATAGGGAGATAAATTAAAGAATATTAAGAATCAAAATCACCGATGTAAATGACAGCTAAAGGGAAAATGTTAGCACTACGGAAGAAGACACAAGCAAAACTGTCAAATTGTTCTTGGATGACTACGTTTGTAAAGCCTTTGTGATGAAAGAAAATGAGCGCGAGACTACACAATGTAACATTGTATACTTTCTTTGGGGAGAGACAGGATGCGTGCAAGACTTCACAATGTAACATTCAAATATAGCGAAGGCGTAGACATGAACATGGTGGCCCAAATAGGATGTTATGCATTTGTTCATCATAAATGGCGTTATAATGAAAGCACGTAAATCAAGGGTCACCTGTAGTCACTATCACATCGTTCGTGCAATCACAAGTTATTGAACTCCAAATTGATAAAGGTAAAAAACTTAAACCATCAATATTATTTATTTAAAATTAGGGGCTATTTATAATATACCCATTTTTTAAATTATAATAATCTACCCAACTTTTTCAAAATGATTATAATATACCCAAAATTTACAAAATACTCATAATATACCCAAATTTTTTAAAAATATTCATAAATACCCAATTTTTAAAAAATATTAATAATATACCCATTTTTTTTAAATACTCAATTTAAATGTCTTTGAATATATTTCTAAATACTATTCGACTGATTATCTTTTTAAATGCTATGCAAAGATAATATTACCTTTATCATCAAAAGGGTTAGTTAAAGATGCCTAAATCTAGAGGTAGACCCAAAGTATTAAGGATCCGTGCATCTGAAGAATGATAATAAAATATTACTTTATTTAATAATTTTTTTATTTTTAATGCTTTTATATAATCCTTTATCTAGAAAATTTTGGGTATATTATGAATAATTTGAAAATTTTGGGTATATTATGATTAATTTTAAAAGTTTGGGTACAGTAAAAGCTTGTTTTAATGGCACCCATTACAAGGCTATGTATTAGTAAGGTTATGACAACCTTTGATGTTGAGAATGCCGACAAGCGCGGTATCTCATTGGACTAGAGGGGATCACGTGGTACGCGTCCGCCATATTGTGGCCTCAGTGTGCTAGTGGTAACATTTACTTCTTATGGCAAGTCGTGTGATTGCTGTCGCTTATTTTGAAATTTTGAGATTTATAAAATGTTAGCCATGCCTTGCTGTTGTGCAGTTGGTTGCAAAAACCGTGGCGAAGGCAGGTATAGGCTTTTTCGTTTTCCCTCACATGCAAATAGACGAAAAATTTGGATCGCAAAAGTGAAGCGTGATTTCTGGATGCCGACATCGGCAAGCAGGTTATACGAGGCAAGTAAACTAATGCCAAATTTTCTCGGTTTTCATTCTTGTAACTCAGAAATCTCAATGAGATTACCTATTATATTTCTTTGATAAATTTTCTATTTTGTTCAAAAATTTGATTTATTCCAGGCTCATTTTGACGCGACTCAGTTTGAAGCAAATAGGCTTGATGGTCGCAAATTATTGAGACCTTTCTCAGTTCCAGAAATATTTCCCCACCGACCGAAAAAATCATTACGTAAAGCTGCAGCAAAAAGACAATTTTCTGTAAATGTGCAAGGTAGGTTATTAGAAATAATGAATAAAATATAAATATTGTGTTAATGAATGAAAGGTTTATGATTACATGCCAACATGCAGTATGTTAGATTGTATTAAGAATGTTTATTTTCATTTAATATGATGTTACCAGTTTGAAGATGGTTTTCATTATTAGCTTAGCTGTTTGAATATGTTAAGTATTAAGTGAAACTAGATACTTTAGATTAAAATTTTAACTATCACATGTAAGTTTAAAACGACATCATTTAATATTATAACAGTTTCACTCGTAAATATTTGTTTAATTGTAGCTGTGAGAGATGAATCCAATCAAGAGCCTGAAAACAAGGGAGTTGAAACAGAAAGGCATGAAAATAATGAAACTACAGCTTCCGAGGGCGAAGCAACTAATCGGAATGCAGAAGATGATAAAGATGAAATTATACGAAGGCTTACAGCACAAGTTTCTTCTTTGCAAAAACAAGTGAAGAAGTTAAAGACAAATCTGGAGGAAACTACCAGGGCACTGAAAAGGTTTTTAAATGCTGACCAATTGCAGTCATTAGTAGAGGGCGAATTTTGCCCTAAATGCCTTTTCTTTTCCCATGCTCAGAAGTTTAGGCTTATGCTATGTAAGTCCATTTTAGGTCATTACGATGACAATATGCTAATTTTATAGTGCCTATAATTGCCTATTTCATTGGTTAGTGCCTATTTCATGGATAAGAGCCTATAAATGCATTTTTGACTGATATTTCTCTGCTTTAAGAGAAAACATGTTTTAAGAATGTATCGGTTTAACTGCTAATAGCGGACATGCAGTTATCTAAGAAATAAACATTGCATTAGAAGGCTTTTAGAGTTTGTCTTTCGTAAATGTATGCCATGTCAACAGTATAATTTCGTACGCGGACAAGACTTATGGAGCTGTGGTAGAGGCATTCCAAACCTGCCAAATACAATCGGAATTTATTTCGTCCTGTGAGCACGTATCGAATAGCGCAACGAATTCGCAGCAACAATGTTGCATCAACTGCAGTAATGTCGCCCACGGAGCGTTCCTTGAAATTTGACTCGACCACGGCCGAGGACTCGACCATCCCCTTCCACCCGGTGGTCATCTCATGCGCAGGTCAGTTGCTTTTGTGAAAGCATTGAGTGAACTGTGAGCCTTTCTGGCAGGTCGGTTTTTCCGTTGATATAGAAGAGTGGAGTATCAAGCAAAATGCCTAAGGAAATAACTTGCAGAAGTGTGCTATTCAGGCAGTGGATTGGTACTGACGCATGTTTTACTACGGACGGAAAAATAATTTTCTGTCAAGCATGTACGAAAGAGGTAAGTTGATTAGTTGATTACCGACATTATGATCATCTTTCACAGTTACTATACTCTAGTAATTAAGAAACTTACATGGAGGTAAGATAATTTAATTCAAATTGTTTCGGAAAAATTTCAACTTTTTTGCTGCTTGTTCTTCGTGAATCTAGAAAATATAATATGTCGGCCGAAGTATAAAACTTACGTCCGTAATTTTTAGATAAAATGCGAGAAGAAATACCATTTAGAGCAGCACAAACAAACAGCAGTGCATCAGAAGAATTCAAGCAAGAAAATGGGACACCAGTCTTTCTTTTCTCTGAAAAGTGAAGTGGATAACGACGGAGAAACATTTTCGACTGATCTCTGTTCGGCGATGATGGCGGCCAATATTCCATGGAAGAAGTTGGAAAATCCCGTTTTTAAGGGATTTTTAGAAAAATATATGAGCAAGAAAATGCCAAACGAATCAACACTCAGGAAGAACTATTTGCACCCGTGTTATCTAAGTGTAAGTATCGCCATTTTATCATTTCAATCGTATTTTTGAAATAACCCGTCTCCATAAGAATTTTCAGTTATTTTTAATCATATGCTCCGTCATTCGAAGGCAAATAACAAAAAATCTGGAGCAAGTTCCCGGTGCAGATGGTCAAGCAGTTTTCGCTAAATTGCAGTGGGTATTCCAGCGAAACCCTGGGTGGAAAGCGATATCAGAGGTTGCAGATGTTTTAGAAGGGGGCAGTACAGTCGCAAATGAAGGCAAAATAAGTGCAAGTGAACTTGGCTCCCCGAAATTTTGCCCAGTTACTTCCTGTGAAGTTGAAAGAAGTTTTTCCCAGTATAAGAACATTTTAACTGACAAAAGAACAACGTTATGCATCGAAAACCTGGAAAAATATCTGGTAATTAATTGTAACATAAATCCCGACTGTGACTGATTAGCAAAATGGAAATAAAACGATACTTTCACTGCCTATTTTGGTGCCTATTGTAGCTTATTTTGCCTTCTTAAGCGCCTATTTTTTCCTATTTTAGTGCCTATTTGCCTGTCTTTTTAAAAGGTTTTTAGTGCCTATGGATCCGCCCTTTAGGTAAAAGATCAACTAGAGGACAGAAATGGTCAAACTTAACTGTACAAAAGGCTATGCAAATTCATTTTTCTTGTGGCATCAAAGGTTACAATTCCTTATTAAACTTGCGCTATCCACTTCCAAGTGACAGAACCCTTAGCAGAAGGCTGGAAAATTTGACTTTGTCTCCAGGAATTCAAATGGAAGTGTTCAAATTTTTGGAACTGAAGGTGAAGCAACTACAAGACAATGAAAGATACTGTGTTTTGCTGTAGGATGAAATGGTGATAGAAGAGAAGGTTGAGTTAGATAGGAGCACAGGAACAATATTTGGCTATAACACTCTACCTCACAGTGAATCCATTGCTTCTCATGCATTAGTTTTGATGTTGGCTGGTGTTTCTACTTGTTGGAAGCAAACAGTGGCATATCATTTCACTGGTAAATCATTTCCTAGCATTGAGGTAAAAAATATAATTTTAGAAATTATAAAAATGTGCTGTCAGATGGACTTATAGTTGTGTGCATCACAGGTGACATGAGAAGCTGTAATAGGGCCATTTGGAAAGAATTTGGGATAACTTGTGGGAAATTCTCTCAAACTGTAAATAGTATTCCCAACCCCTTTAAGTCTGGTATGGAAATATTCTTTATGCCAGATGTTTGCCATATTTTGAAAAATATCCTAAATCATATGCTTTGTTATCTAGATTGCTAAATTGCTGTTAATAATGTTAAGAGTAGACACTAGATCTCATTATTTGCACTGATGACTTCATTCAATGTTCTATTCCAATGGAAATTAGAATGATACTTTCTTATTTGCTTGTAATTTGTGTATTTATTTAAAATCATAATACCTGTTCAATTTTTAATGATAAGAGTGATTTTCATTTTTGAAATTACACAATCTCTTAAGTGAGTTCTGAAGTTATTATAACTCATCTGGCCTGATGGGACACTTGTGAATTCTTATCTGACCTGTCAAAAGCATTAATGTCTATGAATGTGACCTTCCATACGATATAAATTTGCTATAAAATACTTTCAAATTTAATAATAACACTATTGAAATATTATAAATTAATGTAAAATAATGCAACATTGTTTCTTAATTTCTGGCTTGTCTTCCATTAATAAACATGCAATATAATAAAAAGTTTTTATTTTTAAACATAACAGAAAATGTTTGTAAATAAAAGTAATTTTTGTCCAGTAGAAATGGACAGCAGAGATTACCTTTTGTGAAATGACCAACTTAAGATTGCGGGAATTACTGCATAACTTATACATATGTCTAATACAGTACTCATACTGAAATAAATATAATCTTAGTATGAATAATGTTTTTTGAGATCTATTTGTTAATAATTAAATTACTTTTTCTTAATTACGGCCATCCAACCGCTCAGTTACTACCCCGATTCCTTCCCGTTACGCTGAATACATTAGATGCTTATTTTAATGAATTTCTTACGGAAAATTTAATGTTCCTGGTTTCACATCAATTACTTGATGAAAATAATGGGCACACCTCCGTTATTAGGAATTTTTTAAACCTTCTATTTGCCTAAAAATGTACGCCCCGTAAAAATACATCATATAGTTATATGCAGACGTCGTCTGCTCGAGGCCACAATATGGCCGCCAGCACATAATTGTCATAACCTTATACAGTAAAACTCGTTTATAACGATCACGCCTAAAACGAAATCTGGCTATAATGAAGAAATGTCTCGGTCCCGTGAACTTCTCCATAAGGGCATTGGTTAAATTTCTCGGATGTAACGAACACGCAGTTTACGAATTCTCGGCTGTAACGAACAAATGTTTGGTCCCGTGGCAAAAAATGCCCCATATATAACGAATTTCGGCGAGCAGAGCGATAGTTTCTGCCCGTTTACAGTGCACATGTTCGTAGAGGTCCCCTTCCTCCATTTACCCCTTCCATACAAATTTCCACACTCCCTTTGTTTTGAAATTGATATTAAAAATGTGAAATGTTTATGTAAATTAATGACCATAATAATAATATTAATTGACCATTTAAAAAATCGTATGTAATAGCAAACGAACATTTTACATGCCGCAAAGTTGATAAGCATCTCTTTGAATATGTAAGTACGGCACTGAAGTTGACTCACTGCAAATACAGTAAAAGCTGTCTTATCCGGCTACCTTGGGGATTGTGGAAAGCCGATTAGGAGAAATATCCGGTTAGGGGAGCGATTTTCAATTTTGACATCGCAAATTTAGCAATAACCAAACAAAATTGGACTTAGGTTCACTATCGTACTCCACAAACATAACTATGCATGGGGTTTGCATTTTCCATTTTAATTCCTCCACACGTAGTTAGATATAGACACTATTTACTGCTATTTAACCATTCTTATTTAATACGCTGCTACGCTTACATGCAAAACAAAAAGACTATTGAAAAGTTTAGGGTGTCCGGGAAGTTTGGGGATTACGGCAGTGAACCTGTTCCCAAAATTGAATTTATTGGATTATATCTTTCTTATTTATCTTTATTTGCTCTATTAGAAAAGGACGAAATTATTTAATTCTTCTGAACATTTCGGTGAAAACCAGTCATATAATATTTTATCCAGTTCCTCCATTTTTGGCTTATGAAGCACATGATGTTTATTAATTGATTTACTCGTCTCAGAAGATGACACTAATTTCATTAATTTAGCCTTAAGAGCTTTGATATCGTAGAGCGTGGAAGATCCGATGTTGAATTCTTTTGCTATGGCTGCTCTATTTTCTCCTTTTTCCATTCGTTTGATCAGCTCCAGCTTATGTGTTAGCACACAAAAATTCATAAAAAAAGAAAAAGAGATACAGAATGAATTGTATTTGTGTAATTGCCAGTATCTAAGGCTGGCCGGTACTAAATAGCCAGATAGCACAGCTTTTGCTGTATGTGTATACGTGTTATATGGGATGTATAGGCCATAAACCATGTTTCTCGTACATAACGAAGTCACGCTTATAACGAAGCAATGAGTCGGTCCCCTCAAATACGTATTAAACGAGTTTTACTGTATATACATGGTCTTGACCCATTCTAGCAGCAAACTCACTCTAACGGTATCTTCGGTGAACTTACATTTTCCATTTGTCTAACTGATGTCGCCACAGTCATGACCGATCTTCCGTAAGCTTAACCACCGAAAAATCCGCAAAATTTCGAAAAAGAATGCGTATTTCTGAAAACGTCAACCATGTAACATGTAAACATCACAAGAATAAAATAATATAGAATTTTAGCCGATGAATAATGTCAAAACGAAGAAAATCAGTCCATATTTACGTATTTTGGTGAATGAAGGAAAAAAACCTTGCACTGAAAAATTGAAAATCCCGTGTAAACATATGGGAAAATATAATTGTCTCCTGGATTCAAACCCGGGACACTTTAGCAAATGAAAATATTTTTCCATGGACCTCACAGCCAGTAGAAACAAAGCGCAGTTTACCGCATACCTTTATGATGAACGGTTCTCAAGAAATACGGTGATATAAATTGTACACAAATGTCGATAGACGTCAACATAAAATTAATATATAGTTAGATTTATTACACCGTAATAATTATGGCAAAAATAGTAAATTAGATAAGGAAGAACAACATATACAATATCTTATAGGGAAGAAGAACGTTAAAAGATACCAAATATGCCCTCAAAGTAATTGGAATATGATTTTGAGGCACCATTCGTTATAGCGGCATATTCATTTTAGCGGCACAACTTTGGTCCCGTGGGTGCCGTTAGAATGGGCTTTTACTGTATATTGTAAACAATTTAAAAAATTTGGGTACAATATGAATTTTTAGAAAAAAGTTGGGTATATTGTTCATTTAAAAAAAATGGGAATAATATGAATTTTCCCTTAAAATTATTAATTATATAAATTTATATTTATAATAATAGCAATAGAATGTTTAAAATATACGAAATTTACTAACATATTTTGGGCATACTGAACTAACGGACTGTAATTTTTGTGATTTTAGTCTTTATTTTATGCAATTATGATCGTTTATGATTTGGTATAACTTTTTAAAAAATTTTGTGGATAGAGTTAGTTTTGATATATTTTGCTTAGATGTAAAATATTATTTTTGTTTTTTTAATTAAGGCGTGTGTAAGCAGTGTTCAAAAACAAGAAAAGCAGCTGGAGGAAGTACAAGCGGCTTACATAACCATCTCAAAAGCCGACACAAAAGTAACTTATGAAAAAGAGACCAAGAAAAAACTGATGACACAACTACTTCAACTGAAGTTATTGATGTCAAGACTAATTTAGATAATCAAAAGTTACATCATATTTTAATAAAACAGTTGATGATTCATTTTCTGCTATAGTAGCACGTTTGACAGCATGGGATGGCTTCCCCTTTAGTAAATTTTGTATATCTGAAGATTTGCGAAAGTTACTAATCGCTAAGGGCTATAGAGACATTCCCAAGTCTTCAAATACAATAAGGAAAATTGTCATAGAATATGCACACAAAGAAAACAAGTAATCAACGAGATATCAGAGTGTAAACTTCATGGTGAAGCATTTAGTTTAACATTTGATGAGTGGTCATCTGTCAAGAATCGCTGCTACATGAACATAAATGTCCATGCAGGTGATAATAAATTTTGGAATCTTGGTGTATGTCGTGTCCATGGCTCTAAGCCAGCTGACAGATGTTTAATCCTTCTTCAAAATAAAATAAGAGAATTTGGTATTTCATTTAGAAGTATTGTATCAATTACAACAGATGGAGCTTCAGTAATGAAGAAAGTAGGAAAATTGATCAATGTAAATAACCAATTATGCTCAGCACATGGCATACAACTAGCTGTAATGAAAGTTCTTTACAATGAAGATAATTTACAAGAAGAAGATGATGATGAACAGGAAGAAACAACAGTTGAATTACTTGATACAGAGGAATGTGTGAACTCTGACAATGAAGAAGACGATGAAATTCATGATTTTGATGGTTTTGAGGTACTTTATGACAGATCCAATGATTCTCAGATAAATTCTATACAAAACATACAACTGAGTTCTCTGATAGCCAAGATACGGAAAGTGGTGAAAATGTTCTGCAGATCACCGACAAAAAACGATGATATACTCCAAAAACATGTAAAGGAAGAATTTGGCAAGGAGCTTTCATTGATATTGGACTCAAAAACTCGAAGGAATAGTATGCTGGCCATGTTGGAGCGTTTCTCAATGGTTCAAAATTGTGTTAAAAAAAGTCTTACAGATATGAAATCAAATATCAACTTTACAGAAAATGAACTTGAACTGCTCTCTAATACAATATTAGCACTGCAGCCAATAAAAGTTGCTGTAGAAGCACGATGTTCCAAAAATGTAAATTTGTATATTGCTGATGTAACATTAAAATTTATGCTTGATGAACTAACAAATCAAAACACATTTTTAAGCAATGACCTTAAAGAAGCATTGATAGCTCGCATAAAGGAAAGACGAACAACTTATTCTGATGTTCTACAGTTTCTTTATGATCCAAAGAAATCAACCGATGAAGATTACGGAATTTTCAATAAAACCAACAAGGCCACAATAACAAAGGTAATTGTAGAGTTACTTGAACACATTTCTGAAACTGAATCAAGAGTAGTCAATGATTCCAACTCCCAGTCTGAGGATGCATTGACTTCAGTTCCTTCATCATCAACTGCACTGTCTACGAAGGAAAAACTTCAACTGGCGATAGAGAAAAAAACTAACTCAACCTATAAAGATTCGCCTTAAAAAGAAAAAAACACAAAAGACCTAACATAAGTCGTAAGAAAGGAACTAATGTATTTTCAAAAAGAAAAAATAAGATATAAATATTTAAAAATGGCTTTCGATTTCCTAATGACCAGTCAACCAACAAGTGTTGAATCTGAATGAGCTTTTTCAAGGGCTGGGTTTATATGTACTAAAATAAGGTCGCAGTTAGGTGACCATAGTCTCGATAAATTATGTCTTCTGCAAGCCTATTATAACGAAAAAGACATCTAATAAGAAAGACTTTCAAAGTGTTTTGCTTATATTAATATATATAGTAGATACTTTTTAACTTACAATTAGCTTTTTTTAACAATTAATCATATTTGCTTGTAACAATCCATTTCTGAACATACTGCATTCAAATATAACGATAATTGTATTTCCTATCATATCACTTTCACCAAATCCAGCTTCATTTCTTGTGTAATTATGCCTATAAAATGTTTACATTTATGTCTTGTAAGCAAGAATCCTGTGAAAAAGCAACATACAGTTGTCCATGATTGAACACTGACTGGTAAATGTATACCAGATACGTGAGCCTATTTACATTAATAAACATTATAATGTAGAATATAATGATTTTACTTATAAAAAAGTAAGATTCCAGTATTCAATAGACGAAAGAAGGTTCAATTACTTTCATCAATCGTTATAAACTCTTCCTGAATAATATTCAGTATCTACGAGGGCAAATCAAAAAGTAAAGGCAATTTCGTTTTATTTACCAAAAAGAAAGCGAAACTTACATAATTTTAGCATTATCTTTCAATGTAGTCTCCCTGCATTTCCACACACTTTTTATAAAGGTCCACAAGCTTCTTGATCCTGTCGGAGAAGAAGGTTTCCGGCTGTCCGTGAAGCCATTTACGCACCACTTCTTTCACCTCTTCATCACTATCAAACCGCCGACCACGTAATGCTTCTTTAAGCAGACTGAGGACATGAAAATCGCTTGGTGCGAGGTCCGGGCTGTAAGGCGGATGTGGAAGAAGTTCAAACTTGAGGTTTTGAATTGTTTTCATTGTTGTAGCCGCTGTACGGGGGCGAGCATTGTCGTGGTGCAAAAGAACTGGTTTTGACAACAATCCTCTTCTTTTGTTTCAAATTGCAGGTTTCAGCTTGTCTTTAAGCATGGCTGAATATGTTGCACTATTAACAGTTTGTCCGTGTTCCTGATAATGTTCCAAAATCGGCCCATGCATATCCCAAAACAAGGTTAGCATGATTTTTTTTGCGGAGGGGACACTTTTGAACTTCTTCGTTGTTGGGGATGAAGGGTGTTTCCACTCCATACTTTGTCTCTTGCTTTCAGGGTCAAAATGGTGCACCCAGGTTTCGTCCCCAGTGACAATCCTTTCCAGTGAACCTGCATCTTCTTCATAATGTTGCAAAAACTGGGTGGAAATCTCCATACGCTGTTGTTTGTGTTGATCTGTCAGATGTTTCGGGACCCACCTGGCACACACTTTCCAGTATCCTAAGTCGTGATGCACTATTGAATAGACAGAACCATAACTTATGTCTAACATATCAGCCACAGTAGACACATAATCTGTCGGTCTTCATGAATGAGAGAGTTCACACAATCGACATGGTCTTGAGTTCGCGACGTGAAGCTTGGTCAGTCACACTTGTTCTGTCAGATTTAAACTTTTCCACCCATTCGTAATCTTTTCTCTGGCCCATACACTTATTACCATACTGTGCTACCATTCTTCTGTGAATTTCAGCAGGCTTGACCCCTTCTGCTCTAAGAAACCCTATGATGGGATGTTGTTCAACAGTGGTGCAATCGGAAAGAGGAGCTTTCATGTTTACACACCGCCTGAGACAGACTGATGATGCAGCGTTGAGCGATGCAGGTTCAAACGTGTCTGACTTCCGTAATGATGTGTTACTGTCGGTCGGCTGCTGTCGCTTGCGGTATTAGTTTAATTCACAAATTGCCTTTACTTTTTGATTTAACTTGTATTTACGTTGCTATCATAAACATCAATTGTTTCATTGCTTAAACAAAAGTGCGAATCGAATAATGCTAAACTATTTATAAGCTTTTTTGAAGCTAATTGAATCGGAGGTAACAATGACGGCCACCTTGGCAATGCCCGGATAGAGTACGAAAAATCCACAAAATTTTGAAACAAATATCGTATTTCTGAAAACTTCGACAGTGTAACATGTAAACTTCGCAGGAATAAGATAGTATAGAGTTTTATTCCTCGAATAAGGCAAAAACGAAAAAAATCCGTCCATATTTACGTATTTTAATGCTTGAAGGAAGAATACTTTGCAAGTCAAGAAATGGATTCATACGTGTTATCTTATGGAAAAATGTTAATCCCCTATATTGGCAGCACTGATTAATCCCGGTTGACCAAACCATGACAATTCACTAAGTTAGGATATAAGGAAGAATCGTACCAAATTTGGTTACTCTAGCTTTTATCATTTAAGAGGAGTTCCATGAACAAACACATGCTTCAAATACAGTAGACTCTCGATTATCCGGGATCAGCTTAACTGGGATGCGGATTAACCAGGATGTAAAAAAAAAACATAATATGAAAATAATTTAGAATACATAGTATGAGAAATTGGTCGCTGAAAAACGATGGGACAGCGTAAGTGAATCCATGGGCGACGTGCAGAGTGAAGGAATGAAGAGGGGAGGAGGGGGAAAGGCAAGTAACGAGATATCTACATAGTTCCCGCTACTCCGTCTGAGCTACAGATACATACACATTATCACACTGTATGCATTTCACTTATAAAAACATTGCGTAGATGGCGCGTGATCGCCGTGAAGTAGATCCTGATCACTCGCGCGGAATTGCATCAGAATATATCCAGTGTTCACTTTATTTTCGTGTGTCATAACGGGTGTATGTCATTTTGTCCTTATTAATTTGAAATTCGAATAGCCCTTATGTGATCATGTCGAAACATAAAAGAGTTGTTCTTACTATAGAACAAAAACGTGACATAATTAAAAAATCTGAAAAAGGTGTGACAGTGAAGTCGTTAATGCATGAGTACAGTGTGGGTGACCAAACAGTACGTGATATTGTGAAAAACAAACATAAGCTGATTGAGTTTGCTGGAATTTGTGATAGTGCAAGTGGCATGTCTAGGCGGAAAACCATGAAGACGTCAACCTACGATGATTTGGACAAAGCAATGGTCTTGTGGTGTAACCAAGAGAGAGCTGAGGGAATCTCAGTTTCAGGAGCTGTTTGTGCAGTGAAAGCAAAGTATTTTTTCGATGAATTGAAATTGAAAGGGGACTTTAACGCATCATGTGGGTGGTTAACAAGATTTAAGCAAAGGCATGGGATTGGTCAGATTGCTATCAAAGGAGAAAAACTTAGCTGTGACGTGCCGGCAGCTGAGGAATTTAAGTCTGTTTCAACATTTCGTCAATAATGAAGGATTCAAGTCAGAACAAATTTATAACGCTGATGACACTGGTTTATACTGGAAGTGTCTACCACAAAAAACTTTAGCTCATGAAAATGAAAAAAGTGCTGCAGGGCATAAACTTCAGAAACAACGCCTAACAGTTTTGTGCTATGGTAATGCCGCCGGTTCTCATTTTTTGAAACCGTGTGTTATTGGGAATGCAAAGAAACCTAGAGCTTTCTCAAAAGTTAAAGTTTTATCGAATTTACCTGTCGATTACTACAGTAATAAGTCAGCATGGATGGACAGAGAAATTTTTACAGACTGGTTTAAAACAAAATTCATTCCAGCAGTGCGTCAACACTTAGAATCTTTAGATCTGCCACAAAAGGTGATTTTACTCTTAGACAATGCCCCCAGTCACCCAAATGAAGACACTTTAAAGTCCGAAGACGGAAATATATTTGTGAAGTACTTACCTCCGAATGTGACAGCTTTGATTCAGCATATGGATCAAGGAGTGATACAAAACATGAAAACAATTTATCGAAGAAACTTGCTGTTGAAATTCATAAAGGAAGACAGTGATGATTTGCTGTTGTTTTGGAAAAAGCTAACTGTATTGGATGCTATTTATGCTGCTTGGATAACAGTGAAAAGTTCGACATTAAAAAAATCATGGTGAAAAATTTTACCGGGAAACTAAGAGGAATTTCTTGGTTTTGAGGACAGTGCCTGAACTACTGCATAATTTACACAGCATTAGTGGATGTGCGAATGTTAATGAGGAAACAGTGTGCGAGTGGTTAAATGCAGACCAAAATTTGGCCAGCCATGAAGTTTTGAGTAACGAAGAAATTGTGGAACGTATCAATACCGTCGATTTCGACGATGTAATGGCGGTCGATGATTTGGACCAGGAAGAAGACAACCTAATACCAGAGCAAAGTATCAGTCACAGCTCTGCTTTAACTCACATTGAAGCTCTGCTGCTTTTCAGCCCTAAAATATCGGGAAAATAGTGCGTTGTATGTGGGTATTTATGGTATTTAAGTTACTTATGTAGTTTTAAAAACAGCCTGCATTAAAAACCATTTATTAGTAATAATTCAATTAAAATCAACAAATGGTTGCCATGTAAACAAAGCAAAATCGCACACAGAAATTGAAAAATGATATTATGTTAAAATTTTTTCCATATAAATGCATTGGACTCTCAACGTTGCCTACAATGGGAGTTGTCATGGTAGTTTATAATTGGTATTGTCATAAAACTGAAAAATCATGTATTTTTCTGATTCTAAATGCATTTCTATGTTAATTCAATCAGGATTCGGATTCTGTCTTATATAAAAAAACTTTGTTCTTTTCTTCATAGAACCATCCAAGTCTCAAGTTTGTATCATCTTTCTAAGTAATTTTAAAATCCAAATGAAAAATAAGCAGCACTCATCCCTATGTTATTCAAATGGGGAAAATGAAAAAATATATATATTTTAAAATTAGAAAGGTCAATCAAATTGGTATGAAAACCTGACTACATCACTTAAATCTTTATTCCAGTTAAAATGACACCATCCTCATGTTTGTACGTGCTGTAGTTGTTGAGCTATAAAAAAACATACATACGAGGTCTGACCAATAAATATCGAAACTATTTTTATAATGAAACAATGCCATGCATCAGAACATTGCTGCTAGGTGAGGATATAGAGGCAACCCTACCGAACCTGAGTGAACAAGTTTCAACTCGTTCACACTCGTCAGTGCATTGCAGTAGGTAGTTGTGTAAAGTACTGTTTTGTTGTCATGCCAGAAAATGAATAACGACCATTATTTACAACAAAGAATTGTCATTAAATTTTTGACAAAAGAGAAAAAAGTGAATCTGTAATTCATGAAATGTTGAAAGAGGGTTTCGGTGAGGAAGCAATGTCTCCTGCATGTGTTTTTTTCTGGATGAAAGAATTTTTGAATGGCCGGGAGAGTGTTGAAGATGAACTTTAACCCATTCAACGCGGCACCGAAAATCCGAGTTCTTTGCCGGTGACTGAATCCAGTTTTCTTACATTTCCAGTAGAATTTGGTGCAAGAAATGCAGATATGAAAAAATTTAACGAAAAACGCAAAAATAGATTTTTAACGATTTTTTAAAGTACTTACTGATACAACAAGTTATTACAGAAAAAATAGGCAAATCGTCGAAAAAAGTAATAATATAAAAATAAATTTTCCTAAAATATAAAAAGACCTGGAACGAAAAGAAAACAACCTTTAATTGATAATAAAACGACTAATTTTCATTCACTGATGGTAATTTGAATCGAGTACTTACCGACAAATTATTAGAGGAAAAACACGCAAATCGTCGAAAAAAATTAACGATGTACAAATGAATTTTCTTATAATATAAAAAGGAACTGGAAAGAAAATAAAATAACCTTTAATTCATAATAAAACTAATTCTCAATCACTAAAGGAAAATAAGAGTGAGTACGTACCCAAAAAAAGAAAAAGTCGAAAATCCAAAGAAAATCTATCAATTGCAAAACGGACTTTCCTCAAGCACTGGTTAGAGTCAAACTGATGGCTGGAGACGCATAGGAAACTCATTCCGCTGGCGGTCCCTTACCCAGATCGCTATAACCAGATGTAGCGCTATGACTGGAATTCCAGTCATGCCGCCATTCGATTGAACCACCATGAAGTGGAAGACCAGTGGAGGTGCAAGAGTTCATTCCACCGGGTCAAACTGTTAACCAAGACTATCACATTACAATTTTGGAACATCTATGAGAGCGTATTTATCATGACAATGCGCCTGCACATTCTGCCTTCCGAGTAAAGGAGTTTTTGGCCAAGAAAAAAATCACTGCTGTGGAACATTCACTCTACTCACCGGACCTTGCCCCCAGTGACTTCTTTCTGTTCCCCCGAATCAAGAACACCCTCAAAGGGGAGCATTTTGACGATGTTGACGACATTAAAAGTAATACGGCAATTGCTCTGAATCGGATTTCGGAAAATGACTTCCAGGCATGCTTCCAATCATGGAAAACATGTATGCAGTGGTGTGTACATGCGGAAGGATATTACTTCAAAGGTGACCATATTCAATTGAAACAAATTTTGAAAATAAATTTTAAAAAATTTTTGTCTCGATATTTATTGGTCAGACCTCACACACACACATACACATGCACACACAGACACAAACATGCACACACATACACACGTGGTTGTTACAGACGGTCATGCTTTCACAGAGCTCTGGTAAATCCTTTGTTTTTGTGGTTAATCCGAGATGATCTCGGATTTTTGGGTGAGTTGTTGTTTGTCCTCTGTTATTGGTTGTTATTCATTCTTATTGTTTCACCTTCTTATTATGTTATATTGTTACACTTCTTGTTACGTTATTTTCTTGTGTGAGTCTGTCTTTCTAGCACGTGTTGGCGCTTCATTGTAAGGTTTCCTGCGAGTCTATTTTAGGCACGCTAGCTGGCTTGCTAGCTAGCTAGTTCATCTCTTTGCAATGAGTGTTGAGGGGAGGGAGGGAGTTCCTGCCCTCCTCCCTTTTCCTTCCCTCTACCTCCTCTCATTCCGGCTTCTCAATGCCGAGAACTAGACGAGGCATGGAAACAATTCTTCCTCATGCCGGTCTATCCTTTACTGGTGCTGTTGCCAATTCAGAGGGAAGGAAGAGCACTTTGAGTGGTAAAGGACTCTCCGTGTCAGCAGAAAAGATAAACAGACAGAATTTCAGAGATAAGGAACAGTTTTCAACCTTAAAGAGGGAGAATGGTGTCCTCAGAGTTGCATCCACAGATAATCTATCACCTGTGCCATCGAACTCAGAGGAAGGAACCACGCCTACTGACCCCACAAAAGCACTCAAAAAGATTTCGTATGCCCCTGCTGTCACTGCAGGGGAGAGAAACACCTTACAGACTTCATAGGTACGTCTTTGATGCTCCAGGGCATAGTGGCTCAGAAAACGCCCAAGGAAGACATTCACTACACACAGGATATGGGTGTGCACACCCAATCCAAAATATCACTCTTTTTTGCTCCCAAGAAAATCATTCCCTCACCCCAAGGTCCATCATGGAAAATGGGTATCATTATTCCTGTGGTACAAACTGCTCTTCTAGTGGACTATGCCTATGCGGTGGGTGAAGTGGTAAGGGGTGGGGAAAACATCACCCACACCTCTCATCTCTCTAATGGATGCATTTGCGGTTACCTTAAGTCGGAGCAGTTGGTTGAGAGTTTCATTATGGAGAAGAGGGTCATTGTAATGAAGGGGGAATTTGTCATGGCATATTGTCTGGCAACTAAGGCCGAGAGATTGACAATCTTTAACGTTCCTCCGGAAGTGCCGGATTCAGTGCTCATTGAACTGCTGAGTCAGGTCATGACAGTTGTCAGTCCCATGACAACTCATACGATACCCATGTCAGTTGCTTCCAAAGGCAGGTTCACAACATCAAACGTGACAACCTGATCCTTCCCTCTTCTGTAGCTGTGGTAATAGGTTCATCCATCCACAGATGGTACCTGTCCTTTGATGATCTAAAATGTTCTCAAAGCAGCAATGAAGGACATTTAGCTCGATCATGTTCTATCCTAATAGTATCCGATGCTATTTCGGATACCATTTCCAATACCATGATAACCGGACCTCAGTCTAATCGTAAACCTCAGTCCAATCCCAACGCTCGGTCCAATCCCAAATCTCAGTCTAATCCCAAACATCAAGCCAAATGGGTTGCTGAAACTACTTGTGAGGACATGACCCCTCCAACCGATCCCAGAATAACCATTCCCATGGAACCAGACCATGAACCAGTCCTTGAAGATGCCGCTGTCAATTCTGATCCAACAGTCGTCATGACAGCAGTAATTACTGGATGGGCTGAATCCAAAACTGCGGATGAGGGTGCAGAAATTGCTTCTGAGATGGCTTCTCTTCCAAGGAAGATTCTTCATCACAAGACCAGCAATGGACTCATGTGAATAGGAAGAAAACACCATTCAGGGAGAATGAAGCAGAAGAAATCGAGGCATAGCTCCGACACAGAAACAGAAACGAGATGGGGGCTATAAAAACAGACCAAGAGGCAATCGAGAAAGAATACCTAGAGCAGGGTCGGCAACCTAGGGCATGCGTGCCACTGGCACATGAAGAGATTTTAAATGGCACCATCATATAATGACGGAAGTACAAAAAATATATTTTTAAAGAAATATACAAAAAAAGGGTATGCCATACACACCTCAAAAAATTAAAGAAAGAGTTATCTCTAACTTAACGTCATAGTTATATTACAATAAATAGTTTAAATGGGAAAATAGCCATTTTTCTGCAAGGAATAATTAAAAGAGAAGGTATGCATGCAACTGTAAAGCCATGGACATAAATGACGTTGCCCGTTTCAAATTGTTTTATTTAGCAAAGTGTGATTGTGATAGAAGTGTGTGCTGCTTTTCTGATGCTTGAAACTACAAAAGGGGAAGATTTCTACATTCATAGATTTTGGTTTAAAAAATAAACTGTTTTCTGTGATTATCGATTAGTTACCTGCCAAGATGAGTAAAAATATTGGTTTTGTTCAGCTACTCCAAAAATAGCTAGATAGGCCTATTTTAGCCTTTTTGGTGGCTTAATAGAGGAAATCTTCTCTCGTTTTGTCAACTGCTTTGGTTAACCCGTCAGCGTCGTCATGCATACTGGGAACGTCGTGGAGGTCGCTAGCTTTCTTTATTTTTTTGACACAGTTAATTTTCTTAGATATGGATAACCTTTATATATTTTAAAAGAGGAACCTGTGGCCTTCCTATTGTGCTTAATTCTGTAATTTTTACTCTCCTTCTTTTTACTTTTATTATACGTTAAGTTTTGTGATTAAATTTTCACGTAGATAGGAGAATTGGGGAATTTTGGCTTCTAAAAAAGCCCCTATTCAACGAAATCTTTGCACGAAAGCAACTGTGAGGTGTAAGAAGAGGACATTGACCCCATTTGTCTGGTATCAGACATCTATCCCGCTCTTCAGACGTTTTTATATTGTGTCATCACTTTGAGTGGGAGAGAGGAGGTCTGGGCCATGTGCTTGGTTTAGTATTTCGTGAGGGAATATAGCTAGAGTGAGACAAGAGGATCATATTTTGTATTTATCTTTTGTATTTCCAAGATATTTGCGATATGGAAAGCGTGGGAAATATGCTGGCGCTTGTATCGCGCGGAAAATGTTCTCTCGTCGCTCTGAAAAAATCAGTCTGAGTGAAACCTTGCACTGTGCGGAGGCAGGTTTCGTTCGCCTTTCTTTACTGTGGTAAATTTTACGTTTACTTGCTTACTTATTTTCAAAATACTAGGAGTAATCATGTGCTCAACCCGTGAAAATAGTCAAGCAATACCGAGTGCTGACAAGGAGACGGAAGTCCTACTTGGAAGTGATTCGGAAGAAAGCGTGAGTTTGGACAGTGATAGAATCATTTGGATGAACGTACTCAAATTGATTCACTGACACATAATCATAGTGATCATGAGGAGGATAATGTAGAAAACTACTTCTGGGAGGGCACGGAGAATTACGTAGGACGAAAGGAGAATTTCATTGGTGGTTACGGACCTCAAAAGGCATCTAAGGGTTTGACTGACATTGTAGGTACTTTTCAATTGTTTTTCGATGAGGAATTTGTTAGTGCCATAGTAAATGAAACCAACCGATATGCTGACCAATACATCAAAGCAAGTGAGCGTACATTTTCGATGAAATCATGAGTTTTATCGTGGAAACCAGTTACCGTGGAGGAAATGTACACTGTTTTGGGAATTTTTATGTTGATGGGAATTGTGCAGAAGCCCACGCTTCGTTCCTATTTTTCGACAAAAAGAGTTCTATCCACACTAGGCTTCGGCAATGTCATCACTAGGGATCGATTTGAGCTTATTTGCAAATTTTTGAATTTCAATAATAACGAAGAAAAGAATAATTACCGTGGTCCTCCAAAGCTACAAAAAATATTTCCTATTATTGAACATCTGAACGAAAAATTCAAGGAATTTTTTTTACCGAAAAGGGAAATTTCAATAGACGAGACTCTAACATTGTGGAAGGGCTGTCTATCTTTCAAGCAATATCTCCCTCTGAAGTCCTCCAAGTTCGGAATCAAGACCTTCGAGCTCTGTGATGCAAGTACTGGCTACTTAAGGTCATTTCTTGTATACATGGGGAGGGATACTGTGTTTCATTTGCCCCTTGTCTCAGCTAATGCAGACAAGACCACGGCAATAATTTTGAATCTGGTTGAGCCCCTCCTGTACCAGGACCGGTCTGTCTGGATGGACAACTACTATAACTCTCCTGCACTTGCAAAAGTATTGAAATGCTCATATCATACCGATTGCATCGGATCCTTGAGACTGAACATGAAAAATGTCCCACAGTACGTGAAGGAGAAGAAGTTAAGAAAAAATGAAGTGATTGGACAGCATTCCGGTCCTGTTTCCGTTATCAAGTGGAGAGACAAAAAAATCGTAACAATGGTTTCAACATTCCACAGCGACGAAATGAGGACTGTAGTGAAGCCCATTTGTGTGTTAGAGTATAATAAATGTATGGGGGGTGGATCTGAAAGATCAGTTGTTGCACATGTATTTAATTGAAAGGAAACATCATAACAAATGGTATATGAAGTTGTTTCGAAGACTGTTGAATACCGCAGTCCTAAATGCATTCATCATCTACCGGGCAAACTCAGGGAAATGTGTGGACCACCTCTCCTTTAGAGTGCAACTAGTGGAAGGGTTATTTACGAAAAATGCGAAAGTACCTGCAAATAGTGTCCGCGGCCGACATTCATCAGACAATTTAGTGCCATGGCTAATAGAGAGACATTTTTTGAGGAGGATACCCCCAAGAGGAAAGAAAGCTAAACTGCAGAGGTGTGCTGTATGCGCCAAACACGGGAAAAGAAGTGACACCATTTATTGGTGTGAACCATGTGATGTTGGCTTATGTTTGGATTGCTTCGAAGTGTACCACACCAAGCAGAATTACTAAGGTAAGAACCTGTATTTTTTGGCATTTTTTTGTTGAGTGGGCAAATACGAAACCTCTCTCTCCTCTCCTTGCACGCTTTTAAAAATTTCCTCCTGTCTCTCTCATACTATAATGGTCTCAATAAATTCTGAGCAAGCACATGGCCCGCCCAGAGCCGAACAATGGTTTTCGTTGTTCGGCTCTCCTCCTCTTATACCTCTCAACCTCTGACTCATAGGAAAAACCAAAGAGAAATATAAGTTTGTCGGCAGATAAGTATGGATCTTGTGTCACTTTTCAGTAGCATTCGTGTCAACATAAGGTGCCTCTCAGCATTGGATAGGGGATTTTTAGAAGATGCGATTCCCCAATTCGCAAAAAATCAATCACAAAATTTAATGCACATTCATTGTAATAAAAAAGACAAAAATATCACAGAATGACGATAAATAGGTAGGCCAAAGGTTCCTCTTTTAAAATTATGAAGGTTACCCATTTTTAAGAAAATTTACTGTGTCAAAAAAATAAAGAAAGCTAGCAATCTCTGTGGCGTACCCAGTACACAGGACGGCGCTGAGGGGTAAGAATCCTTATTCGAAGGTTTTTTTTCTGAAAAACTTACGGGGAAGAAGTTGAAATCCAAGATAAAACAGTAGATGTGAAGTACTCCGTAAACTTTGAATAAAGAAAAACTGAGTAAATGGCTTCCGTGATTGAGTGAAAGAATTCATAGAGGTATTTCACGCGAATAATAATAACTAAGACGGTGTGAAAAACATAGGTAAATATACATAGTTTTACGTAAAGCCTCAAAAAATTTCAGTCAAATTCCATAAATATCTAATAAGTTACGAATTTTTATATGATTTTGCGCAAAAACTGCGAATTTCCCTAAATCTCTTCTGACCTGCGTGACGTATAATATTTAAATGTCCTGCATGCTTGAGGGGTTAAAGTAAGATATTTCTCCATGGAATTGAAGAAGTTGGAGAATGAAGAATGCTCTGTAAACCTTATTCCTCTATCAGACATAATGGCACATTTGAATACGTTGAATGAAAATATTCAAGGTAAAAGCCTTGTATGAAGGGTGGAACTAATTTTGTAAGAAATTGCAGCTCTTTCAAGGATGATCTTCAGACATGGAATCTGAGTTTCTTTCCCAAATTGAAACTATTTATTGATAGTGATGAAAATTTATAATACCAAATTTGCATAAGTATATAATAGTCTTGAAGGAAGAGTTTTTGCGGCGATTCCAAGACCTCCAAACTTACGGTCAGATTTTTAAATATATATTGTATCCTGAGAAAACAACAACAACATAAACTGATCTTGAGCTGCAGTATTTTGAGTTGCTTGTAAGCCGACTCCACCTTTCACAAGGCCATGCAAGGAAAAAATTTGATTTTAAAGTGATTAGACAGCTGGGGTCATTTATTTAAAAATACCAACAAGTATGAACACCTCAGAATTTCAGTTCGTAATTAAATATAGAGTATTAACTAAAATTACGGTGACATAAAATAAGTTTTATTCACCTATTCATAACAACTCCTACGAAAAGAATAATTTGACCTTGTTATCCCCTGGATCTAATTCTTGTAAAAAAATAGCCATTTCTCGTCAATCAAATACGGATATCGTATTACATAAAATACGTTAGTACTACACTAGTATAACCTGGGCATTCCTTTTCACTTTTATTCTTAAACTAGCTGAAACGCCTGGCCTCGCTCGGGAAAGAGTTTTCTTTTAAGTAGCAAACGATTTTTATTGCTCGGGGCAAACATTCCCCATTCCTTAATTACGCAAGCGATGCTTGCATTAACATTTAGTATTTTACGTACCGTATTTTAAAGTTTTTACCATTAATATAATTACGCATTAACGTCTTACTTAACCCCTTAACTGGGGAAGATACTTTTGTTATCCAGTCACGTGGTGGGGAGCAATAATTTTATACCTATCTTGACAAAAATTTGGATATAGCGACTATTATATGAATAAAATTATTATTTACATTTAAAAAATAATAAATTTATGAATCACGTTTATAAATGTTAAAACAATTATTTATAAAATAGCCATAACTTCTTTCGCTAAGGTGTATAAAAATTAAAAAAGGAAACTCAACATAATAGTTATTTTGCTTCCTCACACCCCTTCGTTGTTATCTGATTGCTTATTTTATAAATGTATACACTATTTACATTATAAACAATATCCAAATTTTATACTCCTGCTGCGTGTGGTATGCCTTGAAACACGGAATATTTGGATATAGCGACTATTATATGAATAAAATTATTATTTACATTTAAAAAATAATAAATTTATGAATCATGTTTATAAATGTTAAAACAATTATTTATAAAATAACCATAACTTCTTTCGTGAGGGTGCATAAAAATTAAAAAAGAGAACTCACCATAATAGTTATTTTCCTACCTCAAACTCCTTCGTTGTTAACTGATTGCTTATTTTATAAATATATACACTATATTATAAACAATATCCAAATTTTAAACTCCTGCTGCATGTGGTATGCCTTGAAACACGGAATATTTGGATATAGCGACTATTATATGAATAAAATTATTATTTACATTTAAAAAATAATAATGATACGAATCATGTTTATAAATTTTAAAGCAATTATTTATAAAATAACTATAACTTCTTTCGTTAGGATGTATAAAAAAGAAAACTCACCATAATAGTTATTTTCCTTCCTCAAACTCCTCCGTTGTGCACTGATTAGTCTTTAAATATATACACTATTTACATTATAAACAATATCTAGTTTCAATATTCCTGCTGTGTGTGGTATGCCCGGAAACACGGAGCAGCACATAGGGCGACGTTGCAGTCTCTGCATCGGTAAATAGTTTCCCTCTGCTGCTTATGTGACAAGCACACCACGCACCGTTTATGTGCATGCTTCTTTGAAGCTGAGGGAGAATTCAGCTCCGGAAAATGCCGACCACTAAGCCTAATTGGTGTTTGTGTTAAGGGTTGCTTTTTTCTTATCTCTGTTGGACTATCTTTATTAGAACCTCCATATTTTTTAAAGATAGAGTTTATTAGTTCAAGCCTAAACTGGAGGTTTGTGCCTTTTCCTCCATTCATTTTATATATGACATAAGAATTGAATACGCACAAATCCAGAAGATGACGAAATATTTTTTGGTAATATTTTTTCATTCTTTTTCTCGCTGTGCTGTACGTAATCATGTATTGGTCCGACAGATCCACTCCACCCATAGCATCGTTGTATTGGATGCATACATGTGGTTTCAATTTCGTCCCACCCTTTCTGTCTCTAACAGTTTTCATGCTAGCATCATGAATGCTGCTAAGCATGCAAACGTCTCTTTTATCTTTCCACTTCAGTGCCATCAATTTTTTTCGAAATGCAGATGCAACTTCACCTGGTTTCAGTTTTTTCATCATCACATCTTTAGGTAGTTCTTTTCGATTACGACGAACAGTCCCAACTGCATCCGTTTCCATGGAATTCAGTAAATCAAATAGTTCTGGGCTGCTATAATAATTGTCCAGACCAATCAAGTATCCTTTCCTCAAAAGCTTTTCTGCTAAATTCAACACAAGTTTTGTTGGTTTGGTAAAGTTACTAAGATCAATCCCTTCAATTTCTGTTTTCAGATCAGTATCTTTCCCGGTGTAAATTATCATATTCCATACATATCCTGTTTTAGCTTCACAGAGTTTAAATGATTCCATTCCTAACCGCGATCTTTTTTTTGGAATGAAAACTCTCCATGACAACCTCCCCTTCCACAATAACAAGCTTTCATCTATGGAAATCTCCCCATCAGGTTCATAATTCTCGGAAATTTTTTTTTTCACATGATCGAATAATGGCTTAATTTTGAATAATTTTGCCGAGACCGGATCCGAGCTATCATATTCTTCATTGTTTGCGAAATGCAAAAATTTTAACAAAAGAAAAAATCGGTTTTCACTCATGACTTCATAGAAAATTGGAGTTGCCCACAATCTCATACGTGAAAAATAGCTGCTATTTGTGGGTTTTTGCACAATTCCCTGCAGAAGCAGCATTCCAAAGAATAGTTTCAATTCATCCCTGTCAGTCTCCTCCCAGTTCTTATCACGGCTTCTCCTTTTCATTTTACGAAGCAGAGATTTTTCATTAATTTTTTGCTTTGCATATAAATTAGTTTGCGAAGCAACCCATGCCATTATTTCGTCATCTAGAAAATTTTCAAAAATTACAATTGGTTCTACCTTACCAATAAGTTCTCCCTTTGGACCAGGAACAAAATTAGCAGGAAATCTAAGTCTGGCTTCACCCATCGCAACCCATTCGGCGGTATTTTCAGGAGCGGCAACATCCTCTTCATCATCTTCTTCTTCGCTAGTTTCACTCTCCAATTCACTTTCAGATGGTTCTTCTTCAAGCTCTTTCAGTATTTTGCTAAATTTAATTGTTGTTCCGCTTGTTCCAGCTATTTCTCCGACAGATTCAGTTTCCTCTTCAGTTTCTGAACTATTTTCAGTCGAACTTTTTTCTTCTTCGCTGAGGTCTAAAATTTCCTCTATACAATCTTTTGATATATTTCCCTTCCTTTTCGACATTTATAGTAAAGGAAAATAAACACTTGAATACCACAGTAAATATCTCACTATTTGACTTATACTACACAATGTAAAACACTTCAATAAAAAATACTAATAAACAGTTCAAGAATAGAATAATGTGAATGGACTTTTATGCACAAAAAAAATGCTGTTTCACACAGAACGCCTTTTAGAATAGAAAATCCGCACTTCTCAAAAGAAAAATCGAGACTGAGGGTAAAAGGGAAAAAAGTACCGTTAGGGGTTTTATTGCCCCTACATGTCCCCAGCTGTCACATTTGTGAAAGCGTTTCGAATAGGAAATGGGTCAACCATGTAGTTAGCCGAGCACACAGTAGATGGCAGAAACTACTACGCATCGTTTCTCAAAGATACGCGTCTGAAAACGCCTACCCCACCGAGAAAAAGGTCATTCTCTCAGGCGCGTTTTAAGACGTGCTCCCCACCTGGCGAGCGGCAAGGATTCGCATCTAGAGACGCTTACCCCACCTGAGGGGTTAATATTCACATGGATACAAGATGCACCGAAGCCTTTAAAACAGCAATAAAATTATGTGGATTATGTCAATAGTATTAGCCAAAACATAAACAATAAACAACATCTTGGTTACCGAACAAATGTAAGTAGATGTATCGATTTATGCTGCGATAAATCTTTCAATGTTAATGGTAAAAGCTAACAATGTACTAACATTCCTTAAAAATCATTTGACTCACTTCGAAAGTAATCATAGACTATATTTAGGCATGAATCCATTTGTACCCTTTATCTTGGAGTTAGCTATTCTTCCTCTATGGCGCGCCACGGTGTGGATATCTCTAACTTTGAAGAGTACAACAATTAAGAAATTCAGCTTTGTTGCCACCTGGAAAATGGTCATCTAAACCGATAAATTTTGCACTTAAAGGAAAATTTTGAGCAAATTAACATGTAATATGACAAAACATTAACAGAATTAAAATATTCAGTCTTTCCTGCATAAAATAATCCATTTTCCGTGATCATAAGTTAATATTAAGGTATATTTATATCCACATCAGTGAAGGGCTGCATGGCATTTTGGGATTTCCTTCAGATAACATAGGCTATATGGCGATGAAAAATTGGGGGTTGGGGGTGCGTAATTCAATAATTATTTTCCCATAAGTTTACTCGTAATTTTCGATTTTTCAGAGTGCAAGATTGTCATCATTTACTAATCTAAATGGGTAATTGGGAATGGGTTTTCTTCATTTTTGCTTTATTCGACGGTTATAACTGTGTACTATCTTATTCTCGCGATGCTTACATGTTACATGGTCGAAGTTCTAGATTCACTAAATCCGTTGAAATTCAACGGGCACTCCAGCTAGTCTCCTATAATATATTTTGAAGGGTGTGTTTGTTGGTTTTTGTTCATGGAACTCCTAAACGATAAAAGATAAAATAACCAAATTTGGGAGGACTCTTCCTTACATCCTGACTTAGTGAATGCTCAAGGTTTCGTTTCTGTCTGTCACTTTGAGCCGAAATGGGGAATAATTTAATTATCGAATGTCCCGTATTTTGACGTGTCCTGCAACTGAAATACAGGGATCAGTGTAGACTACTCTGAATTTGCACTTTAAAATTACTTAAAATCACGGTACGAACTTGAGACTTGGATACTTCTTTGCGGGAAAGAAAAAAGTTTATTTTTATTGAACAAAGACTCCAAATTCTGGTCGAATTCCCGTAGAAATGCGGTTACAATCAATAAAATACGTGATTTTATCAGTTTTATTACAATACCAATTATAAGCTACCATGACAAATCTCATTGTCGCTGAAATTGAGAGTTCAATGCATTTATATTGAGACTATATAATCCCTTCTTACATTTAAGAGAGGGAGGAAGCAAGGGGGAGGAGGAGGGAGGGTGGGAGAGGGAGGGAGAGAGGGGGAGAAGGGAAGGAGAGGGTGGGAGTGGGAGGGAGTTTACACGTTATTTTCGATTTTTCACAGTGCAAGATTTTCTTCTTTCATTCATTTAAATAGGAAAATGCGGAGCGGTTTTCTCCATTTTTGCTTTATTCGACGGTTATAACTGTGTACTATCTTATTCTCGCGATGCTTACATGTTACATGGTCGAAGTTCTAGATTCACTAAATCCATTGAAATTCAACGGGCAGTCCTGCTAATCTACTATAATATATTTTGAAGCGTGTGTTTGTGTGTCTGTTGGATTGTTCATGGAAGTACTCCTAAACGATAAAAGCTAGAATAACCAAATTTGGTACGATTCTTCCTTACATCCTAATTTAGTGAATGGTCAAGGTTTGGTCAATCGGGATTAATCACTGCTGCCAATATAGGGGATTAACATTTTTCCATAAGATAAAACGTATAAATCCATTTCTTGACTTGCAAGATATTCTTCCTTCAAGCATTAAAATACGTAAATATGGACCGATTTTTTTCGTTTTTGCTTTATTCGAGGAATAAAACTCTATACTATCTTATTCCTGCGAAGTTTACATGTTACATGGTCAAAGTTTTCAGAAATACGCAATTTGTTTCGAAATTAAAATTACTTAATTAAAAAATTACTTAAAATCACGGTACGAACTTGAGACCTGGATACTTCATTGCGGGAAAGAACAAAGTTTATTTTTATGGAACACAGATTCAGAATTTTGGTCGAATTCGACTATATATGCAGTTACAATCACTAAAATACCTGATTTTATCAGTTTTATTACAATACCAATTATAAGCTACCATGACAACTCTCACTGCCGCCGAAATTGAGAGTTCAATGCATTTATATTGGGATAATATAGCCCCTTCTTACATTTAAGAGAGAGAGGGTGAGAGAGGGAGGGAAAGGAAGTGAGGAAATGGAAGTGAGGGGGAGGGAGCGAGGGGGAGGGAGCGAGGGGTAGGGAGCGAGGGAGAGGGAAAGTGGGAGAGGGAGAGAGCAGGAGGGTGGGAGATGGAGCGAGTGGGAGGGAGGGGGAGATGGAGCGAGTGGGAGGGAGGGAGAGAGGAAGCGAGCAGGAGGGAGGGAGAGAGGAAGCGAGCGGGAGGGAGGGAAAGGGAGAGATGGGGACGGAGAGAGGGGAGGGAGGCAGAGAAGTGAAGGAGAGGGTGGAAGGGAGTGGGAGGGAGTTTACACATTATTTTCGATTTTTCACAGTGCAAGATTTTCTTCTTTCACTCATTTAAATAGGTAATTGCGACTAGGTTTTCTTCATTTTTGCTTTATTCAATGGTTAAAACTGTGTACTATCTTATTCTTACGATGTTTACATGTTACACGGTCGAAGTTTTAGAATCACTAAACCCGTTGAAATTCAACGGACAAACCAGCTAGTAGCCTGTATTTTAAGATGGACCAGTCTAAAGAGTCGCTGCAAGTTTAAAAAAAATTCGACCAGCCGTTTGTGCATGATGCGGTAACAAACAAACAAACAACCAGACAGACAGACAGACTTTTTCCTAAAATATTTTTCTTAAAATATTTACACAAATTGTTTTCCTAAAATATTTCTTATTTATACTTCCTCGATGTAATCAACCGTTACCTTGAAAGCAGCGATTTCTCTTATGGGTGCCCCACCCCACAACTCCCCCTCCCCTTGGTCTGACTTTGCTCATCTACAAACTTGATCTTATACCTGTATTGAAAGTGACATATATCAAATTTTAACTTCCTAAGTTAATTTACTCGACAGTTATCATCCAAAAACCAAATCGATGCCCTCCTCAAACCCCCACTTAAAATTTTTTCTGAGATACACCACATAACCTATATTTTAAGCTGGACCAGTCTAAAGATACGCTGCGAGTTTCTTAAAAATTCAACCAGGCATTTTTGCGTGATGAGGTAACAAACAAACAGACAGACAACAATTCTGTAAACATGTTCAAACGTCTTCTTTTGATGCAAAACACACAAAACAAGTAAAACCCCGACAAAAAAACAAATGTACAGACAGAGGTAACAATTTTATTTAGGTATGTAGATAGCATTATGAGAAAAAATTATTATTTCGTATCGTAAAAGAATACAGTTGTCCTTATTGCCGTAAATTACGTATATTTTGAATGTTTACAGAATTCACCGCTACATGGTGCTGGCGCTGTATACTGGTATTAAGTAAAAGCAAAATATCTCCAAAATGGATGGTTCTACGAAAATTTGTTTCAAACAAAACTTGGAAGAAATATTATTCTCTACAACTTTGGTCCTTACAAAGATTACCAATAACAAGGTTTTTAAGGAGATAAACCAGTTATTTAGAATTATTTCCTAAACAATAACTATTATAGAAAATTGTTTCAAATGAAACTTGTAGGAAATTACATTCTCTATAACATTTGTATAGAATTCTATAACAATAATGTTTTAACGGAGAAATATCGCAAAAACCGAATCAGGTTTCGAATAAACCTCGACTTCCGGTTAACCGTTATTGTCCAAATACTAATCAGTTCTTTGTGCTCATGCTAAAGTGTTATATATGAAGTTTGGTAAGGATATGGCAAGTACTTTTTGAGTTAGAGTACCCACAATCTCACAGACACACACATGCTCACACGCACACACGCACACACACGCACACACACGCACACACATGCGTGCACACACACACACACACACACACAGACATCATTCCGAAAAAAGTCTAAACATGTTCTAAGGACCTCAAAACGAGTATTTCCATTGAAATCTCGAAGTCGATTTTTTTCATGATCACAATACTTTCCCATTACTTCGTACGGAGAAAGTAAAAATTAAAAATTACATTTAAAATATGAACATTTACATAGGTATATACAATATTTAATATAATAAAAGCCGTCGTCTGTTCGTTGGTTGGTTGGTCACGCTATGCAAACGCTAATATCTCGAGAAATAATAATGATAGAAACTCGAAATTCGGTAGGGATGCTTAATTAACACTTATTCAGAGAATGACAAATTTAAATCGCGAAAAAATTCCTTGGTTCGCCTCCAAGAGAGGCATTTCCATTTCCCATTACTTAACATGTAAAACGCGATTTTTCGACGTGCAGGCTTTTATTCATTTGGAAATTAAAAATAGAAGAAATTAACAGACGACCTTTGGATTTGAACCATTCTGAAGAAAAATTTATAACGTTTCTTATTCCGTTCGTCTTTTTACGCCCACAGTTCAAAATATTCCATGTTAAACGTTTAATTTGCATATTTTGTGGAAATCTCGCCATTTAACGTGATGTTGCTATGTCGACCATTATCATTGTTACACCTCAAATTACTATTATTGTATACATCCTTCTGGGAATAAGCGTGCCTTGAATGCTTCAATACGAGAGAAAGAAAGAGGAAGGAAGGGACGAGATTGGTGTGTTTTGTGGAAAATAAGTATATTAACGTAAATATAAAAAATTTTAAGTATCAACAGTGTATTTTAGAAAAATTGGAAATAAAAAGCATTCTTAAATTAAATCCTTTGTAAACCATACGTGCTTACGAATTTATATTGTTATTCCTCGAATTAATTTCGTAACAATGGCCGAAGTTTGGAAACGAATATAAATTAAAATTGAATTAAAATTAAAAGGACATTTAAAACTGTTAACAGGCAATTTTCGAAGAAACAACAGTGGAACTTTTAATGAATTGATTTGTTTTTATAAAAGGAATTTTGGTGCTTATTTAATACAGAGTAAGTTCTAAGGCTTATAATCCATTTAAATCTAATAACTTTGGCTATTATAGTTTAAAGAAAGAACTATATTTATTCATTTGACAGAATGAATTAATTTTAGGCTAGCATTGCCTATTATAAAAGGAGTTACTTTGGAATTTACAGTATGTAAAGTGGAAGTTGTACTGAATTGACTCAAGTATATTTCAAAGCAAAAATCAATTTAAAACTATTGAATGTTGTTGTTTCAGAAACTGATAAGTCCAGAGTAGTGAGCGGACGCTATAGTCGGTTCACTAGCTAAAGTCTCTTGGCCTTGAAGACGGGGCGTACTCCAGTTAGCAGCAGCCAATAGGAGACGGTTTGTTTGGGAAGGTAGTGGGGAGGAACCCAGTCTCACTCCTGCTCTCGAAGAGTTCAAATCGGCCTGCGTTGCCATTTCTACCGCCGTCCAAAGCCCGGATCAAAAAGAAGGATGGGAAGTATTTTATTTAGAAATTGCGTAGTATATCAGCTGAAGGCGAAAATCTGCAAGAGCTGGCAATGCGCACCGGTATATGCTCTCGCACACAAAAGTTGAGAGGGGCGATGGAAGGGGAAACGTTCGTGATTGGCTACTTGCTCTAAATATGCCAAGAGACTTCAGCTAGTGAACAGACTATAAACGATATTAAGGCCCTTTATATTCCAAAATCTATTTAAAGTATTATCAGAGGCAACTGAAGATTGAACAAATTTTTTTGTTACCGGAATTCTGCTTATTTCATGAAATTGAAATGCTAAAGCATTAATCCATTAAAATCTGTTAAGAGTGGCTATTTTAGTTGAAAGAAATATATGTACATGGTACTTTTATTCACTTTTCAGAATGAATGAATTCTAGGTTAACATTGCATATTATAAAAGGATTTTCTTTGGAATAAGAAGTTTGTTATGTGGTTATTTTTACTGAATTGAATCAAGTTCTCTTCTAAGTTTGAAATCCATTTAAAACTGGTGAAAGTGGTTGTTTCGGAAAATGAGAAGGCAAGAGTGCTGAGCAGACGATAAACGATATTGAGGTACATTATATTCCAAAATCTATTTAAAGTATTATCAGAGGCAATTGAAGATTGAACCAATTTTTTGGAACCGGAATTCTGCTTATTTAATGAAATTGAAATCCTAATGCTATAATCAATTTAAAACTAATAACAATGGCTATTTTAGTAGAAAGAAAGGTACTATTTTATTCACAAGGAATTTCTGTGAGATTTTAGTTAATTAATTAAAATAGACATATAGAAATATTCGATGGTTAAAACAGTGCATAATTTTATTCTTGCGATTTTTACATGTTGCATTGACGCAAATTTAGATTCATTAAACCCGTTGAAATTCAACGGGCACTTATGCTAGTATTATATATTAACTTTCCTCGGCTTCTGAGCTGAAAAGCTATCTATTATACTATCATAATTAAATTGTTCTGTTATTACGTTTTCAATACACAATATTGCTAAATTATTTAATTTTTCTTTCCTAAGTGAATTTCTCATATAATTCTTTAGTCTTTTAACACGGAAAATGACATTTCCGCAGATGCATTCGCGATCAGCATTGACAAAAATATTTTTAAAATTATGTAAACATTTGGGAAGGTTGAAATTAGCCCTCCCTGAATTGCTATATACATTTCCATCGGTGTATTTAATTTCGCAATCGTAGCAAAATGAAGAAATTGGCTACTTAATCTCTAAACAAAATTCCATCAATGTTATCTTTATAATTATGAATTAAATTTGCAATACAATTGTCATAACCATTCGGTGATGTATCACGTAAATTTAAATTTATATATAATGCGAATTGCTATAAGACGTCTTCGTACACCTGAATGCATCTTTTAATTTCTGATAGTAGACTATCGCATATTACATTAAGGCAACTCACAATAAATAATTTTTTGCCAGTTAATATTGCTTCGTTATTGCAGCAATTTTCCCCACACCTCCGCACTTAACGAAGCACTTGTCGAATAAACGTGACGAAAAACGCCCACCATTGAATATCGCCTGTCCTTCGTTATTGGCGTCTTTCGTAATCGGCGAACAGAAAGGCAAAAACCTCTCCGCCAAATGGCTGGTCCCACAGCAACGTGCTTTATATAGGGCGAATATTACCCCTATTTCCCATTTCCTCCTTTCTCTCATGGTTATATAACGTAATCAAGAAATTAACCAATACGAAGTCAAGGAGTCGCCCGTTTAAGCTACCCGCCGAATCTCCCCTCAACCGCTCCATCACATGACCGTGGCTTTCGAGAGAACGAGTGGGCAGATATCCCGAGAGAGCGTCAGCTGAGGGTCACCGCCGGGAAGAGTAAGAGTCCGAGTGACGGAGAGAGAGAGAGAGAGGAGCGGATCCTACAAGTCGAGAAGATTTTCCTCGCAAGTCGTGTGTGCTGAAAGTTTCCTGAGGACAGAGTGTAACTATAATTTGACATTCATGAAGTATTTTATGTTGCGAGAATAGTTTTATGTCTCAAGAGCTTTGTTTGCTGTTATGTTATAATTTGATATTCACGAAGTGTTTAAGTTGCGAGACTATTGTTACGTCTCAAGAGCATTTGTTTTGCTGTTATGTTGTTATTTCTTGTAAAATATAGCATTTAGTTAGAGGATTATGTGGCTTTGTTTTTTGGTCGCCACATTAACCGTTTTCGCTGAACTGTAGTTTTCATATTTTGGGTTCTTCCTTTATCAGATTTGTATTCTTTATTACCTGTCAATGATTGTGCTCCTGTTTCCATACTTTCAAACGCGTTACTGTTTCGAACTTCTAAAATAAATGAGGACAATGATTTAAGAAGATTTACACCTTCTGAGCCTCATGTTTGGCCAAAAAAAAATGTTGCCATGACTTTTAGAGTGACCCTCGTATATTTAGAACCTAGATACTTCAAAGTCTTAATTTTTTGGTCACTTAAACTTCAAAATAACGAGGCTTTACTGCACATAGCTTTGTGATTGGCTAATTAACTCAAGTGAATGCAATTTTTTCTTGCAGATGCTGTCTCTTCTCTCATTTCATACTGTAAATTTTTCCAACCTGACAACATTTTCTAGATCACTAACTTCCTTTTGTTCCACTACTACTTTTAAATTCTAACTACAAATTAACTGTGGATGCAGCTGCAATGGGCATTCTAGTAAACATAAATCATAAGAAAAACAACATTTCTATGAATTTAGCATGTGAAGTATTTCATTCCTCAATTTACAGTTCCAATAACTAAAATTTATCCTCATGAATGCATATTTCAATATAAACTGACCACCCACCTCGTTTTTCTTTCACCATCCTCAAAGCATAAACATTGAGTGCTAGGGAAACATCATCTTCAGCAAAACATTCATCTGACCAAATATCTCTGAAAAAAGAAAAAAATACAGTATGAACTTATTACAAAAGGTAATTTTAGTTTTGCTTCCTGAGTATCATAAAAAATATGATTTGTCAGGCACATGATATTCTTCATACATAGTAATGAATATGATTGCTCTTGAGATAAGTAAAAAGTTTAAAATCATATACCATGTATACTTGTGTCTGAAGACTAAATTTTCAGATCATAAAGTAGCACTTAAAGTGAGCCTACCTCACACCAGATTTTCACTTTTTTGGGTGAATTAAGGGGAAAACCACAATAATTATCAATAATCCAAATTATACATATATTAATTATATGTATAGAACACCTAATTACTTCTATACAGTTATAATTCCATCCTCTCCAAATATTCTGCATTTCACTAGATCACCAGCTGATTGCAGTAGTCTTTGCAAAATCACCAGGTAGACTTCCGCAAAATACGCATCAAAAACAAAAAATATAGAATAAGCAAAATGAAATAATTTTATTGATTCTAGTATGTACAGGCATCCCTCGATATTCGCCCTTAACTAGTTCTGTGGAAACTGGACGATAAGCGAATAGATGAATATTGAAGGCTGTTTTCCATTAGATGCCATGTTATAAATGTATAATTCGTTCCTGAAAACCAAAAAAGCAGACCAAAATATTGATATTAACTTATTTTATGGAGTTATACACAATCTATAGAAACCTACGGCCCGCAGACCACATCTGGCCCATGAGAGCATTTTATGTGGCCCACGAAGGTGCGATGTAAATGCAACTATGACAAATGCGGCCGCCACGTAATTGATTGATAATCACAAACACAGAGCTGAAATTCACACTCAACAATATTAAATTGTGCCAAAACACAAACTAAGAAAGAGTAGCTGAGACCAGTGAAGTCAGTGGTTGAATGAATATTAAAAAATCTGGTATGGCCAACACATGACTTTCTCCATATTTGGGATATAGATCCTTAAATTATTATGAATAGCATAATGAGGCAAAATTATTATTTCATATCGTAAAAGAATACAGTTGTCCTTATTGTCGTAAATTACATTTTGATTATGTTTCCAGAATTCACCGCTACGTGGTTTTGGCACTGTATACAGGATATTACGAAAAAAGTTGAATATCTCCGAAATCGATGGTTCTACGAAAATTTATTTCAAACAAAACTTGGAAGAAATATTATTCTCTACAACTTTGGTCCTCACGAAGATTACCAATAACGACGTTTTTAAGGAGATATTTGACGGAAACCGATTATTTATTATAAATAATTCCTAAACAATAACTGCTATGGAAAATTGTTTCAAAATAAAGTTGTAGGAAATTACATTCTCTTTAACATTTGTATAGAATTGTATATACAATAATGATGTTTTAACGGAGAAATATCGCAAAAACCGAATCGGGTTTCGAATAAACCTCAACTTCCGTTTATCCCTTATTATCCAAAAACTAATCAGTTCTTTGTGCTCATGTTCAAGTGTTATATATGAAGTTTGGTAACGATATGGTATGTACTTTTTGAGTTAGAGCGCCCACACTAACATACACACACACACACAGACATCATTCCGAAAATAGTCTAAACGTGTTCTAGGGACCTCAAAACATGTATTTCCGTTGAAATCTTGAAGTCAATTTTTTTCGTGAACACAATACTTTCCCATTACTATGTATGGAGAAAGTAAAAAGATCACTCAAAACTCCTAAACTCAACATGATGATGAAATCATCTCAGTGGTGTGATTTGATTTGCTGTTACCCGCAGTCACAAGGGAAAGACAGACATCCTATGTGACGTTTTCATTTCTTGATTGTAAGGTTATAAGTTTATACCGCTGAGAACGAAAAATCCTTAGTGTCTCACAGTTTGATGAGTTATTGCCTGAGAGTCCCTCTTCATAGGTCCCAGCTATTTCGATGGATGAATATGTGAGGGAATGGATGAATGAATGGGGGTTTTGTTATAATTGGTTATGGACGAATAAGCAAAAATATGAAAATCGGGAGGATAAATAACGAGGGACCCTGTACAGTTAACAATGTAAGAAATTTAAAACCCGTAGAATGACATGTATGCATTTAATCTTAACTGTTGCACTTCCTGTTTCCAGATTTGTTTGTTAAATTTTCACGTTATTCCTTCTATGAAAGAGTTTTAGAATGAGATAGGAAAGAGAGAACCAAAATCCACTATAAATCAAAACTCTTTCTATTTTATAAATCCCTTTTTGTCTGATTTAAAAGGATTGGCAGCAATGGCGCTGCGGTTTTCTATGTGGCATCAGTTTGGCCAACTTACTGTGTGAAGTTGCTGCCATCTCAACTCATTCACTTTCATTATTGATGATGTCTCCCCAAGACATAATGTGGAGCTTATTGAAAATAATACTTATGGGCAAGTCCAAGCATTTTAAAATTGTTAACTGGCTATAATTTAATGCTTTAACATATTTATTTATGGTACTCTAGTCAGGGGCGGTCCTAGGCAAATGGCAGCCCCAAGCAAACACATTTTTGGCAGCCCCATTTATCATTATTAATTGCACGATACTGTGGGAAACAACCGCAAACTAATATAAACAAAATGGGTAATAGCTAGATGAAAGTTTTTATTTCAAAACAAAAAATTCATTATAAGGTACAATATTTTTTAAGTTTAACGTATTTTATAATCAACTTCTATCAATCAGTTTATTTTTTTGCTTTAAGAATAGCAAAATCAGCAATTAAAGTGGAATAATCAAGAGATGATGCTAAAGAATTTTCAACTGAAATAATAGCCTTTCTTGTGTCATCGTTGAACACAAGGATGTTTTAATTAAATTTAGCTTCGAGAACTTACGCTCATCACTATCTACAGTGACCGGTATAGTCAATAAAATTCTAAGTGCTATATAATAATTTCGCATAATTTCAACAAAATGGTTGTCAAAAATATATCGTGAGGTATCCAGTGCCATTTCACGATGGTCCGGCATAATTCGCGACAAAGCCTTAAGTTCAGTAAACAGGCTTAACCCTTCAATGTCATTCTCAAATTCACCTCGTTGCTCAGAAAGCAATAATTCTAGGTCTTTGCACCGTTTAAGCAAACCACCATCAGATATGTTTTTCAGTGTCGAAATACCGTACAAAAAGCCGAAGGTTTCATTAAAACGTTCTATTTGCCGAAATCATTCCCTTAGTGAGACAATTGCTTGGTCCAACAAATTATTAAAAAAGACAGCTTGTAATTTTTCCTTGGGATCATTTACTGATTCATCTTCAGCTTCATATCAAAATTGTTTCTTTGATTTTCTTCGCCGAACAGACGATTCCATCCGAAAAATGGCTTCTTCTGGATCCACTTCAAGTTATTTTGCTAGCTCTTTTACTGTGGTTTTCGAACTTTCAAAGCCATTTTCTTTTAATTGAATTAAGAAACATTCTGTACTTTGCAAAGGTGATAATGCCTGATCTAACTCCTTGTTTTTGCTTTGCATCATCTTGCTAACAACATTTATTTGCGCGAGAATATCATACCAAATTACTAAAATTACCAAAAATTTTAAGCTTTTAAGTTCTTTAGCTAATGAAAGTGCTTCCAATAATGGTTTTATTGTAAACTTAGTCACATGATTTTGAAAAACCTGCCATAATTGTGTCGAACCAGAAGAAAGTACATATATTTGCTGCAAAATTAAAAAAAAAATGATTTGGCTGCAAGAGATGACTTTGCCATGTCACCAAGTATTAAATTTCAATTGTGGCAGCCACAGGACATAAAGATTAATATGCAATATTTTAGCTTGTATGGCATTCTTTAAACCAGCCATATTTGCTACATTTTCTCAACCTTGACCACAACAATTATAAATGGACAATCCCAAATCAATAATATATTTCATTAATGTTTCTTCATACCCTTCCTCCCATCGTTCTTTTTAACTGCCTTTAGGAGACATTTCACTATTACTAAATGATAAAATTTGTATTTCTACTTAATCTTCTAATCGCAACTGGGAGAAATATAAAAATGTATAATAATTTTGTGATACAGTGCATATTGTACAATTTGGCAGCCCTGGACAACCGCCTGGCTCGCCCGCCCCTAAGACCGGCTCTGACTCTAGTTAGTACTTAACATGATATAATTTTGTCCTTATACCCAACAAAAATCAAGTGTGTGTGCATTATACACGGGGTATAATAAAAAGTCAGGATTTTTTGGCAAAAAGTACAGGTGTGCATTATACACGAGGGTTAGGGTGTTCCCTATTTGAGGGAATTTTTTTGATTTGAGAAATGTCTTGCTCCTCACTCTTCATTTTGTTTAAGCATTTTATTTCTTTCCATTTACATTTTATGCATGTACTGAGTGACAAGAAAGGTCAAAAACACTGCAAGAGAACAATGGGACATTTTATTCGTACGGTTTGGAAAGCGTTTCCTTTCTCATATTAAGGTATTTTCTTCTTTGGTCACTCACAACTTTCAGGAGGCTCTGCCGCTGTTCCTCCTTGCGAAGAACAGGTATGTAGTCACAAGCGAGCTTCACAGAGCGCTTTGCGATATCATTCACTACTTGAAGATCTCGAAGAACCTCAACTGAATGTTTAAAATCATCATGGGACTCCCAAAGGGACGGATCAACCTCCATAAAACCAGTATGCAGCCCAAAACGTTGAAAGCGCCCCGTGGAGTTCTTAGAGACAAAGGAATCCAAATCCTTGGTTGAAAAATCCTTCATATCGGCGAGACTGACCACACGACGTCTGCAGGGCTCACCACCGTCACACATCTTTATGGCAGCTACCATGTTTCTCTTCACTTCTAGGGGCACAGTCGTGTCAAAAAGTCCCATGGCGGCACACTCGTCTCCCAAATACCAGAGATGGCCTGAGAATTTCTTCCTTGCTTTAAGTGAAACTTTCTTATTGATTCTCTCGTAGGAGAAAAGACTCAGAAGAAAAAGAAGGTCCTGATATGGGGCGCGAACAGCATCACGGGTGGAAAACCAAGCTTTGACATAGAGCCGCACAACAAAGATACATACGTGCCGAAGACCTGCAACGACTCCTTTGACCAAAGCAAGGTCTTTCCCAGTCAAGAACTTAAGAAGCTGATGCAAAAAAATCATGATTTTCAATGTATACAGGGATCTGGCCATCCACCTCGCATCGTTTACTGCACCTGGAGCGTGAAACTGAATGCCGCCAGGAGGTGTCCCACCTAGATACACAACCACAAGCTCCAAGAATTCTTTGTAATCCTCCCGACAATGGGATTTCTGTATGAAATAAGGATTTATTTCTTTTATGGTATTGTTCAAAATATAAATCAAATAAGCGTGGATGATGATATTTTTGCGAGAACTTACAAACAACTTATTCATGGCAAACTCCAGAATATCTGCTGCCACATCCTTTAATTGGGCAGCAGTTCTTGAATCCTGCATCCCGATTCTAAAGGAGCTCGTATCGATATTAGGCCAGTATTCACGAAACATTTTGAATACGGTACATCTGGTCTAGACAATGGAACCACCATTTCCTCAAAGACGCTCTTGAGGACGACCTCGTATATATGGTGCCTGCAGGCTAAATACAACAGATCCCTTCCAAGCCGTTGTTCCAGCAACACACAGGTTCCATTCAGGTGACCTGAAAGTCACACAGAAGTAAGATGAATTAACATCCTCACTTCTACCCGTAATAGTCTTTCAGAGTGTAAAACAAAAATAAATTCCTCACCTGTATTAGCTGCAGTTGTGTCTGTGCACATGGCATGTACATAGTCAGTCAATCCCCAGGCAGAGAGAAGATCCGCAACAGCACAAGCTTGATCTGCCCCAGATCCAGAGGTTAAAACTGGAATTCCTAGCAGCTGATCCTCAATGCCATGTCCGGTAATTAGTCCTGGAAGACGTTCTTCCACGTTGCTGTTGCTTGAAGGTTTAATTTTTTCCCAATCCAGTGCACCAAAAACCTCATCTCCGACTTCAATTTCTTTAAGAACTGGCCCTTCAGACTTTCAGCCCTCTGTTTTCTAAATTCCGATCTAGAGCGGTGTACGGGGCATCAGCAGAGGCAATGTCTAAAAGATCATCTAATTTATCCTCAAAAACTGTTTCTTTCTTAATCTGCACTTCACTTCGTCTCCTTGCACTTTTTTGAAGGTCTCATCATTCACTGTAAAGGGGCACTACTCTCCTGGAAATGACATTTTGTTCAGCTAATGTCGGAATCCTTGCTTTTTCCCAAAAGGCAATAATTTCCATTGCCGTGGATAAAGCAGCCTCTTGCACAGTTTCCTTGCACTTGCAAAACCTGTCCTCTATACGGCAATTTCGCACCTTGAATAGAACTTTCAGTTCGTCCAATGAGATATATTGAATTCCTCTTCGGTTCTGGAGGCATTGTCAATGGGGTAGATGAGTGATTTCAAATCAGCGCAAAAACAATAAAACACTCACACACCCCACACTGAGAAGTTGCGACTATCTGCAGCGAGCATATGAACGGTACCCCCACCCTTTCACCCGCCAACCGCCAGGCTGCCGAGTGGCGCATGGCTCGCGAGAGGTGCCTGGCTGGCGGCACGGGTAAATACTGTCCGACTGGACTGAAATTTCATGTGTGATAATTGTACATGGAAAGGAACAAAATGAAGAGTGAGGAGACTAACTTTTACGAACTTTGATTTTAAGGAACACCCTAACGAGGGTGTGTTATACACGAGGATATAAGGTAAGTCAAATTAACATTTTATTAAAATAATTTGACTTTCTCCATATGCAGTACAGGAGAAAGTATGGCGTTTGCAAAAAAAAATTTGAATTCAACATTTCAATGGAAATACACGTTTTGAGGTCCCCTGAGTACGTTTTCATTATTTTGTCTATGATGTCTGTCTGTATGTGAGATAAAATTTAGTGGATGCTCTTCACTCAAAAACTAATAATAAGATCAGCACAAAACTTTATACTTAAGATTGTTATTAGTAATTCAAGATCTGAAAAGGTTTTGGGCAAAATTGGTCAACCAGAATTGGAGGTTAATTCTCGTTGTTTTTCCAAATAATATCTCCTTTAGAGCTTGAGTTATGTAAATATTTGCCGTTATCAAAGTTGTTGACAATATAATTTTCTACAAGGTTTGTTTGAATCATTTTTTCATAAATTTGATCATTTACGAGATATTTCGATTATATGTCTGAATTTATGTTAAGTACATGGCTAGGTAGTGCCACTGTTTCTGTGGCTATGATAAAATCTGATAACTGTTGATAGTGATGCATATGCGGACAAGCAGCCCTGTAACTAAATATTTTAGCACCCGGGGCAAACTACAGTAAAACTCGTTTATAACGATCACGCCTAAAACGAAATCTCGGCTATAACGAAGAACTTCTCCATAAGGGTATTGGTTAAATTTCTCGGATGTAACGAACACGCAGTTTACGAATTCTCGGCTGTAACGAACAAATGTTTGGTCCCGTGGCAAAAAATGCCCCATATATAACGAATTTCGGCGAGCAGAGCGATAGTTTCTGCCCGTTTACAGTGCACATGTTCGTAGAGGTCCCCTTCCTCCATTTACCCCTTCCATACAAATTTCCACACTCCCTTTGTTTTGAAATTGATATTAAAAATGTGAAATGTTTATGTAAATTAATGACCATAATAATAATATTAATTGACCATTTAAAAAATCGTATGTAATAGCAAACGAACATTTTACATGCCGCAAAGTTGATAAGCATCTCTTTGAATATGTAAGTACGGCACTGAAGTTGACTCACTGCAAATACAGTAAAAGCTGTCTTATCCGGCTACCTTGGGGATTGTGGAAAGCCGATTAGGAGAAATATCCGGTTAGGGGAGCGATTTTCAATTTTGACATCGCAAATTTAGCAATAACCAAACAAAATTGGACTTAGGTTCACTATCGTACTCCACAAACATAACTATGCATGGGGTTTGCATTTTCCATTTTAATTCCTCCACACGTAGTTAGATATAGACACTATTTACTGCTATTTAACCATTCTTATTTAATACGCTGCTACGCTTACATGCAAAACAAAAAGACTATTGAAAAGTTTAGGGTGTCCGGGAAGTTTGGGGATTACGGCAGTGAACCTGTTCCCAAAATTGAATTTATTGGATTATATCTTTCTTATTTATCTTTATTTGCTCTATTAGAAAAGGACGAAATTATTTAATTCTTCTGAACATTTCGGTGAAAACCAGTCATATAATATTTTATCCAGTTCCTCCATTTTTGGCTTATGAAGCACATGATGTTTATTAATTGATTTACTCGTCTCAGAAGATGACACTAATTTCATTAATTTAGCCTTAAGAGCTTTGATATCGTAGTTTAGGCATCAGAACAGTTGGAAAAGAACTGTCCCGTTCTTTCTGACCCATCTCTAGATGGAAATACATTAGCATACAAAGTTATTTTACTTTTTGTACAATTAATATAAAATATTTGAGATTAAAAGTAGCCTGCGACCCTCCTATTTGTGAAGAAAGTATTTGTTGAAGATTTGATTATTCAAGCTTTAAGGGTGTGGAAATGTATAGATGCACAAACAAACAAACTTTCATAAATATATAGGAGATTGATCTTATACTTGTATTGAAAGTGACAAATATCAAATTTGAACTTCCTAAGTTAATTTACTCGACAGTCATCGTCGAAAACCAAATCGATGCCCTCCCCAAACCCCCACTTAAAATTTTTTCTGAGATACACCACATAGCCTATATTTTAAGCTGGACCAGTCTAAAGATATGCTGCGAGTTTCATAAAAATTCAACCAGCTGTTTTTGTGCGATGCAGTAACAAACAAACAGACAGACAGACAGAGAACAATTCTGGAAACAGGTTCAAATGTCTTCTTGTGATGCAAAACACACAATAAAAGTAAAACCCCGACAAATAAACAAATGTACAGACAGAGGTAAACATTTCATTTATATAGATAGTAACAGCTAAAGAATTTTGATTATTTATTGTTTATTCAATGTAAAGATTATTGCAAGTGTTTAAAAACTACTGTATATCTCAAGTATAAGTTGAGAAATGTCTTCCTATTTAGACCGATCAAACTCTACCTTCAACTTATATTTGAGTAGCAAACAAGATGGACATTTTTCTGGGTCAATAATTAAACATGACTGGTGAAAAACAACATCTGATTGACCTTGAAGCACATTAGAATGAAAAATTCATGCTCACTAGTGGAAAATGTGAAGACTAATGATAAAATAATACAGCATTGCCGTACTTAGGTCCTTTCAAAGGAAAACGTAAAACTTAAAATTTATATTTTATCTTTAAAAAACTTAACCAAATGCGTGGATTGAAGAGAAGAATCAATCCAGTACTCAAGCATTGGTTTTTTTATTTTGATCCTGAAGTCAAATTGTTAAACACAATTCCATTTCTTCAACGATGACATTTCATTTTTACTTATAATCACGGACCGAACAGAGCCTGTATTGCGAATATGATCACCAATTTTTCATTTGTCTTTTAAAATGGTTGCAATTGTTGAATGATTGAGATCATAAACATGAATAATCAAAGCAAGTGACTCACCTTTTTCTGATCTATGTATTATGTCCATCTTAGTTTCCATCGAAAGCACTCGACATTTTTTTACCACTCTTAGCACTTTCACAAACACTAAGTTTATGATTGTTTTCCATATTTCAAGGGTAATAGAAAACAAAACATATATAAACACGTGCCCATATGGTTTTGAATACAAATGGCAAATGTTGACAAGTTTACGTGTTCTCACTGCGACCGATGTTCGTAAGTGCAGGAGGGTATGTTCGTAAATGAAGTGCAAGGCGTAATCATCGGTATGTGGAATGTTCATAAATACGAACTGTTCATTTCTTGAACGTTTGTAAGTAGAGGTTCACCTGTATATACAGTAGTCCCTCACCATTTGCGAGGGTTAGGTTCCTGAAAACCCTCGCGAATGGTAAGTAATTGGGTATATGAAAAAAATAGGATTTGGTTGTTAGAGTCCCTAATCCAGCATGTAACTTGCATTTTTGCCCTTCAAAATATAATAATACAATACGTACTGTGGCGTTCTGAATAAACACCACATTTTATTAAAAAGCAAGGAACCGATCTACACACACTTTGATGGCGTTGGCGATATCCCATTAGCAGACCACAAAACATTTCCGTATTTCCATAAAATAGTAATTCTACACTTAAAATACATAATAATGATCTCTTGAAATTTTCAAACCATCCTTTACTTGCCAAAAATGGCTTGCAATCAGTTGATCCACTGGCACTAGAATTTGAGACAATGATTGTGCAGTTGTTTGGCTTTCTTGCGAATGACAAGTGAACTCAGTGGGACTTTCTTGCGAGTTTAGGTCTTGATCCACAGGTTTAAAGCTTTCTCTGTCTTCTCTGCATGTGGATTCCTAGGTACAAAAGACACTTTTGTACTCATTGAAGTACTACTTGCAACATTAGCTCTAATCGCTTCTTCACTTTTCTTAATCGATCTTATTGTAAACTCGTTCACACCAAGTAATTACCAACTGGAGAAGCAGATTCATTATGCACAAGCCTATCTAAAACATCAATTTTCTTCTCCAAACTCATCACTTTTTTCACCCTTTTTGCTGAATTTTCTTTCTTTTCAATCATCACTCTCTTTGGGGCTATGATTAGGCAATATTACAAAAAACTATGAAAACAGCAAAATGCTTTAATGAAAAAAGAGAGGGATTGCACATGTGCACTATAGTTGTTACCACGAGACTGTTATAGAAAAAGTGCATGGCATTTGGAAAAATTAGCTGAGAAATCTCAAAAAAATGATGAATGAGCGATACTTAAGCAATCATTAGCGGATAGGCGAATTTTGGCCTCGCGAAAGAAAAACAGGTACTGAAAAAGAAAATTGCAGATACGCAAATTTCGCGAATGGCGAGTGATTACTGTATATTAATATTTTGTAAATTTCAAAATTATCTTGTTTTTGTTTTCTTTGCTTCGACTTATACTCGAGCCTTGGATTTTAGATGCTTTTTAATAACTTTTATATTAACCTCACTCGATATATATATATATGTTTGTGTGTATATATATATATATATATATGGTATATATAGCGGTTTGTAACCACTTTCGCAAGATACCAAATTGAGGCACTTCCAGATGTGCTAGAAACTTGAAATTTGGCAGGATTATAGGTTTTTAGTCACAGCCAAAGGAAAGAATCCGAAACTTCCGAAATTCCCACTTTGAGGGGCTATTTTGGCTCCTTTTTGCCCCATTTTTGGCCCATAAGAAAACGTAAATTGGTGGTGGTTTTTATATTTGCATTTTAAAATTATTTCCCATCAAGATTAGAAGTGGAGACTTAAACTATCGGAAATTCCTATTTTGAGGGACTTTTTTGGCCCCTTTTTGCCCCATTTTTCTCCCAAAAGAAACATGTAAATTGGTGTAGAGGTTTTTATATTTGCAATTTAAAATTACTTCCCCTCAAGATACGAACTCGTGACTTATACTATCGGATAGGATATAAATTGTAGTTTCTTATTTTTGAAGAAAGAATTTCAATCCGAGTAGAATTAGCATAAATTTATAGTTTTTATCAGAAAAAAGTGGTAGTTTTTCTGGGTCCAACAATCAGCTACCTAGGCAACAGGCTTAATGCTTTCATATGGGTAAGCTTTTAATGGGAATCTGACAAGGTGACGTTGTCAAGTCGATGTCAAGAATCCTGTTGAAACTTCTTGAGGTGAAACTAGAGACAAAATAAGTGGACATGTGTCCTGGCTTTCTTCCCCATAGGCATGGGCAAAATAGATTTGCACACACAACGTATACCAGTATTTAATTCGGCCATTTCATAGAGTGCCGTAGCTGCGGTCGCTAAGGCGTTAGCATTGTAAGCATAAGGTCGGTGGTTCGATTCTCACCGGCTGCAAACTTCTTTTTCGTTTTTATTTCCGTCTATTTTTTCAAATACCAAGCTGGATACGTTTCTCAACTTCGTTATTTGTGATTAAATGTTTTTTTATAGTAATAAAATAATTTTTCATATTTTAATCTTTCATTTTTTATTTGCCAGCGGTAAAAAGAGGTGGTCCACTCACTATTCACCATTCAACTGAATATTTTTAAGGCAAAGGCTTGGATGGTATTTATCGTAAAAACAAGGAAAGCACAGATATTCCTTGCACCACGCGCATCTTACGAAACTTATTGTGAAACATATGCACTTCCGTTTGCGTAGGTCTTGGGGAAAACAATCCTCCCGAACGTTCATGAAAACACTTCTGGTGTCTGCTAATTTCGATGCATACCATGCATTCTGGAGCATTTCTCGGAATGCGGGTGAAGACAGCCACAAGATGCCATATTAATTTAAATTGCTTACCTATAAAAAAACTAACAGCCCCCGTTATATCTTGTTTATAGTGATTATCTGATAAAAACGAAGCATTGACTATGTCTTCACCGTCCGGTGCAAAGCTACTTCTGGAGGGTCCGGCAACTGGATCGATCTCCATCGATAAAGCGAAATGGTTCATGAAGGCAAAAGTCGAAATCAGGGAGGTAATCAAGAATAGTAAAATATTACGATAATCATAAAAAAACGAAAAATTGCAATACTGAACGATCAAACAGCTAAATCGTAATCCAAAAAGGGCGCAGAGGTCGTCGACGGGAGAGTAAGTGATCCAGTGATCCAGGAGAGCAGAGGTCGATATCAAAAAAGCAAATCAAAGGAGTAAAGCGAGAGAAGCACGTAGTAAAAGCAGCGAACGGCAATAACTGAATTGGTGATGATCTGCGGCCTTTAATTGTAAGAGCGATCCACAATAGCACGTGTATTGCAACATTGTCGCGGGGAAATATGTGGTTTTAGCATGCGCATCACCCCGCTTGGCGTCACGGGCACGGTGAGAAATGCTCATTTAACGGCGTGGTGTGGCTATCTTTGTGTTGCACGTTGTTCTTTCTTCATAGAAAAGCAAGGTCGGCTTCGTTTTTCAAGCTTCGACGATGCGTTGCTTCTAATTTTGGTAAACCCGAAGAATTTATAGTTTCCCAAAAATTATTTTATTTAACTCGTAAATACTATAAAAAACATTTAATCACAAATAACGAAGTTGAGAAACGTACCCAGCTTGGCATTTGAAAAAATAGACGGAAATAAAAACGAAAAAGAAGTTCGCAGCCGGTGGGAATCGAACCACCGACCTTAGGCTTACAATGCTAACACCTTAGCGACCGCAGCCACGGCGCTCTATAAAATGGCCGAGTTAAATACTGGTATACATTTTGCATGGAAATCTATTTTGCCCATTTTTCTCTAACCGGGCCTATGGGGAAGAAGGCCGGGACACGTGTCCGCTTATTTTGTCTCTAGTTTCACCTCAAGAAGTTTCAACTGGATTCTTGACATCGACTTGACAACGTCCCCTTGTGAGTCTTATATTTCTCCTTTAAAACCTTACTAGTGTAATGCCCATTGAAATATCAATGGGAGTAAAGATTCCATCATTCAAGCTATTTATGGAGATCAAATTGGCATCAGAAACATTAATTGTATTGAAAGTCATTTCCCTCTCTCACCCTCCCTCCCTTTGTCCCCTCCCTCCCTCTCTCTCGTATTAAAAGCAATCAAAACACGTTTACACCCGTAATGATTGTGTAATAGTACTGATTACTTAGCTTTGATATTACTTGTGTTGCACTTCGTTGATTTGTATACGATAAGAAATGTCTTGATCCTTGATATCCAGATTAACTGAATATAACACCGCATCCACCAGTAAAAGGTAACTTATGCAGGTAATTTCACCAAATTTGAAGTAACGAGTATAATAAATGTTAAAATATAAAAGTTATTTATAAAAATTTATTTTTATACCATTACTTGTTTAAGCTAAAAAGTACACTTTGACTTACACTCGAATTGCCTTATACTCGAAGATATACGGTAGTTTTTCTTGCTGAATTAACTTCACCTTTGCCTAGGATGTCTCTTGTAATAGTGCCTATTGCCAGGTTTTCCTTCTCTTTCGGTAACAGTATTGCTTTAAGCATTGGATTTATTGCCATAATATTATCGAACTGCCTTATACTCAAAGATATACAGTATGTATTTACAAGTGTAATTGCTGATAAGTATTCTTGAGGCCACTGATACAAAGAGCACTTGTGGGGACATGCTTCAGGTGTAAAGCATGTTTTTTCTTTACAAAAGAAGGCTGTCAGGTTATTAACAAATGCAGCTTTTTGTGAGCATTGTAAGCCACTCTTCAAGCAGCTTAAAATCATGACGTATATAGCCTATACATCTACATAAATGTGGTTAATGTTAAAGAAAACCTGGTAAACCTACCTACTAGATCCAATGTACGTAACTAAGGTACTAGAAATATAACCAAACTTGATACTTCTCAACTTCGCTTGAAAAAGTCATATAACTCATTTTGTAATCTGTGTATAAAGTTTTTTAACAAATTGCCTCCATCTGCTGCAACTGTCAGTATTAATAGGTTCATATCCCAAACATCACTCTGGCTTACAACTAAGGTATTCTATTCAATTGACAGTGATTTGAGTGATTTGGTATACTGATGTAAATCATATAATTTCCTAATTATTTGCATTGTATAACTGTATTTAATTATTTTGTATATGATATATATATATATATATATATATATATATATATATATATATATATATATATATATATATATATTCTGAATGATATCTATTGTGGTTTGTACCATTTACAGATAAATAAAAATATTATTATTATAATCATATTTATTACTCTGTATGTATTAGAGATGCACTGAATACACATTTTGGCTGAATACCGAATGGCCCAATATTAAAATCAGTATTCGGCCGAGGCCAAATATCTCCATTAGCATAAATTAGTGATGTACTGAATATCGGCTTCGGCCTTGGTAATCGGCCAAAAATGATTAAAATAATTTTTATCTTTTAAATTCTATGAGATGGAACTCTTTTGGATCTCGGAAATTAAATTTTCATTCATTTCTATAACAGTGTAAGAACACAACTTAAAACGGCGATAAAACTACAAAGAAAACGCTGAAATACAATGTATTTGCCACAACGGCGGTTCTGGTCACTTGCTTCGAAAACAAAGTGTGTTGATCGCTTTGAAGATGCTCACTCACCGCTCACACAAGTACGGGCATTGACGCCAGAACTTGGGACGAACCAGATGTCAGAGGTTGTCTGCTACTTACACAGTACAGTAAAACATCAAAAATTCCAAATAATGACGAGGAGTATTCTAAATAAACGAATTGTCCACATATTGGAACACACCACAATATTATACGTCATAGGCCATAAAAACGAGTAGCACATAATTGTCAGGTTGAATCCGAGATATGTGAATTGTATTGGCAATAAGTCAATGTATTATGCTTTTATTTAGTGTTTTCAGCTTCCTTCTATTGGGTGATATGCATAACAAAGAACAATTACTCTTTGCTCGCATTTTCTGAGTAATTAATCACTTTTGTATGAATAAAGTCTATGAGAGATTACTCAAAGAGTAAGCAATTGCTCCTTTAGAAAGTAATTGCTCACGGATCTCTTATTCAGGAGTAATTACTCCAATTTCATATGCATAAAAACATACTCTTGCTGACGTGGGGGAGCAATTGCTCCGTATTTTTGGAGTCACGTCAGTAGTATACTCCACTTTATAGAAGTAGCACGATGGCGGAGTTTATGGTGATGGGTCGGTCAGAGAAGGTCTATAAGGATCACAGGAGTAGTGCTGAGAGAAATTTCAGGGCACTGTACAGATATAACAGTCAAAATGTAGAATGGATGTCCCACCATTTCCTCGGGGAAATAGCTGAAACACGAGGCGGTGCGTTGTCAAGCAGTGAACAAATGCGAGTTTTTCTGCGATATGTTGCTGACTCCGGTTTTCAAACTGGGGTTGCAGAAGATGTTGGCATACATCAGTCAACTGTGTCCCAGACAATTAGCGAGGTAATGGACAAAATACTGGTGAAATCGAATGTTTGGATAAAGTTCCCTCGTTCCACGGAAGAATTCAATGAAGCCAAACGTATTTGGCAAGATAGATACACATTTCCGGGGTCTATCGGGGCTATTGATTGCATACACATTGCAATCAAAAGGCCACGTATCCTTGGAGACAAATTTATCAATCGGAAAGGGTTCGCCAGTTACTTGCAATGCAGTTGAGAAATTTACAAGTGTGATGCATCATGGCCAGGCTCTGTGCGTGACTCGAGAATTTGGAGGAATTCCGAGGTATATAGTGTGATGTCTAATAATCTCGCTAACGCATTAATATTAGGAGACATTGGATACGCAACTGCTCCTTGGTTAATGGTGCCTTTTCGTAATGTCCACATACCAGATCAAAATGCGTGCGCCGTTGTCGTCATAGCTGTGATGTAGGAAGAATAACTTCTCGATAAACTGGGAGTAATTACTCACCAACTACAGAAACGCTTTATGCATAGGAAAATGAGTAATTGCTCAAAGAAGTGAGCATTCTCACGATGATGTTGCTCTTGCTCATGAGTAGTTACTCCTGAATAATTACTCCTTTTTATGCATATCACCCATTATATCATTATCATTTTTTGTTTTATCAAAAAAAAATATGCAGTATTCGGCTATTCGGCCATCCAAAGGCCGAAGCCGAAGCCGAATAGCAGATTTTGGCCGAATACAGAGGCTGAAGCCGAGCTTCAGTACATCACTAGTATGTATGGAGAAAGCCATTTTCTGGACATGTACATTACCATATCTGACAATTTTAATTTATTTGGTGCTACAAATTCACACTGACCAAATTAATTTAATGATAATAAAAGTATCAAAAAGTAACAGTATATGAAAGTAGTTTCAAATGAATCATGTATGCACTAGGAGCTATTGTATCTCTGTTGTACCATAAGGATGGAGTTCAAGATTATGAGAAAAGGTACATAATTCATTCATTATTACGAACACAAAAAGGAACTAAATTATATATTTTGTTGATCAATATTAAATCCTGGAGTATAAACTAACCTGTGCCTGTGAACTTGTGCAAGTGCAGCACACCATTTTCCTCCTTGAATGAGTCGTGCTAAAGTTTTAGCTTCTTCGTCTTCACCCTCATCCTCCAGCTCTTCATCCCCCATACTCACACTTTCACTCTCTTCTTCCTCTTCATCTTCCTCTTCCTCATACACCTCCTCTTCCCTCATTCCTTCTCCTTCCAGATCCTCCTCTGCCTTTGTTAGTCGAGCCTTGACAACTGCAAATTCACCAGACATATCCTGCAACTACATCATGCAGAATATGAAAATCATCAACTTTGCGTTTGTATTACCATATACACTGGCATATTTCTCACAAAATAATTTTTAGATGTACAAAATTTTTTTTCTGGTTTAACCTTTATTGTATGGATTTAAATTCCTGATGTAGGGGCTGTCGGCTAGACTTATTTGGGTTATTTAAATGCCTTATGTTTCTTTTTGAATAAACTATCATATCTCAGGAAATAATAATGATAAAACCTTCAAATAAAAAGTATTTTATAGGAAAAATATTGACAAGTTACCTAGTTAAAGTTACTAGTTCAATAAATTCATAGTAAAACCAAATTTTTATGGTACTATAACAAAAACAAGAAGAAATGAAAGACTATTTTATTCACTTTCTTTCACAGTCAATTTTCCCCCAAAATCAATAAGCCATCTCAATCCCTCTGCCCCCGTGTTCATTCCTACCCATCATAACGCCTCTTCTTCCTTTAACCTTCAAGCAGCTGAATACCTCCCTTCTCCAGGTCCCGCACCACTCTCTTTTGACGCTTCTCTCAATCACAATGTCCCTGCATCCCCCCCCCCCCCCCCCAGCCGTAATTCCCCTCCATCTTTAAATCTCTCACCACAGAACACAACAACTCTCAAACCCATAACTTATTTCCTGAATCTATTGATCTCCTTGGGTGTCATATATCCTCTAATTCATTTTCCGACAACAACGTTAGTCTACACAATGTTTTCAGATTGCATCCTCGTTCACTCAATGTTCTCTATATAAATACACAGAGCCTCATCACTCATTTGATGAACTTCGCACCCTTCTGCCTGATAATATCCACACAATTTCCATTGCAGAAACATGGCTCAAGCCAAAGATGCCTACCTTATTTGTTGCTATTCCCGGCTACAATTTTTACTGCAACAATTGCATCAGTAAAATGGGCAGTGGTGTTAGAATATTCATCAGAAACAATAAAATTATTGCTAAAAGTGATCCCATCTACTGCAAACAACCTGAATACATATTTCTTGAGGCCTCTGTCAATCTAAAAAAAACTCTCTTGGGCATTGTTTATCAGCCTCCTAAGATTGGTCACTTCTCCAATGTCGAGGAGGCTATTTCTAACCACATCTACAACTACGAGCATGTACTCATAACGGATGACTTCAATACTAACTTTCTTTCCTAGTCCCATGACAATTTCTCTCAAAAATTTGGTCTCATCGCTTGGTCTGTGATTCTTCCCTTTGAACCTACCCATCACATCCCTACTTCAGCCACATGGACCGATGCCATTTTCACTGCCAATCTGGATAAAATCCTATCATACGGTCAACTTTCTTCCCCAGGAATATCAATGCATGATGCCTTATTCTTAGCTTACTCTTTGAGAAGTCCTAAATTTAAACAGAAATTCATTACCTATCGTGACTATAAATGTATTGTCGACCACAACTTACTGTCTGATGTTGCCCAAATGCCTTGGGAGACTGTTGAACACCTTGAGGACATAGACAGTCAAATCAATCTTTTTAATTCATTTATTTACACATTAACTGACAAATATGTCCCTTTCAAAACTGTTTGCATTTCGAAACCCTGTTCACCTTGGATCACTAATGATATTAAGCTCCTTATGTAGCGGTGTGACGCTGCCTTTTGCCACTTTAAATCATTAAAAGACCGTCTCTTTCACACACTATAAAAAACTTTGAAACAGACCCAAACAAGTAACCAGAAATGCAAAATTCAAATATGCTTTCAAACTTTCCAATGAACCTCAGTCGAAAATTTGGAAAAAGATAAAGCACATTCGAATCGGAAAAGTGAATGACCCTTATAGTTTGCCACCTAACATATCATTAGATCTACTCAACACTAATTTCACAATGCCACTTACCTTCATTGAGGTTGATTTAAAAAACAAAATCTTATTCGAATTATCCCGTTCTGCTGAATCCGCTCCTTCCACTCAAATGTTAAAATTTTCCCCTTTCACTCAATTTGATGTAATGCACTCCCTTCAGATGGTCAAGTCCCCTGCCATTGGAGCTGATGACATTCCAATATTAATTCTAATCAAGATACTTCCTCACATTCTTCCAACTATCACTATTAGTAATGGAAAAATATTGCGATCATGAAAAAAATCGACTTCGAGATTTTAATGGAAATACAAGTTTTGAGGTCTCTAGAACATGTTTAGACTATTTTCGGAATGATGTCTGTGTGTATGTGATTGTGAGCACTCTAACTCAAAAAGTACTTGCCATATCCTTACCAAACTTCATATATAACACTTTAGCATGAGCACAAAGAACTGGTTAGTTTTTTGACAATAAAGGTTAACCGGAAGTTGAGGTTTATTCGAAACCCGATTCGGTTTTTGCGATATTTCTCCGTTAAAACATTATTGTATATGCAATTCTATACATATGTTATAGAGAATGTAATTTCCTACAACTTTCATTTGAAACAATTTTCCATAGCAGTTACTGTTTAGGAATTATTTATAAACTAGCAGAAATACCGGCATTGCCCGGGAAAATTTGGTTCAAATCCGATCGGAATTCTAGATGATACATGCTATTTAAGAATTCACTTGGCCGCCGTTTTGAATAAAACGGGCAGAGAGAAACAAAAATCATGTATGAATTATTTCTGGGAGCCCTCCAAAATCATACCAAATTTGATTCAAATCAATAGTAGGACTTGGAAAAATACGCAGTTTAATCAGTCCCCGCCGTCCAATTACGGATAAGGAAGTATTCGTTTCCCAGCTTTCTCAATGAGTATAAGATGTAGAGTTACCTGTTCTTTGAGAATAGGAAGTTTATGAGAACAGTTATTTTAATGAACAGTTTAGGCATCAGAACAGTTCGAAAAGAACTGTCCCGTACTTTCTGATCCATCTCTATATGGCAATGCATTAGCATACAAAGTTATTTTGCCTTTTGTATAATTAATATAAAACATTTGGGATTAAAAAGTAGCCCTCGATCTTCCTATTTGTGAAGAAAGTATTTATTGAAAGTTTGATTATTCTAGCTTTAACGGTGTAGAAATATATAGATCAGTGGCCTTCAACCTTTTTTGAGTCACCGCCCACTTTTACCTTTGAAATAAGTTCACCGCCCACCCAGTGGTGCAGTGAGGGTTTCTGGCACCAGGGGCAAAGAATAATTTTTGCGCCCCCACAGTAGCAAAGAGATTTACGGGGGGGTGTGTGTGCAAATCGCCTTCACTACGCCACTGAACCCACCTGCCGTATCAACTTAACAATAAAGTTTTTAATAAAATAAATGTTTAAAAAGACATCAAATTTAACTATGTTTATTAATCCCAAAACAATGTTAAAATAAGCATTTGTCATACATTTCAATGCGTACTTTGTGCTTGGTGCCTACAAACCAGGGAATCAATGTCTGGCTTCAAGTCCGTAAGGGTCATTCGAAGATCTCCTCTTTCTGTTATTTGTAAGCGATTTCTTTTTTTGGACAGGAGATTGTCGAGTGCACTGAATCCCTTCTCGACTAGATATGAGGTTGGGAAAGCTAACAAGAGCAACGATATTTTCTTCCACAAGCATGGATACAGAGAGGGCATTTTCTTGTTCTGCCAAAGTTGTACATATCCACCTTGGTTGAAATTGGCTTTACACTCATCATCATGAATTAATTCTATTATCTCCTCTTGGCATTCAATATCCACATCACCATCCAGGCATCCACTTTCAAATCTATTACATCATGAAAACGAGTCATCATATCAATTCTAATGACAGAAAGGTGATCTGCAAACTTGTCTATGTCTTCGGCTGTAAGATCATCTTTGATGCTGTGTAGTTCCGGAAACTGGTAAAATTCTTTTTGCAGGATGTTTTTTCTGAATAAATCCAATTTGTCAATGAATGCCGAGATAACATTTTTGCAATCAATGAGTGTCACTTGCTTTCCTTGAAGTCGTAAGTTAATTTCATTAAATTTTTTAAATATTCCAGCCAAGTAAAAAGCATCCCTTTTCACCGACTTTAAATCATTGCAAATGTCAATTTTGTTTTCATTAAGGTAAAATAACAACACGCTATTGTATAATTCTGCAAAACGTGTCAAACAATTCCCTTTCGAGAGCCAACGAACTTCAGTATGTAGCAACAAGCGAATAAACTGCTCATCATTATCTTGACATAGCTGGTGAAAAATTCGATCATACTTGGAATTGGATTTTATCATATTTATTGCATTTATCACAATTTTAAGTGAAGCATGTAAGCTTGGGCTTAAGTTTTTGACAACAAGATGTTGTTGGTGAATTACACAATGGATACTGAAAACTTTGGGTACTTCTTTTTTTAAAAATTCAGTAAATCCTCGGTAGCGACCTACCATAGCTGGTGCTCCATCAGTTGCGCAGGCAACTAGGTTTGTCAATGGAATATTGTGTTTTTTGAAATATGCTTTTAGTGTTGAAAAAATTGATTCCCCTTTCATGTCGGTTATAAGTTTTTCTGCAAACAACAAATCTTCTCGCAATATAAAATTATCATCGAAATATTTTACATATGCGATAAGCAAAGCAGTGTTGTCCATAATTGTGGACTCATCCAACTGCAAAGAAAATTGTCTTGTTTGCAACAGTTTTGTTAGCTGCATCTCCACATCATCTGCCATTTCATCGATGCGCCTCTGTACGGTTGTATCACTAACTGGTATGACTTTCAAAATATCTGTTGGATCTTGATGCATTACTGTGATGATAACTTCCCGCAAAGATGGCATTATTAACGTTTCACCGATGTTATGTGGTTTACCACTCTTAGCAATTAGCTCAGATATGCGGTAAGATGCAATAAGTCCATCTTTACTCTTTTCATTGCTTTTTTTAAATATTTTATTGATTGTCGTACGTTTAGAAAAAATTTCGTGATGTTTTCGAAAGTATTCCAATGGCTTATCCTTTTCATCTGGGTGTTTTGCATGAAGATGATCGCGAAGCCGTGAAGGTTTCATTGCTTCGTTTGAAAATGTTTGTTGACACAGTAAGCACATTGGCAAATGCTTGTTTGTAGGGGACTCAATGAATCCAAATGCAAGTAGTCTAACGAATACTGACGGCAGTACTTTTTCTTTGGAGCCATAGGTTTTTACTTAGGGTTACATTCAGTATCAGAAGTAATTAAACAGCTTAAAAAACCTGTAAAGGAGTTACAAATGAAATCAACAGATGTTATGATGGTACGAACACACACGTATAATGCAAGATGGCATGCATAAAGTGTCCACAAAGTACACAGCCATAAAGTAATATCACCTGATTTAAATAAAACTTCAATATAACACAACAAAGTTATCACAGTTAACGTTTGTGCAGTAATAGTAATGCACGAGGAGCTACAATTGTATTGCTCTTCCGGAAAGGCAAAGAAAACAATGGCCTAATAATAGCTAAATTCTATGTCTGGCAACTGACTGTTAGATAGCAGACATTTGTAGTATTGAAGACTTGAGGCAGGGGTGCCCAAACTTATTTATGTCATGGGCTACTTTCAATCAGAATATTTTCTTGTGGGCTACTCGTTTTTTAACATAAACATTGGGTGTTTAAAGTAAAAGTTAGACACAGTCACAGTAAGGAAACCATTGATTCTTTCCGAATTAATAAAAAAATATGAATAATTTACTCGTGTAAATCGTACGCTTTTTTCCTGAAACGACAGTTAAAAAGTGGCGCACGTCTTACATGAGAATTTCTTAGGAAGTACACAAATTGCAAGTATCTATAGTAAATTAACTAGAACATGAAAGCGTCTGCAATCTACATTTATTCATTCATCCGTGATTCGCGCATTATCAGATATACGTGACTTTATTTTAACGAATTTTTCCATTTGCGCATCGCGTAATCACATAACCGGTATTTCATTCATATCGTCATTTTTTGAATTTCACATTGCGTAAACTAATTTTTAAATGTATGTATAGTACACTTACAATAATAGGTAAAGAGGCCGAGCTTTATTTAAATTTCAGATGTCAACTTATTACAGCACGACTTTATTATTTTCATAGCAGAACATGCCCAAAAATAAGAGAGCGCGGGTTACAAGAGTACCTACATACATTTTAAAATAAGCCAAATGAAGAATAAATAACTGATTATTAAGTCAAGTAGGAGGAAAATTTATATTTACTGTTGCTTAACTTTACCCTACATATCTGACTTGACTCAAAACAAGGCTTGCTTCACAAATTTTTAATAGTTCAAGTAGATTAATACTTACAGCATAAAAGTTGAACTTCTGCGGTTGATCCCTCTCAGTATGGCTGAAATCTCGTGTTATGTACTTGGCGAGTTATACTTGGCTCCTTTCACTTAACCACTTTCACTCCAGGAAACAATACTACTGATCCACTCGGACTTCGAACCAACTCGAAGGAGTAACTAACAATGATTAGATCCAACTGACCAAGTTCTTGAACTTCTTTATTTGTATCTAATGAGGCGATGGATAGGCGACTGTGACTGGCGCCTCTCAAAAAGAGGGTCCAGCGATTTAATACAGTGTTCAAATACGGCGCACCCCACAGTGTCTGGCCAATTCCGTTTCAATGTAAACATTTTAAGGGCATCTGCATTTGAAGAGCTGTCCGTGGGAAGAGAGAGTATACTTAGTATCTCTTAATAACGCTTCTCTTTCATTTTGCTGCGTTCCCCATATAATGTATCAAATATCTGAGTGAAGGTATCCCGTTGGGGATTTTAAACCACTGGCCGCTTTTCAGCATTTCTTTCCTAAATGGCACATACTAGTTAGGATTACCATATTCTGAAAATAAATCCCGGACAAATTAAATTTTAAACCTAAAATGTAGTATAATTAAAAAAAACATGGTATCTAATTGCTTAAGTCTATAGTGTTAAGATTCTGATGGGCATAACCAGAAAAAAAAAGTTTTATTTGCTAAAATCTCGGTAAATTTTAATAAAATCCGGACGTATGGTAACCCTAATACCAGTGGGATTGTCATTAGATGAGATTACCGAATACGGTCTCAGTGGTAATAACAGTGCTTAAAAATTTACGATTTTATATATTTGATAATAATTAAATTAAACTTAAACGCTTCGCTGCTTCTGCGAGAGACTCCGACCACCCTCATGGGCCTTTCGATTTTACCGCAGCATGGATACATTGTCGCTAGTATAGTATTATATGATACTATAGTTAACGACAAATGAACTGTAATAGTTGTACATAAAATAGTTGTACAGAATATGTGTGCGTATCATTAAGCTTTTTTATTGAATTTTATTTTTCACTGTAGAAATTAGAATAGCATTTGGTGAGTTCTTTAACGCCCACCAAAAATCCAAAAACGCCCACCAAAAATCTAAAAACGCCCACTGGTGGGCGCTATCGCCCACCATGAAGACCACTGATATAGATGCACAAACAAACAAACTTTCATAAATATATGGGAGATTGATCTTATACTTGTATTGAAAGCAGGGTTGTGATCCGGTACGAAATTACACTATAAAGTCCGATACTTAAAGGTTTTGAACCTCATACACTAAACCGAAACCGATCCGAAACAGGCACGAAATATGACTGCCAGTCCGAAAAGGCACTTTATTTTCGGCACGAAATAATGCATTTAGTTTCGGGTCGGACCGCTTCTCTTTAATTTATAGTTTCGGATCGGTTATTTAAGTATGATTTGGGTTATTGGTTTTTCATTTTCATCTGCATCCGCAGCAACAGTGTGACCAGGGTAGAGACCCTTAATGAAAATTTTTAATTACGAATCTCTCTATACCACGTATTTGGCTATCTTTTTTATTCGCCCAAGGTTGTTTTGTTTTGACTTACATCCAAGTTTTTAATAGACATTCCCACGAAAATGTGACCAACCCCGTTCTTTAGGAAGAAGTTACGTATAACTAAGACTCTAAAAGGAACATTGACGCTACTTTCGCACTGAAAAATTGAAAATGCATGCGGAAGCCATTATCGTGACTGAACGACAATTATACTTATTCTACATACATACATATATATATGTGTGTGTGTGTGTGTATGTATGCTGTTAACAGACAAACAGATGGACGGACAAACCGAAAGCGTAATGCATCTTTGATAAAACCAAAATGACAACTATAGTATAGCAAATGTTACTCACCTTTAGTACAGCCGTGCAACCCTCTATTTTGCATTTGAATACTTGAGCCTCTTCATCGTAATCATAGTATCGCTGGATAAATTCCAGTATAGTTTGACCCATTGTGCAGATGCGAAGAGATCACTGATTGCTGTGGTGGCAAGAACGCAAAGAACTTTCCCAGTTCTCATATGATGGACTAACCGCATTTAAACAATATATTCGCCACAATTCTTCCGATGCCCATTGTCGCCGTTCTCGCAGAGCTCCGTCTTCACATATTATTGTGTTTATTTGAATGGGCGATGCGTGATGTTCTTTTGACCAAAAGGCAGAAGGGCGGATCTACATATTTCGGGTCTTGAAACGCAACTGTTAAAATGGGCCTGTCCCTCCTTGAAACGTCGACAAAAAACGAAAATGGGGCCCCTTTAAAAGTGAGGTCTGAAGCGGCCGCTTCATGGTAGATCCGGCCTTGCCAAAAGGGCTTCGAATTCGACCTGTATGCATTCATTCCTTTCAAAGGCATGCATCTGTAACTTTAGATTATACGTGGCACGTGCCTATCGCTCTTAATGTGTCATCCAGCAATGACCATGAGGTTTCACATCGTGCAAAAGGAGAGAACGAAAAATTCGAAACTATACATTTTCAAAGGTCCGGAACGAAACTAAAAAACTTGTTATTGGACCAAGGACCGAAACTTTACTATCCGCTATTTCGTACCGTGCCGGTCCGAAACTATATTGAGTCGGTTTCATACCGTGCCGATCCGAAACTTTATGGAAAGGAATACGTTTCATACCGTGCCGATCCGAAACTTTATTGAAAGGAATATGTTTCATACCGTGCCAGTCCGAAACTATATGTTCTGTTTCATACCGGATCACATCCCTGACTGAAAGTAACAAATATCAAATTTGAACTTCCTAAGTTAATTTACTCGAGAGTTATCGTCGAAAAACCAAATCTCAAAACTCGACTTAAAATTTCTTTTAAGATACACCACATAGCCTATATTTTAAGCTGGACCAGCCTAAAGATACACTGCATGTTTCATAAAAATTCGACAAGCCATTTTTGCGTAATGCGGTAACAAACAAACAAACAAACAGACAGACTTTTTCCTAAAATATTTATCAAAATTGTTTCCTAAAATATTTCTTACTTATACTTCTTCGATGTAATCAACCGTTAGCTTGAAATCAGTGATTTCTCTTAAGGGGTCCCCCCCCCCCACAACCCCCCCATTCCTTGGTCTGATTTTGCTCATTTATAAACTCGATCTTATACTTGCATTGAAAGTGACAAATATAAAATTTGAACTTCCTAAGTTAATTTACTCAAGAGTTATCGTTGAAAAACCAAATCGATGCCTCCCCAAACCCCCACAAATTTTTTTTTAAAAACACCACATAGCCTATATTTTAAGCTGGACCAGTCTAAAGATACACTGTAAGTTTCATAAAAATTCGACCAACCGTTTTTACATGATGCAGTAACAAACAAACAGACATACAGACAGACAACAATTCTGCAAACCGGTTATCTTATACTTGTATTGAAAGTGGCAAATATCAAATTTGAACTTCCTAAGTTAATTTACTGGAGAGTTATCGTCGAAAAACCAAATCGATCCCCCCCCCCCTGCCCCCAAAACCCCATTTAAAATCTTTTTTGAGATACACCTCATAGTCTATATTTTAAGTTGGACCAGTCTGAAGATATGCTGCAAGTTTCATAAAAAAATCGACCAGCCGTTTCTGCGTGTTGCGGTAACAAACAGAGAGACAGACAAAAATTCTGCAAACCGGTTCAAACGTCTTCTTGTGACACACAAAAAAAGTAAAACCCCGACAAAAAATCAAATGTACAGACAGAGGTTACAATTTTATTGATATAGATAATTGGTTTTTTCGGTTTCCGTCAAATATCTCCTTAAAAACCTTGTTATTGGTAATCTTCGTGAGGACCAAAGTTGTAGAGAATAATATTTCTTCCAGGTTTTGTTTGAAACAAATTTTCGTAGAACCACCCATTTCGGAGATATTTTGCTTTTTCCTAATTTCCTGTATACAGCGCCAGCACCATGTAGTGGTGAATTCTGTAAACATATTCAAAATATACATAATTTACGGCAATAAGGACGACTGTCTTCTTTTACGATACGAAATAATAATTTTGCCTCATAATGCGATTCATAATAATTTAAATATCTATACCCCAAATATGGAGAAAGTCATGTGTTGGCCACATCAGATTTTTTTCTCATTATTCCTCCTTTCCTTCAACTCCTCTAAGCACTTACATAGCACTGTGTACATTACCTACACATTGCTGTTATCTGGACAAACAGTCAATTCCTACTCTGAAAAGCAATATAAATATACTAGTGGAACACCCGTCAAAAATGACGGGAAAGTTTTAAAGAAAATAAGAGTAACTATCTATATAAATAAAATTGTAACCTCTGTCTGTACATTTGATTTTTTGTCGGGGTTTTACTTTTTTTGTGTGTCACAAGAAGACGTTTGAACCGGTTTGCAGAATTTTTGTCTGTCTCTCTGTTTGTTACTGCAACACGCAGAAACGGCTGGTCGATTTTTTTATGAAACTTGCAGCGTATTTTCAGACTGGTCCAACTTAAAATATAGACTATGAGGTGTATCTCAAAAAAGATTTTAAGTGGGGTTTTGGGGGGAGGGGGGAGATCGATTTGGTTTTTCGACGATAACTCTCCAGTAAATTAACTTAGGAAGTTCAAATTTGATATTTGCCACTTTCAATACAAGTATAAGATCAAGTTTGCAGATGACCAAAATCAGACCATGGGGAAGGGGGGTTGTGTGGGGAGGGGGCACCCCTAAGAGTAATCACTGATTTCAAGCTAACGGTTGATTACATCGAAGAAGTCTAATAAGAAATATTTTAGGAAAACAATTTCGGTAAATATTTTAGGAAAATATCTGTCTGTTTGTTTGTTTCTTTGTTACCACATACCGCAAAAACGGCTGGTCGCTCGGGAAAGTTTTCTTTTAAGTAGCAAATGCTTTTTATTGCTCAGGACAAACGTTCCCCATTCTTTAATTATGCAAGCGATGCTTACGTTAACATTTACTATTTTATGTATTGTATATTGTCAAGTTTTACCATTAATATAATTATGCATTAACATCTTACTTAATATTCACATGGATAGATGCACCGAAGCCTTTAAAGCAGCAATAAAATTATGTGGATTATGTCAATACTATTAGCCAAAACATAAACAATAAACAACATCTTGGTTACCGAACAAATGTAAGTAGATGTATGGATTTATGTTGAGATAAATCTTTCAATGTTAATGGTAAAAGATAAGAATGTCCTTATATTCCTTCAAAATCATTTGACTCACTTTAACCCTTCCAGCGCTCAGGACCTTTACTTAAATCCCGTGTTTGAGGTCATAAGAGGTTTTTAAAAATTTGCGAAAATGCACGATTTCGATTCCTGAAAATTGAAAAATTCATAATTTTTTTCATTTTTATTGGATTTGTATAAATTTTTTTGAATATTTCAGTAGATCATAACATTTATAAACATCTTCTTTTACATTATCATACATTAAGCACAATCTTTATAGGAGAGAAGAGAAATACGAAATACGTAAATCACCCCGATTGCCGACCAGTTAGCCTGCACCCGTGCTTTCAAATATCATTCAGTATTAAGAAAACTATAAACCGCATTGATACGCAGCCTTTTTCAAAATAGTATTTCAGCTTTTATTAACACTTCATTTGCTGGATGTACCTACCTAAACCAAACAAAAAATAGTTTCTCGCAGGTCAACTTTTTCATGTTTTGACTAAAAATCTATATAAATAAAATTGCAACCACTGTCTGTACATTTGTTTTTTTGTCGGGGTTTTACTTTTTCGTGTGTTTTGCATCACAAGAAAACGTTTGAACCGGTTTGCACAATTGTTGTCTGTCTGTTTGTTTGTTACCTCATCACTCAAAAACGGCTGGTCGAATTTTTATGAAAGTTGCAGAGTATCTTTAGACTGGTGCAGCTTAAAATATAGGCTATGTGGTGTATCTCAAAAAAAATTTTCAGTGGGGGTTTGTGGGTTGGAAGTAAATTTGATATTTGTCACTTTCAATACAAGTATAAGATCAAGTTTGTAGATGAGCAAAATCAGACCAAGAAGAGGGGGGTTGTGGGGAGGGGGGGCACCCGTAAGAGAAATCGCTGATTTCAAGTTAACGGTTGATTAATTTCCTGATTTACCTGATTAACCAGATTTTCCTGAATTTCCTGATTTTCCTGAATTACCTTAATTTCCTGATTTTCCTGGATTTCCTGATTTTCCAAAATTTCCTGATTTTCCTGATTCACCTGAAGTTCTTGATTATCCTGAATTTCCTGAATGTCCTGAATTTCCTGATTTTCCTAAATTTCCTGATTTTCCTGATTTTCTTGAATTTCCTGATTTTCCTGAATTTTCTGATTTTTCTGAATTTCCAGAATTTCCCGATTTTCTTGATTTTCCTGATTTTGTTGATTTTCCTGACTCTCCTTAATACCCTGATTTACCTGAATTTCCTGATTTTCTGGTTTTCCAGATTTTCCTCAATTTCCTGATTTTCCTGATAATTTCCTACATCTTTTATTTCAAACAATTTAATAAGGAAAATCGGGAACATCAGGAAATTCAGAAAAATCAGGTAAATCAGGAAATTCAGGAAAATCAGGCAATCCAAGAAATTCAGGAAAATCAGGGAATTCAGGAAAATCAGGAAATTCCGGACAAACAGGAAAATCAGTAAAATTAGGAAAATCAGGAAAATAAGGAAAGTAATTTTCCTGATTTTATTTATTTTCCTGAATTTTTCAATTTTCCCGAATTTCCTGATTTTCCTTATTAAAGTGTTTGAAATAAAAGATGTAGGAAATTATCAGTAAATTCAGGAAAATCTAAAAATTCAGGAAATTCCGGAAATCAGGAAATTCAGGAAAATCACGTAAATCAGGAAATTCAGGAAAATCAGGTATATCAGGAAATTCAGGAAAATCAGGATATTCAGGAACATAAAAATTCAGGAAAATAAAGAAATTCAGTAAAATCAGGAAGTTCAGGAAAATTAGGAAATTCTGGAAAATCAGAAAATTCAGGAAAATTTGGAAATTCAGGAAAATCTAAAAATTCAGGAAAATCAGGAAATTAAGGAAAATCAGGAAATTCAAGAAAATCAGGAAATTCAGAAATTTAGGAAATTCAGAAAACTGAGGAAAATACGGAAAATGATTAAATTCAGGAAAATCAGGAAATTAAAGAAATTCAGGAAAATAAGGAAAATCAGGAAATTCGGGAGAATCAAGAAACTCAAGAAATTCAGGAAAATCAGGTAAATCAGGAAACTCAGGAAAATTAGGAAAATCAGGAAAATTAGGGAAATCAGGAAAATAAGGATAATAAGGAAAATAAGGAAAGTAGTTTTCTTGATTTTCCTTATTTTTTTTAAATATCATGATTTTCCTGAATTTCCTGATTTTCCTGAATTTCCTTATTTCCTGATTTACCTGATTTTGCTGAATTTCCTGATTTTCCAAAATTTCCTGATTTTCCTGATTCACCTGAAGTTCTTGATTATCCTGAATTTCCTGAATGTCCTGAATTTCCTGATTTTCCTAAATTTCCTGATTTTCCTGGTTTACCTGAATTTCCTGATTTTCATGCATTTCCTGAATTTCTTGATTTTCCTGATTTACCTGTTTTCCTAAATTTCCTGAATTTCCTGAATTTTCTGATTTTCCTGATTTATCAGAATTTCGTGATTTACCTGATTTTCCTGATTTATCAGAATTTCGTGATTTACCTGATTTTCCTGATTTATCAGAATTTCCTGATTTACCTGATTTTCCTTATTTTCTACATCTTATACACAGTGAGAAAGGTGGGAAAGGACTACTTCCTTATCCACAATTGAACGACGGGGACTGATTAAACTACGCGTATTTTCCCAAGGTCTACTATTGATTTGAATCAAATATGGTACAATTGTGGAGGGCTCCCAGAAATAATTCATACTTGGTTTTTGTTTCTCTCTGCCCATTGTATTCAACACGGCAGCCAAGTGAATTCTTAAATACCATGTATCATCTACAATTCCGATCGGATTTGAAACAAATTTCCCCAGGCAACGCCGGGAATTTCTGCTAGTGTTTAATATGTTTTGCTTTATATGTTCTATAGCAGGTAATCAATTTGTAAATAAAGAGTTCTGATTGCAGATTAATATACAACTGCAATACATTGCATATGGCAAAAACTGTATACTATCTTATTCCTAAGACATACATTTTACATGGTCGAAAATGTCAGAAATCTGCTTCGTTTTTTGAAATTTTGTGGATTTTTCGTACTTTTTCCGAGTGTTGCCAAGGCAACCCTCATTGCTGCCTCTGATTCAAATAGCCTCAATTAAGTCTTCAAATAGATGAAAGAATGGAATTATTCACTTCGAAATTTTGTTTAAGCATTGAAATTATTGTTGTAACGTCATTCTTTATACATAGCAATGTAAATAGTTGCTGATAAATAATTAGGAAAATGCATGTGGGAAGCATTATAACGACTGACCAAAGCAACTGAATCTTCCTTCATCATATGGATACTGGAATCTTACCTTTTTTGTAATTAAAATCATTATATTCTACAATTTTAATGTTTATTAATGCAAACAGGCATCCAGTTAACATTTACCAGAGCCTGTGTTCAATCATGGACAACTATACATTGGATTTTCAAAGGTTTCTTCTTAACAAGACATCTAAGTCAACATTTCAGAGAGCTACGGATAAGAAAAAGTAATAAAGGATGTAATTACACAAGAAATTTTGTGTAAAGTACTTTTGGATGCATATTAATGATAATTTCTCTCTATAATGAGCGAAACATGAGTTGGTGAGCATAGCGAGCAGGAGTGATTTTTTGAAAGATCTATAATGAAAATTTACTTAATAGTAATTATATAAAATTTGTTTACATCGTTACTATCCATTTTATTCTATTCTTTGGATTAGTTCATTGTCAACTGCTTGACTGATTTCTGCAAGAAAGGATTTGCTTTTTACAGTAGACTGAAAACTACCATAATGTGTTATGCCTGGAAATGTCAAGGAACATATATGTTTAATGTTTTTCTTCATGGTTTTCATTACATATATAAACCAATATAGACTAATTTTTGGACATGGACAACTTTATGTAGCTATATCTAGAGCACAGTCACGTCAGGCTATGAAAATACAAATGATTGGAAGTGTTAATAAAAGAGAAAATAACATAATCTCTTATAATAATAGACAAGTGTGGGTTCGCTGGTTATAGATGATCATATAAAAATGCGAATAACTCCTGAAAGAAGTGAGACAGAAACTCTAAATTTGGCAGGAATGCTTGATTCACATATTTTAAGATGATGGCGAAATAAAATCTTGAAAAAAGTCCTGGGTTTGACTCTAACAAAGACCTTTCTATTTCCCATAAGGTAACATGTAAAAATCAACTTTTTGACATGCAACCTTTCATTCCTTTTAAGATTAAACTTAGAAAGAATTAACCTATGATCTTCGGATTTAAACCATTTTGAAAAAAACATTACAAAGGTTCTTATTCTGTTCATCTTTTTCTGCCTACAGTTCAAAATCGCTCATGTTGAATGTTTAATTCAAATATTTTGAGGAATATTACCATTTAAACGGGATGTTGCCTTGCCTACCAATTATCTACATTGTTAAATCTTGAAACCCTATTGTTATTTCAATCCTTATGGGTTTAAGCATGCTTTGAAACTACTTTGAACTAAAGTAAACAACATTCATAAATTATTATATTGAATAAAAATTAATTTTCTTTCTTGAAAGAATAAACACAACTATTTTAAGTTTAAGATATAACTGTTCTCACTTTGGAAGTTACGGTATGATAACATAATTTTGAATTTTCTTTACTCCTGTCATTTTTTATGGGCTATACCCTAGTCCAGTGTTTCTTAACCAGAGGTCCGCAGGCCTCTGAGTTGTGCCTAGGGGGTCTGAGAGTCTAATTTGGAGTGTTACTCAGCAATTCCTGAAACTTCCTTACTGGAGAAAGGAAGAAAACAAGAACATATATGGTTCTTCGCGAGATAGAGTTTATTGTAAAGAGCATACTTAGCAGTTTATTGTAAAGAGCATACTTAGCACATTACGAGATTATCTTATATATTTTCCGTTCCTTGAGAATGAGATGTTGTCCTCATTAGCTTTGTATACCAAGTAGTCATTGCATACAAGCATTAGAATCGCGAGTAGTAGTGTATACGTTAATTTTATCTTATTGTCTTGCTGTGGGCCGAAGTTTCCCCACCCTTGCCTTTCATAAAAGTAATGTTGATATTTTTCCATTCAAACCCTCACTCAGTTTACAAGTCTCAAAACAAAAGAGGACTTGCAAGACGTCAGTTGCTACACTGAATGGATACGACACAAACATAATTCAAAACATACTATGAAAACACTTCCACAAACTCCATCTCGAAACATGCACGACCCTCACAAACACTTCGTCCACTAAACCTAAATACATTAAAATTCCATTTGCCCCTAGAACTGCAAACAAACTTCATAAGATCTTCACCAAACACGATTTTAAAACTGTACAAGTCAACAACCATAAACTTTCAAACCTCATCCACAATCCAAAAGACACAATACGTTATTTACAGAAATCAGGTATATATAAAATAATTTGCGGAACATGTGACCAAGTATACATAGGACAGACTAAATGTACAGTGTTATCGCTAGTTATAAACAAAGTATCGGTAGTTATAAACAAAATATCGGTAGTTATAAAGACATTATCAGCAGTTATAAACACAATATCGGGAGTTATAAACACATTATCGGCAGTTATAAACACAATATCGGGAGTTATAAACACATTATCGATAGTAATAAACACAGCCATACCCATGCATTAACAAGTAATTGTTCAATACGGAAAGTCATTTAAACATAGTTAGTAATAAATAAGTGATTTTAATTAGAAAATAAAATTGAAGATTTAATTTTTAGTTTAAAAACGAAAAGAAATGAGGTTCCTGATAAAAATATATAAATAATATGTATTTTTTCGAAGTTAATTCTTTCGTTATACTTACTTTATACGGTAGTTGCTGCTTCGCGAAGACAGTACCCAATGAAATTGAATCATAAATCAAAAATGAATTACTAATGGAAAGCGATGATAACTACTAAATTAATAAGAATGAGTGAAAAATGGATGAAGGAAGAGTGTTCGTATCTTACATATACAGACAGTACTATAATCTCTTAATATGTAATTAGGTATTCTAATGGTAATGTGTACTTAATGGTTCAAGAAATGATGTGACTATTACGTATTATAGAGGGAAGTTGTAGATGATAAGATTAAAGTGATTACGAAGAAGAAAATATGAGTTGACGGAACACGTTCTTCGGAACTACACTGTAATACATAGTATTACATTAGTAATAGCTTGGAATAATTCTTGATAGGAAGGAACATCTATGTCATATTTCTGCTTTTACGAGGCTAGCTCGTAAATTAATTAAACACGACAGCATTTAGTTGGTAATACCTATTTTTAAGACAATAAATCATCCTTAAACTAAAACACAATAAGAATTATTAACTAGAACTTCATAAAACAATTTAAAGCGTTAACAAAAAATGATTACGAATGATAAGTAAAATAAAAACCATCTCTTCTTGGTCTTCTTTACCGAGAAATCTTTCTTTTTTGGTTTTCATGTATTCTTTTGATCACTAACTGCGGCCAAATGCCAGTTGTACCGAGGAGTTGCCTGATGAATCTGTCAGAGAACAACAACTTCAAACAAATACATATATACACAAATCTATCACGGATCAAATTTTATTTTAAAATAGTTTTATATTACCGTCTGCCCGAATACAAGCCGATGTTTTTTGTCAAAATTTATCATGAAAAAATCACCCCTCGGCTTAAATGCAAGTCCGAGGAAAGTTTGGGTTATGGTTAAATCTCGAAGTCTCTCATTGCCTTTGCGTGCAAATGATAGTACTATATTTTTCGTAAAGTAAATAACTGACCTACGATGAATATATATAAAACTATCTTGGCAAGATCACTTGCATAAATTGACGATTATGCAAAATGCGTTGATGGCTTGAAGACTCAACTGTTTGAATTTCGGTAAAACTTTACATGGAACCTGTATAATTATAAAAATGCAGTTTCTTAAGGCAATGTATATACTAATTTCATTGGAAATAGACTTGGATGAAAAAATATCTTGGCGAGATCGCTTGCAGAAATTGATGATTATGCAAAATGCGTTGACGGCGTTGAACGTTCAACTGTTTGAATTTCGGTAAAACTTTACATGGAATGTGTATAATTATAAAAATGAAGTTTCTTAAGGCAATGTATATGCTAATTTCATTGGAAATGGACTTGGATGAAACAATATCTTGGTGAGATCGCTTGTGTAAATTGCCGATTACACAAAATGCATTGACAGCTTTGAATGCTCAACTGTTTGAATTTTGGTAAAACTTTACATGGAACATGTATAATTATAAAAATGCAGTTTCTTAAGGCAATGCATATACTAATTTCATTGGAAATAGACTTGGATAAAAAAATATCTTGGCGAGATCGCTTGCATAAATTGACGATTATGCAAAATGCATTGACAGCTTTGAATGCTCAACTGTTTGAATTTTGGTAAAACTTTACATGGAACATGTATAATTATAAAAATGCAGTTTCTTAAGGCAATGTATATACTAATTTCATTGGAAATAGACTTGGATAAAAAAATATCTTGGCGAGATCGCTTGCATAAATTGACGATTATGCAAAATGCGTTGACGGCGTTGAACGTTCAACTGTTTGAATTTCGGTAAAACTTTACATGGAACATGTATAATTATAAAAATGCAGTTTCTTAAGGCAATGTATATGCTAATTTCATTGGAAATGGACTTGGATGAAAAATTATCTTGGCGAGATCGCTGTTACTATATTTGACCTTTTGTGAAAATGAAGATGAATGAAATTATTGTCACTGAATGTGGCATATTATTCAGCAACACAAAATTATTAATTGGAGTAATATTTCAAAATGTCAACAACTAAACCACTTCCTACACATTTCTTCGATCTCGAATAATGTATTCTAAGACGTGCATGAATGCCAGGCACACTTCAGCATAAAATATACAAAATTTACTTTTTTGCCAAAAAATTGTGGAAATTTTTGGGGGGTCGGCTTAAATCTGGGGTCGGCTTCTATTCGGGCAGATACGGTATTTAAAATGACTTTAAAATAATGTTATTCAAAACAAACTAATGACACATAAAAAGGAAAAACTCAAACTTACCTACAAGGGAAGGTCTTGAAATGCCAAATCGCGATACTTGTTATAAAATGCTTCAAATCTCAATGTTCTGTCACTATTCATATTTTCTATACATCTTACTATGTACTCATAAATCGGCCGGATGATTCAGGAATGGGACGTATTGCATGATACCTAGATTTGAGAACACTAAAAACTTCTTCTATCTCGTTTAACTGTGGAGTATATGGAGGAATAAATTTGTAGCTGACCTCATTCATTTCAAGCCAAGAAATCACATTTTGAATGTGGTGAAATTTTACATTATCCATAACTAAAATGTGGCCTTCTTTAAATATATCCTTAGATTTACAGTCTTCAAGAAATTCAATAAAAAAATCTGTATTATAGGATCCGTCTTTTATTTTGAAATTTCCAATTCCGTTAATTGTGATTATAGTGATCAAGCTGATGTTTCTCCCTTGGTTGGTAGGAACCATTCTGATAGCCTCGGTGTTTTTTGGTTAATACCCATAATTATTTGTGCTATGTAAATTAAATCCTGTTTCATCAAGAAATAAAATTCTACATAATTTCACGGGAGTACGTCTTTTTGAAATAATTTCTGGAGTTATTGTTTCCATAACTCTTCTTTTTAAGCGTTTTCGTCTAATACCAATTTTTTTTAGGTTTTCAGATATTGTAGATTGGGAACAGATTGCTTTACGTTCTCTTAATTTTTCCTGTATGCCTCTCTGGGTCAAGGAGCAGTCACTTTGGATTATTTCACATATTTTGTCAGATAAATTTGTCACCTGCTGTGCTCTGGGTCCAGGCCTTTTTCTTTTCAAATCAATCTCTTTTGAATCTTCCTCTGCCTCGTGCACTTTTTGCAAGAGTTTGTAAATCACAGACTTGGAAACACCTAAATGTCTTCCCATTTTAGTTGAAGGCTCACCTTCTCTCCTCATGTTGTGAAATATTTCTATTTTCTCATCAGTAACAGTTGTTCTTTTTTTTCTTGACTTTACAGCTACCTCATTTAATTCCTTCATGCTGGCATTGGAGTCATCATCGCTAATTATGCACAATTTTCCTTCCATCTTGAACCGCACTAATTAATGGGTATGGCTGTGTTTATAACTATCGATAATGTATTAATTAAGTTAAAACATAAATACTCCTTAACCATACAAAGTGAGAATATTTAGAGACAAAATAAACAATAAAATAGGGTTTAAAAAAAATTTAAAAAATTTTTTGGGTTAAAAAAAACGGGTAAGAAAGGAATCAATGAAAAGAAAAACAAAAGTAACAGTTACAGGATTTACGGGGGGAAAAAACCTCGCAGGTAGCCTGGTGTCACCCGTTCATGTACTCATATCCTTCCCCAAAGGAAAAAAAAACCTTTTTCCTTCAGGACAACAATCATTCAAACGCACTCAAACAAGAAAAGGAAAAAAGAGCGGAAAACCTAATACACATTCACTCCTAAAGAAAACAATGTTTTAAAAAACACATTTATATGCACACTCTTGCAAAACAGGGAATCTCTAAATATTCAAGGGACACTGATACGTATTTCGGACGCGAAGCGGCCATCATCAGAGAAAGATGTTGAATGAAGGTCTGGTGTGTGGTTTGAAAGTGTTAATGGAGAAGTGTTTATGTGAGAGTGAAAGGAGGGGGAAGGATGGACCGTTAGACTATAAAGAGGGGAATGGGCCAGAATCGCTGTTCATAACAGTTCCTTTGTATTTTGCGATGAGCATACTTTCGTAGGCATCCAGTTTAAAATCGTTGTGTACAGATTTTAAAAGTGATGTTTTTTATTTTTTATTTTTTAATTTGTTTTTAAACCCCATTTTATTGTTTATTTTGTCTCTAAATATTCTCACTTTGTATGGTTAAGGAGTATTTATGTTTTAATTTAATTAATTCATCTCGCCGTAGTCTCCAACCTTTTTTATTTATATCGATAATGTGTTTATAACTCCTGATATTTTGTTTATAACTGCCGATCATGTGTTTATAACTCCCGATATTGTATTTATAACTGCTGATAATGTGTTTATAACTACCAATATTTTGTTTATAACTACCGACACTTTGTTTATAACTACCAATGACCCTGTAAATTGGAAACACAATTCAAAGAACACATTGTACATTTTATCACAACAGACTCAATAAGGGCCGGTTTCTTGAACGCGAGTTATGGAACCGATAGGCCTATGTACTACATAACTTATGAAAAATCGCTAAAGGCGGTTTCTGAAACGTTCAATAGCACTTATTGGTTCCATAAGCCTTTCCATAACTTATCTCTACCTATGGGTACGGTTAAGATGTTATGAGTTCCATAAGAATATAAGATGGCGGATGTTTTGTCATAACATACCTACGCCTTACGTTTTGTTTTTCGTTACATTGTTTATACAGTGTGCACATTGACGGGAACAGTGCATTATATAACATTACGATAAATAGCAGAATTTCTTTGAGTTAAGTAAGATGCAATTTCTTATATGCTATATTTACATACCCGACATTATCGTGTTGTTATAATTACTGTTGACATTACTGTCCCATTACTATTACTGTGGACATTAGCGTGCTTTTTTCTTTAATATTATGATTGTTTATCAATTAAAGTTCGCTGTAATTCAATAATTAATATGTACATCATGAATTATTGTTAGCTGTCATTTTCCCGTTTGTCTCGTTCAATATAGAATACGTTTTGTTATTATTTTTTATTTTAGGAATTACAGTTTGATTTATTCGTATTAACATTTTCTGCATTATTGCCTATTCATTACGTAATGTTGTATCTACGATCTAACTACCAAAACTATGAGTGCGGGTTATCTATTATAATTAAACTGCAGAAAACGATGCCATATTGAAGTTTGTCATCTCAACTAGTTTCTCGCTTAATTTTTTTTGTTTTCACGCGTGCTACCACCTAGCGGCTTCCACAAAACTACGTGAACGGAGCAATAGCTATTGAAAGGTAACTTATGACGACAATAGCTTCAAGAAACACGGGGGAAGTTATGAGTCCCATAACTTTATGAGTCCAATAGTTATTGGTTCCATAACGAAATCTTTATGCAACCGGGCCTAAGTCATGTGTAGCAACACACATACAAGAACACAACCATCCCATCACCCTTGAACATTTAACACTCTTAAAAGCAGTACATAACGACAACAAACTAGACGCCTATGAAAGCATGCTCATTAAAAAACATAAATACAATGTAATGAATAATGATCTCGGCCCTCGTCCCCATTCCCCTCTTCACTGTTTAACGGCCAACCCCCCCCCTCCCTTTCACTTTCACACGAACACGCTACCGTTCAAATACCCTTAACCACACGCCACACTTTCATTCTACATTAGCTACTGAAGATGGGAGCATAGCTCCCGAAATGTACATCTAGTGCATTTTTGAATATTTAGAGATTCCTTTTTCCTGCATTTTGGTGAGTGGCAGAGGTTGCAGCCTTGACATCAAGTCTCTTGTGAGGTGCCTTCTGGTAAACCTGTAAGTTTGACGTTTCTTTTTTCTTTCTTCATTTGTTTTCCATTTTTTCCTTGTGTCTTGTCCCTAAATATTCAAGTTTTACGGTTAAGGAGTTTCCTTTTAAACGTCCATTTCGCCGTAGTCTCTAAACCCCTTCTTAATTATAAACACTGTTTACGATCCAATAATGCCAAAGAAACATGAGCATAAATTATATTTCTATTTCCGTTTTTCAAATGTTTTCCACCTTAGGAGATATATTTTTTGTGTTAAACTCGTGAAATTTACAGGGAAAAGTGTGAAATTGGCCACCAGACAATGCAATATTATGCAACACTGCTGAAATATCACAATATTTAGGATACTTTAGGAAATATGATTAGTGTGAAATTTAAAAAAATCATATATTAGACTGCAGTCGCACTGTCCATAAGACATCTATATTTTTTTTTAAATTTTAATTTGAAATAAAATCCGCATTATAATGAATCCGCATTGGCCTGGGCCGCGTTAAGCGGGGCTCACCTGTACCATAAACATTGTCTTTAATGAGCAATTCAGCATCAGAGTGTGCAACACAATTATCAAGAAGTAATATAATTTTGCAATCCACAGGAAGACCTACAGACTGACATGGAGCCCTGGCTTCGGAGACAAAATGGTTCTTGGACCAATTGAGAAAAAATTTGCTTTGTCATCCATGCACGCTTATTAAGTGGCCCTCACACGATCAATATTACTGTCAGTGTAAATACTGTCAGTATTTTCATCAACCAGTCAATATCATTTTTTGGCACTGTCAATACATCAGTACGAACCTCACACGGTCAGTAATACTGTCAGTATTCAAAATACTGGCAGTAATATTGTATGAGGGCCGCGTTAGCCTTATAAACAACTGGAAATACCCTGATCCCCTTGAAAGGCCTAGGAATCTGGCTCTTGCCAATAATGAGCAATTTACACTAATGGGTTCTTGCTGCATTTGAACACCGCAATATAGTAAGCCACTCCTTGGAGTCTTTGAATCCCGTTGGTGCTTACTCACCCGCCGTTACATGTGTTTTTCTGGGAATATATCGTCAAAACAATGCCGACTCGTCTGCATGGTACACCTGCTCTGTTGTTAAACCCTCTTTTGATATCACTGAGGAAAATTCTTTTAAATATTCCTCTGCGGCTCCATGATCAGCTGCCGCTTCTTTACTTTCTCCATATACGTAGTATAAAGAAAGTATTGTTTTCATGAAAAAAATCGAATTCGAGATTTCAACGGAAATACACATTTTGAGGTCCTCTGAACACGTTTTGATCGTTTTCTCGATGATGTCTGTGTGTGTCCATGTGTGTGTGTGACAGAAATTTTGCATGTGCTCTAACTCAAAAACTATTCATCAGATCAGCATGAAATTCTAACTGTGATTTTATATATATTCTTAAGATTTGAAACGATTTTGATAACAATCAGTCAACTAGAAGTAGTGGTTTACTCCAGTCAAATTTTAGTTTTTCTTAAATATTTCACTTAAAACTGAATTGTTGTTAACATACGAGGTGCTACCCAAAAGTTCCCGAAATGTATCTGAAAAAAAAGTAGACTTGTCCAAAGTCCTAACTGCCACCGCCCCATTCAAAGTAGTCCCCTTGGGAGCGTACCCACCGATCCTAACGTTTCTGCCACAATCGGAAGCTGTCCTGGAAGTCCTTTTGTGTCAGCATCTTCAGCACCTCCTGCGATTCAGCCTGGATCTCCTCTACAGTGTCAAATCTTCACCCCTTCAACTTGATTTTCATCTTGAGGAAGAGGAAGAGGAAGAAGTTACAGGGGGCTAAATCAGGCGAGTAAGGAGGGTGGGGGATGGCCGCCATGTTTTAGGCGGCCAAAACTGCTGCACAGCCAGAGCGGTGTGCATGGGCACATTGTCGTGATGGAGCACCCAGTTGTTCCTGCGCCATTTCTCTGGCTGCTTTCGCCTCATGTCCTCCCTAAGATGCCTCAGGACGTCGCAGTAGAACTTCGGATTGACGGTCTGACCTGGAGGGACAAATTCCTTGTGGATAATCCCGTCAATGTAGAAAAAGCAGATCAGCATTGACTTAACACTGCTTTTGACTTGCCGTGCTTTCTTTGGTCGGGGTGAAGATGAACTCTTTCTGACCATCTCCTGAAATTCCATGCAGACTTCCAGCCGATGTTGCTTCTGGTCGTCAGACAGCAGCCTTGGCACAAATTTTGCAGCAATTCGCCTCATGTTGAGTTCGTCCGACAAAATGCGCTGGCATGTCCTGTATGCCTGTCCCACTATGTTGCAAAAGTCATGGATTGTTCGCCTACGGTCCTCGAGGATAGCCTCATGCACTTTTTCAACATTTACCGGCGTTGTGCCGGTTGAAGGTCGTCCAGAACGTGTGTCATCATCAACTGACATTCGGCCATTTTTAAACCGGTTAAACCAGTCATAGGTTTGTGTCTGACCCAAAGCTTCATCACCAAATGCTTGTTTAAGTATTTTATGTTTCCACTGCACTCTTGCCAAGTTTGAAGCAAAACTTGACGCACACACGCTGCTCCTTCACGTCCACCATTTCAACAAAAAAACATTGCAAAACGACACAAACACAACATTATAAAAATGCATAGGACAAAAGAATGCGTGCACTCAGCGTGAAGCCACGTCGCACACTGGTTCACAAAGGATACATGCAGCGCTACCGAGCGCCACTAGTCCGTACTACAACCGGTTCCCGTGCGAGGTTCAACTTTCGGGAACTTTTGGGTAGCACCTCGTACATATATATAAAAGTTGTAGGTATTATTTTTGTTTGAACTAAATTTTCATATGAGGAATATTTCAAGAGATATTCAACTTTCTTCTAAATTGATGGTTAGTGGACAGCTCGCGCCCATGGTAGCGACAACAATAGAATTGCTAGCGCTGAAGCACTTAAGTTGAACTGTTCCTATTGCCGTATTTATTTGATTTTAGTTGACAATTTACGTATGGAGAAATTCATGTGTTAGACACATCAATTTAACTTTAGTAACACTTGATCCACGTCGATTGTCTTTGACTGATGAAGTGTTTTTCTGTTGTTCATTAACTTCGGTACATCACATTCTGCGTATAATTTCATTAATTGACTCTTTTGCTTCTTCAAGTCATAAACAGTCGATGAACTAACACCATACTCATTGCACGTTTTCACCAAAGCACCTTTCTCTAAATGCTGTAGCAATTCCACTTTCTTCTTAATACTAAGTGTTAAGTGCTTCCTCTTTGCATTTATGATAGCCATGGGTTTTTCCACTGATCTTTTTGATATTTTTATAAAAAGAGGACTACAAAGATTTTGAATTTGTGAAACACATCATATTCTAACAAAAGAACAACGATAAAACAGCAGTGCAATTATCGTTGCTTTTTCGAGATCGCAAAAATTTCTGGTACTTGCCAATTTCAAATTGGTAACCACAAGTTTTTACCGAATTTCAGGTTCTGCCAGATTTTGGGATGCCGAATAAGGGGTCTGATAATGTATATACCTGAGTAAAGTTAATAAAAAATAGTATAAAAAAGAAATCGACTGTGTCATGATGCTTGTATGTGATTGGCTCTTTTAATAAACTCCATTAAGCCCAGATTGTAGTCATTAATAAAAAGAGTACAAGAACAGAAATCGCATTAGTTTTTTAGTATATAATTTCAATGTGTCTTTATATTTATAAATATTAAAGAAGAAAATCACTAATGAAATTTATTATATACAACAATTAATAATATAATAGAATATAAAATGTTTTTATCAACAATTTTACTAATTAAATATCAGCTACTTCAATTTTATTTTGTTTCTTTTTCATTTTTGACTATTTCAAATAAAGTTTTGAAGTTCCTAGTCGTTAATTCATGACTATTATAGTTTTTCCTCATTTAAAGACAGTGAAGTTACAACCAGGACTGAACCACATTCTACTTTTTTTTATATGGGTTGTTTTTAGGTCCATGTCCTTAAAGTGGAAATATGGCAGTATGATAAGATTTAAGTTTTCCCTTTTATCATATATTTTAAACCAATTTAATACCAAAATATCTATATTTTGGTATGTACTTTAATGTCTATTAAAACCAAATTTATGTGTTAATAACAAGAGGGAGTCCACAAAAATATGGAAACTTCGTAAGGGGTCCACGGCACCAAAAAGGTTGAGAAACACTGCCCTAGTCTATATTATAAAAGTCATAGGATTCTTGTTTTCTTGTCTACACATTTTTGCAGACACTTTTAAGATGCGATTTAAGATAATTTATAAGTAGGTACAAGTTTGAAATTTGCCAGGAATGCATAAATCACACATTAAAAGGCAATGACGAAAAAAATCCCGAAAAAAGGTCCCGTTTTGACTCAAGGAGATAATTTGTTTCCTGTAAGATAACATGTAAAATATGATATTTAAATGTGCAGGCTTTAACTATTTTGCAAATTAAAATCAGAAAAAATTGACCTACAATCACCGTACATGGACTGTTTTAAAGAAGAATGTACAAGGTTTCTTATTATTATCATTGATTTTTGCCTTCTGTTGGAAATTACTTATATTTAATGAATATGTGACAAATTTTTACCAAATATCGTGCTTTTATTGATAAATTTCCTGGACAAGGAACATCATTGTTGAGACTCGAGATTCCTATTATTGCTTCAATATTCATATGTCATACACTAGAAATACAAAGCATTTAAGTAGATGTATCAAGCGAGAGAGAGAGGGGGAAGCAGAGGGAGTGAGAGGGAGTTAGAGGGAGGGGGAGAGGAGGAAGTGACAGAGAAGGAGGGACAGAGAGGGGTGGAGGAGGAAGAGGGATATGGCAATATAGTTTTCTTTCCCATCATACTGATGGGCATTTACGCTAAGTACTTAAGTATTGTAGATATGACATTTAAAAAAATAATATTAAATAAATTTCAAGCTTTTCTGGGTTTATAATTAAAATGCTGGCAAAATTTCAAATTTAAAATGCAGGCTTCTCTAGTTAATAATATAGTTTATAATGATGTGTTAACTTAATTTTCTATTAAATTTATTATTTTTGTCAATTTGTTATTAAAAATTGATCACATTCCATATCAAATACTTTTATTTAATTCATTTTCAGAACATATTTCCCTTATACTTATCTAAATCCAATAAATGATAAAAACAAAGTGACTGCAAATGAAACAAGCAAAAGGGGGTTGGCGAACGGGAGCGAGCATGGGGCTTATCCCCTAGTATGAAAATAATAATATTTTAATCTAAATCTAAGCTACTTTGTACTACTTCGTCATAACTTCCATACCTGGAATTTTCCAGCAGTAGATAATAGAGTCGAAATTGCCTTCCATGATGCTTCAACAAGAAGCAGAAGTTGGAAAAGGAGTTTGTACAACACTTTTCCTAATTCTACTCTCCAAGTTTCTGATCCTTCTGCTCCACCAACAGATGGCCTATGAGATTTACAGACTGCTTTTGCTGCACGGAGACCCTATAAAGAAAAGTAAATGAAACCACTCAAACTGTTTCTCTTGCGCAAATATGATTCATGAGCATGATAAAGATAACAATTTAAGAAAGTGTACAGCATATCACAAATAGGCACGTTTCTAGCAATGGAGTATTTGAAATAAATGATATACATGTACATAAATGATATTGTTATTCAGCCTAAATCTGATAAAGAGGTCCAAATCCAGTGCAATTCATGTAGGCGTTTCATACATGGAGTTCAGTGTGCTGATCTTTCTTGATCGGAATTGACGTCTCCAATCATCAAAAGGTAAACTGATTTTTAACTGCGACAAATGTAAGAATGATAATGCAAATTTTAATGAACTCAAATCCCTAATTTTGTCGCTTTCTGGAGACCTTGATAATATTAAGACCGATTTGGAATCCCTTCAATCATCTGCTGGTAAATTAACTAATGAAAGTGATTTTATGGAGTCTGTTATTAGTGAAATTAACGATTGGAAGGCTCGATCGAAGAATTTGATTGTTTTTAATGTGTGTGAATCAAGCTCGGTTTCTGCGAGCGAAAGATCTTCTCATGATAAAGAACAGTTATCTGATATACTAACTGCAGTAACACCTTCTATGCATATGGATCGAGTTCGTGTCATCCGTCTTGGGAAGTGGCAAACATCTCCTAGACCCATGAAAGTGTTTTTTCAATCGGAACAAGATGCCCTGAGTGTATTTCACGACCATCTGGCTCTTAAAAAGATTTCTCAATTGAATTACTCAATCTCCAAAGATAGGTCTAATTCTAAGAGGGCCTTTTATCGCAAGTTAAAAAATGAGTTGGCATCCTGATTGGAGAAAAGGGAAAAGGTCTTGATAATTAAATATGTTAATGGCGTCCCTAAAATTGTAAAATCCCCTTTAATTCAGAAGCCTTCAAAAAACATGTAGATGAACAATCCAATTCTAGATTTTTGATATACTACCAGAATGTGCGTGGGCTAAAGACCAAACTTAGTGATGTGCGGGCAGTACTATCCACTTTGGACTTCGATATAATTTGCTTAACAGAAACTGGCTTGACATGGGATATTTTATCTTCTGAACTGTGCTTTGTAAATTATAATGTTTTCCGCTGTGATCGGAATAAGGTAAATAGTTGTAAACAGAGTGGTGGGGGTGTTTTAATTGCTGTTAAAAAGATGTTTTCTGTTCAGCAGATTACGGTGCAGAACTTTAAAGCAGAACATGTATTTGTGAGTGTTAAAGATGTAATAATAGGTTGTACCTATTTACCTCCCTCTGTAAATGTTGATCTCTACAGTGCCCACTTTGAGGATATAGAATTACTATCTATGCAATTCCCAAATTCAAAGATTTTACTTATAGGAGATTATAATCTACCCCATATTACCTGCATAAAGGATCAGGTATTACAACTATATTCATGTCATATTGATCAGAAGTCTGAAACCTTGATTAACTTGGTTCTATCCAATATAGCCAATATTGATGTGGCCAGATCTGTGGATGAGTTGGTTTCCTGTGACAATCACCATCTATCCTTATCTGTATGTGTTCCTTTTAGCGATTATAGTGGAAACAATATTTTTAATACTTGTTTGGTACCTGACTTTGCCAAAGCTAATTACGGTGAAATTAGTGCATTTTTATTTGATCAAGACTGGTCGTTTTTACATTCTATTAGCAATCTAGATATTGTAATTGACAAATTTATGAAAATTTGTATGCAGCCATAGATTGTTATATACCAAAGAAATTTCTTTTTTCAAGTACTTATCCTAAATGGTACTCCTCTGAATTGATTAAATTGTTAAAGAGTAAAAAGGCAGCTCATAAAGCTTTTAAAGAGAGTAATAATGCTGATGATTATGCTGTTTTTACTAGACTGAGATCTAGAGTTAATTTATCTAAACAACGTTATAGTGATTATATTGAAACTGTGCAATATTCGGTGTCTTATAATATTAAATATTTTTGGAATTTCGCTAATTCTCTTAGGAAATCTGAGTGCATCCCTGGTATTATGACTTTCAATGAGGAAAATAGTCAGTCTTGTAAACAAATTGCTGATCTCTTTGCGGAATTTTTCTCATCTGTATATGAGGATAATTCCAATTATGTTTCACCTAGTTTAGAGTATGCCAAAAATGTGTTTATTAATAATATTCAAATAACTTCCGATGATATAATTGCAAAATTATCAGCTATTGATATTAATAAAGCACCAGGCCCTGATTTGATACTCCCATCTTTTCTTAAGCACTGTACTACCCCTTTGTTATATCCTTGATTGGTTATTTTTAATTAGGTACTCCTTATCTACCGGTATATTCCCCAGTCTATGGAAGCTTAGTCATCTGACACCAATTTACAAATCTGGGGATAATCATGATATGTGCAATTATAGACCTATCTGCATTCAATCAGCAATCCCTAAAGTATTTGAAAATATCGTATTGGAGAAAAATTTCCCCCTTTTACAGAGTATAATCATTCCTAACCAGCATGGCTTTGTCCCAGGTCGATCTACAGTTACAAATTAACTTTGTTTTCCAAACTATATAATTAAAGAATTTGAATCCAAGGCCCAAGTGGATGTCATTTACACTGACTTCACTAAAGCTTTCGATAAAGTTTGCCACTCTATATTGTTTGCAAAGTTGAAAGCCTTTGGATTCAATGGTAATATTTTAAATTGGCTTGTGAGTTACTTGTGTGATCAGAAACTTGTAGTAAAAATAAAATCCGAATATTCATATCATTTTACTGCCAGCTCTGGAGTCCCTCGGTACTCCCATTTGGGGCCTTTACTTTTTATATTATATATAAATGATATTGTAGAACACTTAAGGGATGTAATGGTACTTATCTTTGCTGATGATACTAAAATATTTAGCTCAATCACTGATATTTCTGAAGCTATTCGATTGCAAAATAATATAAACAATTTTTATGAGTGGTGTATTAAAAATAAACTGCACCTTAATATTAAAAAATGTAAATTAGTGTCTTACTTCCGTAACACTAGACCAGTAATCTTCCAATATTCAATCAATAAAGTGCCTCTTAGTGCTGTCCCTGAAATTAGAGACTTAGATCTGATTTTTGATAGTAAACTTAGTTTCATTAATCATATTAATTATATTACAGTCAAAGCAAATAAAATGTTGGGGTTTCTGATCAGAAGTACCAAAGACTTTAGTAACATTTATGCCATCAAAATTCTCTATTGTTCCTTGGTAAGATCCCATTTAGAGTATGCTTCACAGGTTTGGAGTCCTTTCTATCAATCTCACTGTAAATCAATTGAAAGAATTCAGCACAAATTTTTAAGGTATGTTAATTTTAAGATTGGGATTACTATTGAGCAACTGGATTATAATTACTTACTTGATCTACTTCATTTAGCCAAGTTAGCTGATAGACGAATCGTTTTCGATTTGTTGTTTTTATATAAATTATTAAATAATAGAATTGATTGTCCTGAGTTACCTGATAATATCAACTTTCATGTTCCTAATAAAACTACTAGATCTCATCAGCCTTTCCATACTGATTATTATGGTACAAATTATTCCTATTTTAATCCCATAGCCAATGCATGATATAAAAGCACAAACAGCAAAGTTGAAAAAATGCGGAATCAGAAAGTGTGAAAAACATTGAAAAATGGCATACTCAACATACTCCGAAATTTGAGGATTTAGATCGCATGTTGTATGAATGGTTTACATTAAAATGGTCAGAAGTTGTTTCTATTTCAGGAGTACTGTTAATTGAAAAATTGAAGACTTTGGTAATTCTTTGTTTTATTTAAAGCATTGACGCTAGTATGAATATGTTCCAAACATCTACCAACTATTACTTCACCAATTGACGTCTGAAAAGGTTCGTAAGAAAATTCTTGAACACTTTTCTTGTGAAATATATTTATAATCCTAAATTATCTTGTATTTTGCTAGTTTACTTAAAAATAATCACAAACTGTAAAAAAATAACTAATAAAAATTTATCAAATACTGACGATAAATTTCTTTTTTTAACAAACATACATGTGGGGTGTCAGGAACACCCCGCGTGAGTACTGGCACTCGAAAAATTCACAAGTACCACAAGGTTAAAAAATCTGATGTGGACAACACATGACATGGCTTTCTCCATATTTGGGTATAGATATTTAAATTATTATGAATAGCATTATGAGGCAAAATTATCATTTCGTATCATAAAAGAATACAGTCGTCCTTATTGCCGTAAATTAGGTATATTTTGAATATGTTTACAGAATTCACCGATACGTGGTGGTGGCGCTGTATACTGGAAATTACGAAAAAGTTGAATATCTCAGAAAAAGATGGTCGTACGAAAATTTGTTTCAAACAAAAGTTGGAAGAAATATTATTCTCTACAACTTTGGTCCTCACGAAGATTACCAATAATGATGTTTTTAAGGAGATATTTGAAGGAAACCGAAAAAACCGATTAGTTATAATTCCTAAACAATAACCGCTATGGAAAACTGTTTCAAATGAAAGTTGTAGGAAATTACATTCTCTATGAAATTTGTATAGAATTGTATATACAATAATGATGTTTTAATGGAGAAATATCGCAAAAACCAAATCAGGTTTCGAATAAACCTCGACTTCCAGTTAACCGCTATTGTCCAAAAACTAATCAGTTCTTGGTGCTCAAGTTAAAGTGTTATATATGAAGTTTGGTAACGATATGGCAAGTACTTTTTGAGTTAGAGCGCCCACAATCTCACAGACACACGTGCACACGCATGTACACACACACACACACACACGTGCACGCGCACACACACACCACACACACACACACACTGACATCATTCCAAAACTAGTCTAAACGTGTTCTAGGGACCACAAAACATGTATTTCCGTTGAAATCTCGAAGTCGATTTTTTTCGTGATCACAATACTTTCCCATTACTATCATGCAACCAGCAAATTCAAGCAACTGGCAGCCTTCAATCCCCATAGATGCCAAATAACTAAGCTTCTACTGTAATATGTTAAATATTTTAATAAATATTTCAATACATATATTAGATATTTTTATTTAAGAATTTTGATTTAAGGTGATATAACATTGTAATATAGAGGCGACTACTGAGAGTCGACAGGGATGCGTTCCTGAAAACGTGGTCGAATCTCGAACAGTCGAATGTCAAATCAGCACAAATTCAAACAATTAGAGCAGAAATAATGATGTCTAGACTGAAACTAAACCTCTCATAGTCGGGCGGGCCAAAAATTACTTCACATAAACTAGTTTCTAATTCGACCGATCGATCTGCTGGGTCGAATTCTCGATTTGGTCGAATCTCGAATGGTCAAATCTCTGGAGTCGCCTGTGCACACAAATAAAATAATTCCTGTTTTATCAGTAAGAGCCACTTTTCAAAACCCACCAGGGGCCTCAACACTTCCTAAGACGTCCCTGCCTGGAAGGTTAGGTTGGAAAAGGTAATGTCAATGTGTTATATTTAAAACCATACTAAAAGGTATTTCCATTGAAAATTGTTAAGACAATGTTTGCGATTCTTCCTCTTGCTGTAATAATGGCATATTAAGTAGGAAAAAATAAATTTTAAATTAGTTTTCAGGAAATAATAATTGTATTCCTTCAATATTAGGTAGTTGAAGAATTTACATAAAATTAGTTGTACTCATTATGATATTGGCATGCAATCATAGACTTCTGGTTTGGTTTTTCCATGGAAGAGTATAGTATTATAATAATAATTTAATACTATAATAGTCCAGGTCTGTTGGTTGGTTGGTTGGTCACGCTTTCACTATGCCGACAGAGCGTTTTAACAAACTTCCCGAATAGGTAGAAGATTGAAATTTGGTAAGGATGCTTGATTAACATATTTTAAGGTAATGACGAAAATAAATCTCCAAAAAAGTCCTGGGTTCGACTCCAAGGAAGACATTTCCATTTTCCGTAAGGTAACATATGAAAATCAATTTTTTGATGTGCAGGCTTTTATTGTTTTGGAAATTAAAATTAGAAGGAATTAACCTACGATCTTCGGATCTGAACCATTTTGAAGAAAAATTACAAAGTTTCTTATTCTGTTCATTTTTTTCCGCATACAATTCGAAATCGCTCATGTTATACATTTAATTCACATATTTTGTGGAAATATTGCCATTTAACGGAATGTTGCCTTGGCTACAAATTACCGTATTTGCCGGCGTATAGGACGCAGCGGCACATTTTTAAGGAAAAAAATTTTCTACATTTTTTTCATGAATTTCCATAATGATTTACTGTACTAATTTTATAGTTATTTATGTCCATAAAAAATGTAACTAGGGAACATTGTAGTTAGGTACCTTTTAATCAGAATTCTCAAAACCCAAAAATTCATCTCCAGAGCTAAATGAAGAATCACTTAGAGCCTCTTCTTCAGAAACTGAGTCTTCGTATAACAAATCATCCTCTGTTCCATCAAGTGAGTTACTAATTCCACATTTCTTAAACGACTTTACAACTGTCTCATGTTTCACAGCATTCCATGAAGTTTTGACCCATTCACAAATCTGCGAAATGCTAGGCCTCTTCCTCCTTCCTGATGGTGTCACTTCAAAATCTGTAGACTGCATCCAACTGTTCCATTTCTCCTTCATGAATCCTTTAAATGGTTTATTAATGCAAACATCTAAAGGTTGAAGCTGACTCGTTAGGCCACCTGGAATTACAGCTATTTGAGTTTTCAGTTGGTTCATTTTATTTTTCACAGCTTCTGTTTTGTGACTCCGAAACTGATCCCATACTAGCAAGGCAGGTTTCTTTAACAGTCCACCAGGACGCCTGGACCACACATTATCTATCCACAACTTCATCCCCCCTTCATCCATCCAGCCCTTTTGATGAACGTGCACAAACACACCTTTAGTCAGTTTTTCTTTGGGCAAGGTTTTCCTTTTGAAAATCATAAGAGGCGGCAATTTTGTTCAATCGGCACAGCAAGACAACACGACTGTGTAATGCGTTTTCTCATGTCCACAAGTTTTAACAACAACACTTTTTGCACCTTTGTTTGAGGGTACATCGAACGTCAGTGGGACCTCATCCATGTTTCCTATTTGTGAAAGTTCAAAATTTTCTCATTTTCTTGCATTAATGACAAATTTATGAAACTCGATAATCTTGTCTTCATATTCTATTGGCATCTTTTGTGCTATTTTTGTTTTAGTCCGCATACGTAGGTCATTTCTCTTCATAAATCTGGAACACCATGATGTTGATCCTGTAAAATCAGCGATGCCTCTGTTAGTAGCAATCACTCTTGCTTGTTGAATAGTCATTTTTGTGGAAACTGAAAATCCCGAGCCTCTGTGGTCTAATATCCAAGTTTTTAATTCTTCTTCTAGTTCCGGCCATTTTACAATTCCATGTCGCAGATTGTGTTTACTATGCATAGCTTTTTGTAGGTCCTCTTCCTGTCTTCTCCAAGTTCTTATCATCTTTTCAGTTGGTGGTGATCCGAAATTCCCTTCTGCTGCCCTGTTTCCATGCTCTTTGGCATACGCAATCACTCGTACCTTGAATGCAATATCATAGCAGAATTTGCGTTGTTTATGAGCCATGTTCTGCCACTTACTCACCCACTAACCCTTTTCGCCTTCCCGTATGGACTCCTTGGACAATGGTCGCAAGATGGACTGATGACCCAACCCTACGTCTTTCAATTGTTTCCGCTACGCTATACGCACTTCATTTGTTTCCATGGCCAAGTCCGAGAATTTTTGCGGTCGTGGAACCGCAACGCCGAGCTATGAAGTGGCCCTGAGAGTCAGATATGGCCGATAGCGCTTTATTAAAACTCATATAGTAACGAAGAATGCGGATATACCGCCAGCGTACACACCTGGGGAGCTTAGCTTAAAGTCGGGAGTTGCACCATTCACATTCGAAAGGAATACACGATTTCATCAGCTTTCGCCTAATCGAATAATGCTACGGACCAGCAGCTTGTTGTTGAAATGTGATCACGCATGTGCACATTGGATGAATCGTAACTTTAGATGTCGGTGGATTTGAACTCTATTTTACTGGAATGATCCCTCTTTCAGTAATGAAGCAAAAAATATATCACGCAACTTTTTTTACAGAACAGAAAAAATTTATGGAAACGATTTATTCGAAACCACTTTTTAGCAAAAAAACAAAATGCAATACAATACTTATACATGTATATTAATATAAACCAGAAGTTTTAGACAGACTGAAATTTCAACTCATAATTTTGATTACCGGCGCATAAGACGCACCCCATATTTTAGGCGTATTTCGATGGAAAAAAAGTGTGTCCTATACGCCGGCAAATACGGTATATTGTTAGACCTCAAATCCTATTGTTGTATCAATCCTTATGGGCGTAAGCGTGCTTTGTATGCTTTTAATACGAGAGAGAGGGTGGGAGAGAGAGGTAGAGGGGGGAGCGAGAGGGAGGGGAGAGAGGGAAGTAGAGGGAGGAGGGAGAAAGAGGGGGAAGGGAGAGGGGGAGAAATGAGGAGGGGGAGGGAGATAGAGGGTGGGAGAGGGAGAGAGGGTATGAAAGGGGGAAGAAAGGGAGGGAAAGAGAAGCAACAACTATTTTAAGTTTAACTAAAGATAGCCCGTCAACAACAGAATATTCACTAGATATGTTGTATATGACAAAATATTTCCTATGTGAAAGTGGGATATTAATTATTTTAAATGAAAATAATAATCTATCTATCTGTAATTCTTCCGTTGATATTTCAACAGGCATTACACTAGTATTATAATAATAACTTAATAACAATTTAACTCAATTTCTCATGGGTTTTGTGCACAATATATGCTAAATAGGGGTACATTGTCGCCCTATATCAACCCTAGACACATCCAGCTTTGGCAAATTTACTTGTCGAATCGTCAAGGAAGGGGAGAATATTTTCTTCCAATGCTGTGTTCATACAAAGTTTCTCACAATAAACTGCATGTTCATGTTTGTTTTGCAGAAAGAAGAACTTATCTGGCTGACAGAGGCTAGGGTTGGCTTTATGTGATAATTTATCCCAAATTGACTAATATCATTTGCAAAAAGCACAAAATAGTGAACTAATTTGCATGCATGAGTTGATAATTTGGAGGGATATCCATAGCGGTGGTGATTTAGCAAATTGCTTTCCGCTGTCAGTGGTTCAAAATTCAATGCCACATTTACACCATACCTGGAATGATTTAGGTTTTAAATTAAATTACATGAAGTTATTTGCGGTATTCTATGCATAGAAGGCAAAAGACACGAAAATATGGTCACACTTTGAGGGGGATGTAACAGGTGATCGAGTGTCACGCAGACACCAAACACTGCCAAAGTTTACACTCATCTAAGTTTCGTAATTAAAAATAGCAGAATCTCCCCTTGTGTGGTGATAATCTGGGAAATGAAAGAACAAACTGCTGGTAAGACTGATAGGTTATAAGTGTCATTTTCAGTTATGGCCAAACGAACTGAAAAACATCGCCCTATTTTCCAAAGATAATATCGTGGCAGCCTTTTAATCACTCCAAATGAAGTTGGTTATAAGCATTATGATTTAATCATGAGGGTAAATTTTTCATACCATTGCAAGTAGTATTTAGTTTGGCCTATTTGTTGCCTTTCTGTATTAAATTCATCTTGAATAATAACATTTAATTTCCCATGCTCTTTGTAGGTCAAACAAACTGCTATTGAGGTTGTCCCTAAAAGTATGCAACCATGCTCAAAGATTCTAAACAATATTTATATATTATTATTATGTTGATTTCTGTGTCTTATTAAAACTTGGATTGTACAGGGCCTTGATTTTGTCTGAAAAATATTTCATGAGAAGTATTTTTAAGTGAAACATTGAGGGTCGACTTAAACAGTGAATATATACCTAATGGTGTATTTTCAAGCTGAAATGTCAAGGCCGACTAATACACCACGATATACGGTAATAAGACTCATTACTAATAAATATGCTTTTAGTTACCGTATTTCCTGGTGTATAAGATGCACTTTTTTTTGCGAAAACCATCGCCTAAAATCAGCCTGCATCTTATGCACCTGGGGTAAATATTTTCTCAATCGTATAGATGTGCCGATACTGTGTATACAAGTCTGAATGAGACAAAAATAAAAGAAACATTTGGTAAGCCTATATCACAGTTCTTCTACAAAACAATACATGCTTTTGTTACAAAATAGATGCCATAATAATAAAGATGTTCGCTTTGTGATCAAACTACGTATCAGTATTAGTTCATCTCAATAGTAAACATTGTACCCCTGGATACGGGGAATCACCTTGCTTTCCCTGAACAGGGTGACTCACCGTATCGAGAGTATGGCACATTGATGTGTGTTTCATTGGTATGCGTTGCAAGTTTGATATAATATTTTATCTAAGTGCAGTTACATTCAATATGTAATTACTATGTTAAATATAAAGTGCAAATTATAGTGCCTAATGGAACTGAAAAATAAAATATTTTCGTACAGTATAGCATTTAAACTGGAAGTTCTGAAGTACACCATAGATCACGGAAATCGAGCAGCTGACAGGCATTTAGGTCTACCTCCAACAGAAAAAAATGATAATAGAGGAAGCAAAAAGAAGATTTAATGAAGGTACACAAAAGCAAGAAAAATTTACATCTGGCCAGTATGAAGTTTGATGAAGATGAAGAGGTGAAAAATGAAGTAGTCACTAAATGGTTTCGTAATCAGTTGGCTGAGTTCTATGATATTGGTATACAAAAACTCATACCTAGACTAAACAAATGCCTTGACAATGGAGGTGATTATGTTGAAAAATAACTAAATGTATGTATTAATAATTTTTTACTCGATTTTGTTATTAAATATTTTTTCAAAATTTTATTGCGTTTGTATCTTTACTTTCTGGACGCCCCTCGTATATATGTGTTTTTTTATAACTCAGCAACTACAGCACATAGAAACAAGAAGAAGGTGCCATTTTAATCGCAATGAAGAGTTAAGTGGTATAGTCACTTTTTAATACCAATTTGATTAACATTTCTAATTTTTTAAATATTTTCTTTTTTCATTTTCTCCATTTGAATAACATAGGGATGAGTGCAGCTTATTTTTCATTTGGATGTTAAAATAACTTAGAAACATGGTATGAACTTGAGACATGGATGGTTCTATGAAGGAAATAACAAAAAATAAAGGAAGAACTCTAAACACGGTGAAGGCAATGAACAGAATAGGAAAAATTAAAAAAACTCCAATTCACCGTAAAGGCGGTACTTACGTATCAAAACTCGCAGGACCACTTAGAGGACGCGCGTTTCGACAGCTACGCTGTCATCTTCAGCAATGTCCAATGGACATTGCTGAAGATGACAGCGTAGCTGTCGAAACGCGCGTCCTCTAAGTGGTCCTGCGAGTTTTGATACGTAAGTACCGCCTTTACGGTGAATTGGAGTTTTTTTAATTTTTCCTATTCTGTTCAGGAAATAACAAAGTTTATTTTTATTGAAGACAGAATCTGAATCCTGATCGAATTAGTGTAAAAATGTATTTAGAATCAGAAAAATGTATGATTTTACCAATTCAATGACAAAACTATTATAAGCTACCACGACATAGTTTTTAATGATATTTTAGTGTGGCATAGAGACTCCAAAGCAAGCTGTTTTAAAAACTACATAAGTAACAAATAATTAGATGTAGATTTTCCACAAATTGTGATTGGGTAAATTGTTTCATTTTTTCCAAAGTATTGTTAATATAAACAATCTTCTCGTAACAGAACTCATGGATGAGAGAATTGAGCTAATAGGTGGATGATAATATTCACTCTATGATTCTTAGATGTTCTCTATTTACTTTTTTGTCTTTCGTTAAATTAAATAATTTCATTTGTTCCTTTTTTCATCCATTTTCTGTTGAATAATGTGTTCTTGCTGGTTTAACTTACAGTTTTTGTTTTGAAGATATCATCACGACACTTCGCATAGCTATATAATTTTAACATGCAGGTCACATAGCTATATGGCGATAAAAAATTTGGGAGGAGGGAGAGCTTAATTCAATAATTTTCTCACTAGTGTAATGCCCGTTGAAATATCAATGGAAGAATTATAGCCAGATTGATTATTAATATTTGCATTTAAAATAATTAATAGCACACTTTTACATATGAAATATTTCGTCATATATTACATTTCTAGTGAATATTCTGTTGTCGTTTAGTAAATGCCTTTGGTTTTTATTTTCGAATATAAAATTCTGATGTTCTTCTACCACATTGTTCTCGTCATTGCTACATATAATTGCCAGTGTGCAAAGACAGGGAAATAATTATATGTATATATAACGTAGGGAAAATAATTAAATTTCGTGCACTTAACATTATGATTGTTTTAAAATTGTTCTCTGTACTTACAAAGAAAGAAAGCTTACTTGAATCCTCAACAATGTTCTCTGTCATTATGTAAATAAAACTATTTAAAAGATTTAAATTAAAAAGTAACTAATTAATCAATCAGCGGAATAATTTCTTTGAAAATTATCTGAACAAAAACAAATCACCAATTTATTTCAACATCGTAAACTGTTAACACACCAATCTTACCTAAATATTATATTTCAAATGCTATAATTTGCTTAAAAATTTAATTTTCAGTGAAGAATTTATCGAAGAAAAATTGATTTGAAATCTATTCTGAATAAAGTTGGCTTTGCGATATACCATATATACCTGAATATAAGACGAGGTTTTGTTCCAATTTTAATGACCGAAAAATCGCTAGTCATCTCATAATCGCGCAGTGCGTAACAGTTTGACTGAAAGAGGAGCAGAAGGCAGAGATAGGTAGAGATGGGAAGAATCGAATAGATATAATCGAAATACAGGCAGACTTCGTCTTTTGCGTGTTTCGATCCTTCCCGGTTCCGCATTTGTGACCAGTTTTGTCTTTCGCAGTCTTATGTTCTGCTCTTTCGCGGAAAAAGCACGGAAAAGACCGCGAAATTTTCTATATATGGAATCAATTGCGTTTTCCTTACATTTTCTCTTATAGTCAGGCCTGAAAAATGTTGTTACGGTATTCTGATATGTATAAATATTTACGTAATTTAAAAAAATCGATACGTCTATCTATTTTTTAAAAGTATATAGTATATAAGACGTGTACGTGTCTGATATATACTTTTAAATATTTTTAGGATGCAATCCTCTTACACTTTTGTGTCCCTTCACATGTGAAAAGTTGCAGAATATAAGCAGGCATCACCTTTCAGGAGCCTTCTGTCTTTATTACGAGAGGGAAGTTCCTAGGGGAAAGACTGAACTCTTGACCCTTCCGATTCAGGATCATTGGGTTATTTGCTCAGGTTTGACATAGTTCAAACTCTTAAGCTTTGCGTTTTACGGATCATTTATTATTGGTGGAGTTTTGCAGAGGTTTTCAGGAATGTAACCCCAAGAAAGACATGGTCTGCCGTATTTGGGGAATTAGCCCCTGCAAGTTAGGCAACCTCCGTTCATTCTTTTCTATCGATTCTACTATGGAACTTAAATAAGACTTTATTTTCTGATAATTTTTTCGTCTTCTTTTAACTTGTTTAAGTCTCACTTTCATTGAAGTTAATTTTTCCATCTCTGTCTCTATTTGTCTGCGGTCACCAATAAAAGGACAAATGACCTGTTTTTGCTGGGATGGGAACCAAACCCTGTATTTCCCCTTGCCTTAATTACTTCTCTTTCGCGATTTCGTCTTTCATGGTGTTTTCAGGAACGTAGTCCCCGCGAAAGATAAGGTCTGCCTGTGTTCGATTTTTAAAATCATTCGAAACAATCGATTATTAAAAGTAGAAGTAGAAAATGAATCGATTCAAATGTATTCGAATACAAATACTCTTTTGAATTTTATTATATTAATGCATTTTGCTTCATTTGGTAATTTATTAAAAGTGTAGGCTTGGCTGACAGATAGCGCCACTATGCGATAGCTCGAAATGTTTGTTCGTCAGCTGATGTACGAAAGTCGAGGACTGCCTGTAGTAGTAGTAGCTTGAATGGGCAAAAGATTTTGCACCAACATATGTAATTTGATCCTGTCACGATATCATAGTGTGTTGACCGCAGGCAAAGTGAACCATCTATGACTGTAGTAAATTCCATGTGAATTAAAGTCTTCATGATTGTTAACTATCCAGTTTTACGTAAAAATATGGGTGACCACGTTGAGAAGAGAGGTTCTACACCTTCACAAATATCGAAATCATTGCGTAATAGTTATGATGCAAAATTTAAACTTTTAGTGGCGAAATATGCTGACGAAACTAACAATTGTGCAGCAGCAAGAAGGTTTGGTGCCACTGAGGCAAATGTGAGGCGGGGGAAAAAAATCACAGGAAATGCTAAAGTGTGCAAGTTCAAATCGGAAAGCATTTCATGGGCCTAAGGAAGGACGTCATAAAAATTTAGAGGACCAGTTAATAACATTTGTGCCAAATATTTGTTCCAAAATATTCAATTGAATATTACAATGAAAATTGCTTATTTTAATTGGTTCAATGTTCATTACACAATGGTATAATAAACCTCTGTCATTGTGTGCATAATAAATGTTTTCCTTTCATTAGGAGTTAAAAATAGGGGGTCATCTTATAATCAGAGTCGTCTTATATTCAGGTATATACGGTAATACAGACGATATATTAAAGTGAGGATTACAAAACAATTATCACAAAATATTACTACTTTTATTCCAAACGAATCAAAATAAAATATTAGGCTTACCGATACCTAAATTAAACTCCGATGATACGTTATAACAATGAAATTTGGTCGTAATGTAACAAAAAAGTACAGTCACGCCTCGTTTAGTGCAAAGGATACGTTCCAAACGGTCTTTGAGCTAATCAAATTTGCACTAAACAAACCGATTATAACATGTACTTAGTAGTGATCAGGTCGCGAAATTGCAAGGTTCACTAATGTTACTTTTTTATTTATTTAATATTAATTATCATTAAAAATCAATATTAAAACAATTTTAAATCTTTCACAGCGGTGCTCGCATTTATGCAAACATAGATCGCTAGGTTCTGCGAGTTATCATTTTCGTCACTGCAGTGCTCAAATCTACGTGTAAATTACTTATTGTATGTATGTGTGGGGGTATTCACCATTTTCAATAATTGATTGAAATTCATAAGGAAACTTTATAGCTGCATCTTTATCAGCGCTTGCTGATTCACCTGTAAAACGAACGCTATGTACATTTGCGCAACGTTTAAAATTTTGAAACCAGTCAGAACTGGCATGAAATGTTTCTGAAGAATCTCCAACCTCTTCTTGCTTTACACATTCAAACAGGGAAAGTGCTTTAATGCAAATTATTGCTTGACTAAGGGGTATGTGTTCATTAGAACGCTTAGAATCAATCCACAACACTAGTAGTTTCTCCATTTTTTTCAAGCATATTACTAACAATAAGTGACTGTGTGAGTTTCTTTGCAGTTACTGCACTGGCTGCTTCAACAGAACTTTTTATTTTGTCTTTATTTAACAAAATTGTATGAATTGTAGAAGTTGTGAAGTTAAACTTACGTGCAATATTTCTCTTATGCTCACCTTGTTCAAAACACTGAATCACTTTAAGTTTTTCCTCAAGATTTATGTTTTCCTTGATAATTTAGGATTATTTTCTACACTTTGATTGCCTTGACTCAATTTTCTCCTTTCTGCCTTGATCGCCATGATTTACTGAATTATTTTCCCCTATTTACTGTTAAAATGTTATTTTGCCAGAGGTACCGTATTTACTCGTGTACCCCGCACACATTTTTCCTGAAACGCCGCGGAAAAAAGGGGGTGCGCATCTTACACGAGTATTTCTGAAAAGGTTATATAAATTGTGAGTATCAATAGTAAATTCTCTGCAATATGCTTGCGTCTACATTTATATTCCTAAAAGACGTTGAATTCTACGAAGTATATAGCAAACGTGTAAGTTACGCCCGCACTGCAGACAATAACTCGTAAAAGTAGACATAAAGAATACGCCGACTAACTGATAACTATAGTTCAATGACTACTGAGGGTTTTCTGGCTTGAAAATAGGTAGGTTCAAGTTTGGTCCTTTTCCCTCATCCACTTCAAGGAATTCGGAGTGGTGAAATTTTTTTGTGAATGAAAGATTTCATCGTTCGAAAGGAAGACGGAAATCCACATCTCAAGTGTTTGGACTCGTTTGTTCGTAAACTTCCAATATTTACTCACAAGACGATACACGAAGAAACTCCCCATCCACCTAAGGAAATTCCCGTTCATATATGAACAAATAGTTCGTGAAGTTCAACATCTGTTCGTAATATTACGTCAAAAACAGAAGTGGGGGCAAAGTTGGGTAATAATACAACAAAAACAGTTAAGGGATTAACAAAAGAGGACTATCGGTGAGGAGATTTATGCTAGTATTATCATAAAGAGATCATCCAATAAATTCCGTCACGTAGAAGGGAGAAAATGCTTAACTTGAGCAGAACTTGTTTCAGGGAGTAGGAATCGGTGACTTAAAAAAAAAAACTTATTCTGGCTCAAATTAATTTTTTCCCTCTGAACCGGCCCAAAAATAGGAGTTCGCAGGTTACATGAGTAAATACGGTATTAAACAAAACACCGCAAATATGTCATTGGAACTGATTACGTGAAAACAGCTTTCCTTTCTTTTTTAAGCAAACAAAAGCCAGCCATACATAACAGCATTTATTTTATTAAAAATAAATAAAATGTATACCACGGGTTTCCAATTGCGCTATATCGAAATTGCGCTAAACAAACATGTGCTAAACGATGCATGACTGTACTGATTTAGGCCACTACTAATTAATCAATCAGCGGAATAATTTCTAGACAATATATTAAAGTGAGGATTATAAAGCAATTATCATAAAATATTACGTTACACTTACATATAACAAATAGTTCTCGATTCTCACGCTCTTTTATAATGGCTCTTTAAGCAAGGTGCCACAGTCGAGCATTATACACAAACACATCTAGGCCTTTATTATAGAAAATAAGTTTACATGTAATTTTCGATTTTTCACAGTGCAAGGTTTTTTTTCTTCATTCATCTAAATAGGTAAATGCAGAGCAGTTTTCATCATTTTTGCTTTATTCGACGGTTAAACTGTGTTACATGGTCGAAGATTTAGATTCACTAAATCCATTGAAATTCAATGGGCACTTCTGCTAGTATGTATTAAATAATAAAAAGAAATGAAGATATGAATGCATGAATAATAATGAAAGGAAGAATCAGGAATCCCACATCCCAAGTCCGACCAAACTACATTGCTGTGAATCGTAACCCACATTGTATGAATTTTTTGTAGTAAACAACAAACCATGCTGGGGTGAATCCGTGTTATAAGAACCTGTGTTATATGAGGGCAGGTATATTTTTTAAAATATGAAATGAATTATGAAGATTACAACTTTTTCTTATACACAAAATTCTAAATTTAACACTTACCTGCACAGTTTGAATTTTACGATCTGAAAATGTATCAAGATGCTCCTGGACCTCTAACAAGGCAAAACGCAAACCATCTCCAAGGGCAGCAGCAAAATCATTTCCGGTTGCTGAAGATGAAATGCCAAACCATGCAGAGGGGGGGTCCCTACTCAAAGCAGCCACAGCAGTGATGGCTGATGAGAGGGATGATGACATGGTAGCCAAATCATCAGAGACGCCAATCCCACAGCCAAGTCTTCGCCTACCTACTCTAGCTAATGCTTCTCCTCTCTCACAGGAATCCTAAATCAGAACAATGAATTTTAATCTTAACTATTTTAAATAACTGCAATTATCATTATCAAGAACATTAAAATTGAACATAATTAAATAGTTTTAAAGCAGTAATGAAAAAAGCTACTGCATCTCATCCATAAAATCTAATAGGCTAGTGGTTCCCAACTCGTTGCCTGCAGGCACCATGGCACCCGTGAGGATTTAGGAGCCTACTTGGAGCTATCTAATAACATGAAAAGGATTGAAATAATTTCAAATGATATTGAAATTCAAGTGAAGATCAACTCTTCATTACCACAGATGGAAAACATGCTCTGACTGGCAGAAATAATGGATTCATTGCCATCGTCAAGAAAAATTAATCATTTTCAAAATGTATTTCTTACTACCACATTATTCACCAAGAAGCTTCTTTTGGTGATATGATCAATAAGAAGTGATTCAGCTGAGGCATTTGGTCGATTCTTCTGCCACTCGGTTGTTCTGGGGTCTTTAAGCTCGGTACCAATCTTCTCAGCAAGTTCTTTTGTGGCAGTAAGAACACTGTGAAAGTGCTGAGAACTGTTTTGGTGAAGGTCTTTCAAGGTTTCACATACCACTTCCACTAGTTGCATGGCTTGGAACAGGTCAACCTGCTTGTCTTGCAGCTGCCGAGCGAGTGGCAACGTTATTCCTATTACTTTGGCCAGTACGCCTAAGCTGATGAGAAATTCTGACGACTGCACAGCGTGGAACAACGAAAATGCAGTTGTTGCTGTACCGCTACCACTGCCAGTGCTACTGAATTTTTGCAGTGCAGTCGGTAGGCAAGGGACGATGTCTCGAAAATGCAGAACAGCGTCATGTCTCTCAACTCAACGCGTTTCACACAACTTCTTTATTTTGTGAAAATTTTCCGCGGGTAGAGATGACTGTATTTCCTCCTCTAGTAGGTTCTGTCGCTGAGCGGATTCTCTGAAGAAGTTTGCCACTGAAGTGATGACACCCACAGCATTTCGTATGCTGCTTACTGTGCAAGCTTTGCTTAGTGCAAGATTGAGTCTATGGCTAGCGCAGTGACTATAGAAAGCCAACGGCTGTTCCTTCGATATATGTGTTTGGGCACCTTTAAACTTACCACTCATATTTGCTCCTCCATCGTAAGCTTGTCATCTGCAATAAGCTATGTCGAGGTTCATTTTTTTTATTTCTTGCAGTATTTTGCTTGCTTGCCAGTTAGGTCAGTAACTTTGATGAATTTTAAAAACTCTTCTCTAACATCACACGTGTCAACATTGAAGAAATGTATGCATAGTGTCAATTGTTCGGAGATACTAATGTCCGTAGTTTCATCCGCTATCACGGTGAAAAACTTGGATATTTGGATGGACTCAACAATTTTGGTAGTAATGACTTCGCCGCAGCAATCGATTATATCATTTTGAGTTGTCTTACTCATATAAGTAGCATTTTTTGAGGCTGTCTGCATATGTTCGGTCAACGTTTCATCGCCCGCATACATTCGGAATTTCAACAAAGCACGAAAGTTCCCTTCTGCATCTGCAGCACATTCACATGATTCACTGTCCGTGTCCTGACGGCCTCCACGAAGTAATGCTCCATTGTCTCTGTGCCCCCTGAGGGGTATGTTCTGGGCTCCACATAACATTATTGTCTTAATTATTGGGATGAGTTTTTTTCTATTTTCTTCCACTGTTTTTCTTCTAGCCGCATCCATTCTTGTTAGGATGTCTGCTGACTTCCCTTCAATCACATTTACGAAGTTCTGCCAGGCAACCATATTTCTCTTATGATACTCCTTCTTCCGGTGACTATTTATAATTTCAACTGCATTTTTGTATTTTCTCATTGGTTCATTCACTAGTTTTCCTAATTTTACGTCATTGGTGCCTCCTTCCATCCTACCAAAGAGAATGCAGGCCTTACACAATCCACCACTCAATTTTCTACTGTAAGCCAACCACACATTATCTTCCAGCCATTTTCTTTGGAAAGAACATATTTTCTTTCCTTCGGCAATTTGCAGAAAGCAGAATTCAGTAGGAGGAATCCAAGTGCACTTTATCCACTGATATTTGTCTTCGACAGTCAGATTTTGATTTCCCCCCACCAAAGTACCAATATCATGCTGATCCACAGAAGTTTCGGCACCATCCGAACCAGCCACAGTACTTGCAGACACACCTTCTCCAACATTACCTTCAATTTTTACTTTTTTCACAAAAAAGACTGCAACGTCATTTGTCGTTTAGACCCACTCATACCATCACTTCTAGGGGTGGATCCATAAACTTCTCAAGGGGGGGGCGATCGCTCCCTTATCGAATCCGCCCCTGCCAACTGTCCTATATTTTGAAAATCCCTACGCCTATCAGAATCCTTCTTTCCCTTACTATGCAGAACTAATCTGTGGCGTATAATTGAGGATTTTTGCACGGAATGAATTTAAGAAAGCGCCCAGTGAAGTGCAATGGGGTTCTCCAAGGAAAGGAGCGATCAACCCCATCCCCCCCTTGGATCTGCCCCTGATCACTTCTCTAATTAAGCACGAAGCAAACAAAACAAATGCGAGAATATATGTAAACAATACGCACCGTTCACTCGACTAACTTCTTTATGCTGCATCTAGTTCACGCCTGCGCCATCAGATGACTCCACATGTTGGTGTAAACCAGAATCGTCTGTATTCCAGCCACTAAGTAAGACTTATGTAGTTAGTGGCCGTGCGTGATACAGAGGACTCAGGTGTAAACATGCGAAAACCATAGTTTGGGGTTTCTCTTTCTTTTGAATTTTTTAGTACATTAAGATAAGTTGTTGTGTCTAATTCTTAATAGTCTTTACCTACACTGTTCGGTGGGGCACATGCCCCCCCCCCCCCCCCCCCCCCCCTAAATCCTCCAATGCACACACAGACATAATGGAGAAAATGGTCAAAACGTGTTCAGGGGACCTTAAAACGTGTATTTCCATTGAAATCGCGAATTTGATTCTTTCATGAAAACAATACTTTCTCTATACTAAGTATATGGAGAAAGTAAAAAAGTGTTTATGTATTCGGTTCATCCATCTGTCTGTCCGTGTACAAAATGACTCATAAATTACGTAAATCTACAAACACCAAATTTTAAGGATATATATTTCTACATTCGGACTAAATATAAAAAAAATTGGGGGACTGTCAATCTGTCTGTTTGCCTTTTAACAGTATATTAGAAAAGCCCTTATGAACTATCTATACCAGTGGCATACAACCCGCAGCCCACCACAGCGTTTTGTGCGGCCCGCGGCCACTTACGTAAACTTCTAAAATTCTACAAAATTGACAGGTTTTTTTATAGCCTCCCTACATTAGGCACCAAATCATCTGTAATATTACTCTACAACAGCCACATGTTGGCTATCCTTACGATTTGAGATGTAAGGGAAATACCCTTATGATTCTCCTGGACTGATCAGCAACTCAGTAGGGTGGGAACTCAGTAAAGAATTGTGAGTGCAAGTAGCGACTCACTACTCATGTCCTCATTCTGCAAGTCTGCAACTGCGGTGGTCAATAATAGCCTTATAAAATATTACAAGTTATAATTTATAACTTTTTATTTTTCAAGTTTATATAGTAGTTCTTTCGACTAAATTGTTAATAAATAAAAGTCTTAAATTATATTTCCTGTTTGATTGAATTTGAAAACTCATTAAATTTCTCGAGTCCTGGGAATTTTCAGAAAGTATGTCTCGAGTCCCGGGAAATGAAAAACAGACAAAAATCAGAATCTCTAGACCAGGTTCAAAACTGTCACTCATAACTATAATAGTTACTGAGCTGAAGTTAGGTACGCGGTTTCATGTTTACATATAATGTTGAGGAATGTACGAAAAACCTGAACTTTTCAGTTTAGGTAGCCCAAAGAAATTCATAAATCCCAAAAACTCATTTCTCGCTTCATTTTTCTGCTGAGTGTTGGAAGTATATACGTCTCATGTCAGCAGCATCCACATCCTGATCAAATTAGTGTAAAAATGTGTTTAGAATCAGATAAATACGTTATGTTATTAGTTTTATGACAATACATATGATAAGTTACCTTGACAACTTCCATTGTCGCTGAAGTTTTGAGTCCAATGCATTTATATTTAACATAGTATCGCTTTTCAATTTCTGTGCGATTTTCCTTTGTTTACATGGCAAACAAATATTTGTTGATTTTAATTGAAACATTACTAATAAATCGTTTTTTTATGATATTTTAGTGTGGCGTAGAGTACACCAAAGCAAGCTGTTTTTAAAACTATGTAACATAAATAATTAGACGTAGATATTCCATACATTGTGATTGGATAAATCGTTTCATTGTTTCCAAAGTAATATGAGAAAGTTTGTACAATGTACATTATACTGATTTTTACTATCTGCATATACGTAGTATAGAGAAAGTATAGTTTTCATGAAAAAATTCGACTTCGAGATTTCAACAGAAATACATGTTTTGAGGACATATTTAGAATGACATTGGAATGATCTTTGTGTGTATGTGATTGTGGGCACTCTAACTCGACAAGTACTTGCCATATCATTACCAAATTTCATATATAACACTCTGGTATGAGCATGAAGAGGTTATTAGTTTTTGGACAATACCAGTTAACCGGAAGTTGATGTTTATTCGAAGCCCGATTCTGTTTTGGCAAAATCTCTCCGTTAAAACATCATTATTGTATATACAGTTCGATACAAAGGATATAGAGAATGTAATTTCCTAACACTTTCATTTGAAAAAATTTTCCATAGCAGTTATTGTTTAGAAATTATTTATAAATTATTGGTTTTTTCGGTTTCCGTCATATATCTCCTTAAAAACGTCGTTATTGGTAATCTTTGTGAGGACCAAAGTTGTAGAGAATAATATTTCTTCCAGGTTTTGTTTGAAACAAATTTTCGTAGAACCATCCATTTCGGAGATATTCAACTTTTTCGTAATTTCCAGTATACAGCGCCACCACCATGTAGCGGTGAATTCTGTAAACATATTCAAAATATAATTTAAGGCAATAAGGACGACTGTATTCTTTTACGATACGAAATGATAATTTTGCCTCATAATGCTATTCATAATAATTTAAATATCTATACCCTAAATATGGAGAAAGTCATGTGTTGGTTACATCAAATTTTTACTTTCTCCATATACATAATATAGAGAAAGTATTGTTTTCATAAAAAAAATCAACTTCGAGATTTCAACGGAAATACATGTTTTGATGTCCCTAGAACACATTTAGACTATTTTTGGAATGATGTCTGTGTGTGTATGTGATTCTGGACGTTCTAATCCAAAAAGTACTTGCCATAGCATTACTAAATTTCATATATAACACTTTGGTATCAGAACAAAGAGCTGAGTAGTTTTTGGACAATACCACTTATCCAGAAGTCGAGGTTTATTCGAAACCCAATTCGGTTTCTCCAATATTTCTCCGTTAAAACATCATTATTGGGCACTATCCCATTATGACCCCGGAAATGTTTTGTTTATTTATTCCTCCCTGCTACCATGACACAACAAGAGAGACCATTAAAACCCGTCTACAATGGCTTCATTGAGTTAATTTAAAGCTTGCTATCCCATGAATGATCGGCCTGTCGCGACATTTACAAACCTGATCACCAGAAGACAGGGAGGGATAGTTTGGTTCCAACGTTAGCGCACAGAGACAACTAAAATTTAAAAAATCGGTACAACATACATTGTACAAACTTTCTCATATATAGGTACAAATGCATCATTTAGTTATCTTTAGAAAATGAAAATCGTATGAGCCTGTTTTTAGAAAATCCAATTTTTGTTCAAGTTGCCCAAGAATAAACTAGCCTTATATTCACTCATTGAGAAAAATAAAATACGTAGTATAATTGTAGATGTATACTCAAGTAACTGTACGAAATCTGATCAAAAACGTTGGAGCCGTTTTTGAGAAAATCGAATTGTTGTTAAAGTTGCCTAGAATAAACTAGCCTTATATTCATTTTTTGAGAAATATGAACTATACAGTATTATTGAAGACGTAAATATAAGTAACTGTACGAAATTTGATCAAAATTGTTAGAGCCGTTTTCGAGAAAATCGGATTGTTGTTAAAAATGCATAGAATAAACTACTCTTAATTATTGATCAATGTCAACCATTTCTATGTATACTCTGCTCAGTATGATAAAATGCCTAAGTACGAGATTTCATTAATTTTCATTCTTCCATCTAGGCTCCAGAGCCAGTAACAGACAGACAGACAGAGGGCATTGAGAAAACCACTTTTTCAGATTCAGCAACACCTAAAACGTGTATTTCCGTAAAAATCTCGAGGTCGAATTTTTTCGCGAAAACAATACTTTCTCGATACCTCATATGAGAAAGTAAAAAATCTGATGTGGCAACACATGACTTTCTCCATATAGAGCAATGAATATGATTGCTCTTGACATCACCGTTCTCAGAAATATTTATCAGCGATTGCAATAGGGAAAAATTTAAAAACATTTTCAATAGTCTTTGTAAACAAACAGAATGGAAAGAACAAAAAAACACCAACCAAAAAATCTCCTCAGCTCAATGTATCACAAAGTAATTTAAAAGCAGCAACTGATGCATTGAATTCAGTTAAACAAAAATAAATATGAAATTGCATGTTATAGTGAAGAGTAAACATTGACAACGTGAAACATTTATAATAGATCAATTATTTCAAAAATATATATATTTCAAAGTTAATTTTGAGCTAAAATTATTATTTTTTGTGAAATAAGAATACATTCATCCTCTTTAAGCACCATTATTGGGTAGATAATACTTTCCAATTTCTCTGATAGGTGGTGTTGATGGTAACTGGAATTTTAAGAATAATTTAATATCTCCGAAATGGATGGTTCTACGAAAATTTGTTTCAAACAAAAGTTGGAAGGAATATTATTCTCTATAACTTTGGTCCTCACAAAGATTACCAATAACGATGTTTTTAAGGAGATATTTGACGGAAACCGAAAAAACCAATTATTTATAATAATAATAATATTTATTACCAAGGACCATACATTAATTTGTAGGTACAGGACTCATCATAAAACAGATACATTAAAAAGGCAGTAGCAAAATACAGAATACATATTAACACTGAAATACATTATACTAGATGTCAAAATCTGACAATATTTTTATTATTAGAAAGTATAAAACAACAGTTTAATAAATTGATTGTGATTTACACAGATGAGTGTAAGAACTCGTTGCTACTATAAAAGCACTTAGTGATAAGCATATTTTTACAATCTGACTTAAATTTATTAATGTTGATAAATGATGGAAGCTTATTATATAGTTTAGAACCTATAGCAAGTGGTGGTCTTCTAGCAAGTGATTTTTTGTGATACTCTAAATGGTTGTTTTTATGCCCTTTGTATTATATAAATGAACATCAACATTTGAGTTAATTAAGTTTCTATTTTGCATCACAAATATAACAACCCAAAAAATATAAACATATCACATAGATAGCATATTTAATTAAATAATTCCTTAATAAAATAATTCCTAAACAATAACTGCTATTGAAAATTGTTCCAAATGAAAGTTGTAGGAAATTACATTCTCTATAACCTTTGTATGGCTTTGTATATACAATAATGATGTTTTAACTGAGATATTTCAGCAAAACCAAATCGGCTTTTGAATAAACCTCGACTTCCAGTTAACCGCTATTGTCTAAAAACTAATCAGCTCTTTGTACCATACCTAAGTGTTATATATGAAATTTGGAAATGCTATGGCAAGTACTTTTCGAGTTAGAGTGCCCACAATCACATACACATACATCATTCCGAAAATAGTCTAAACGTGTTCTAGGAACCTGAAACCATGTATTACCGTGAAATCTCGAAATTGATTTTTTTCTTGAAAACAATACTTTCTCTATACTATGTATATGGAGAAAGTAACAAAGCGAGCCAAAGGCTCACCAATATCCTCTACATTTGCGATGCAACAGTCAAGCGAGATATAAATGTTAATCGTGACCCTAGCGACGTGATGGGACAGCACCCATTATTGTATATACAATTCGATACAAAGGTTATAGAGAATGTAATTTCCCAGAACTTTCATTTGAAACAATTTTCCATAGCAGTTATTGTTTAAAAATTATTTAAAATTAATTGGTTTTTTGGTTTCTGTCAAATATCTCCTTAAAAACATTGTTATTGGTAATCTTCGTGAGGACCAAAGTTGTAGAGAATAATATTCCTTCCAACTTTTGTTTGAAACAAATTTTTGCAGAACCATCCATCACGGAGGCTGGATTCTTTCTTAACCTTGCCCAATTCCTTTAATCTCAACCTAACTACCTTTAACTGCCGGACTTTATACAGTGAAGATAAACTTCAACAATTCCAAGAACAACTGGAGAAGATTAAGTGCTTAGTAAGGTGAGAAGAAAAGGAGAAGGCCTATTGCAGTTGAAGAGTGGACATCTTTTTTATTACAGTGGAAATGACACAGGAAGTATAGGAGTTGGATTCATTGCCAACAAAGAATTGAAGAATAATATCATGGAATTGGAAAGTTCATCCGAGCGGGCAGCTAGACTAGTGCTTCAAATAAATAAAAGATATCAACTTCAAACAGTCCAAGTTTATGTGCCAACGTCATCATACTCGGGTAAGGAAGTGGATGATTTCTACCAAGAAGTTGGAGAACTGCACGACAGAGGAAGCTGCCATCTAAAAGTGGTCATGGGTGATTTCAATGCCAAGGTAGGAGAACAAATGGAAGACAACAGCACAGTTGGAAAATAGGGCTATGGAGACAGAAACAAATGAGGGGACTGACTTGCAGACTGGACTGAATGTACTAGTCTATATATAATGAACACTTTCATCAAAAAGAGTCCCAAAAGATAATGGACCTGGAAAGGACCCAATGCTACCAAAAACGAAATTGACTACATACTATTCAATAAGAAGCAAATGGCTGAAGAATGACCGTCCTCAACCAGTTTAAAACTGGAAGCAACCATCACTTGCTAAGATGCAGAATAAAGTTCGCTAAAAGTTAGAAAGACAGAAGCTTATAAAGAGGCCTAAGTCTATTATCAACACCCAGGGGCTAAAAGAACGAAAAGAAGAATTTCATCTCCAACTGAAAAATCGATTCAGTGCACTGGAAGACCAAGAAGTTGAATCACGATTAATAGAGATACTCAAGGAAACTGCTCAAGAAGGAGGGCAGAACAGTTAAAACAAAGCCAGAGAAAATGTTTACCGAAAAAACAGGACTGCTAATGGAAAAAAATGAAAATTACTAATGATCCATTTTGCAGAACTAAACAAAACTATAAGGAAGTGCATCAAGGAAGATGTGAAGAAATATAACTATAAGCTAATCGAGAAAATGATAGAAAACAATAGAAGGTAAAAGAAAATGAAGCAGCATCTATTGATTGGAAAGAAACAGCTGGTGGCCTTGATGCTAGAAGACGGCTCCGTAACCAATTATAGGAAATTAATCCTAAAACGGGTACAAGAATTTTACACCAAGTTGTATGAGGATCCTCTAGCAAATGATGAAGTAAATGATGATGGAAATATGCACACCGAAGAGGTCCCAGATATCCTTCCGGAAGAGGTGAGACACGCAATCAGAAGTATGAAGAATGGAAAAGCATCTGGAATGGATGGTATCACAGCGGAAGTATTCAAAGCATTGGGTAATCATACGGAAACAATTCTCGCTAAGATTTTTAATTCCTGTCTGAGGAAGAAGAAGATACCAGAAACATGGAACCACGCATGTATTATCCTTCTGCACAAGAAAGGTTCCAAAGAAGACTTGACTAACTACAGACCAATCAGCCTACTCCCAACAGTCTACAATATATTCACCAAAATACTCACTATGCCCCTTCAAAACCATCTTGATTCTGCTCAACCCAGAGAGCAAGCTGGATTTCGCAGCGGGTAGAACATGATGGACCACATCCAAGTTGTGAGAGAGGTAATCAGTCAGGCTAACGAGTGCGAATTACCTCTTATGTATGTGCTTCATCGACTACGAGAAAGCGTTTGATTCTGTCCGAACCTCGTCAGTGTTACGTGCACTTAAGAAACAAGGAGTAGAAAAACGTACATAACCTTGATCAAGAATATCTACGAAAATTCGACATCTGTCCTGCTGCATGAAGAAACGAGTGCCTTAAAACCGAAATGGGAATGAGACAAGCAGAAACTATGTCCCATAAGTTATTTACAGCAGCTCTAGAGGAAGTGGTAGGACAAAGGCATTAAGGTAAATGGATAACATCTGAGTCACCTGCGCTTTGCAGATGACATCATACTGTTCGCAGGGAGCCCAGAAGAGCTCCGTAGAAGAACTGAAGACCTTGAGCAAGCAAGCCGAGAAGTTGGACTTAAGATGAATCTTAATAAAACAAAGGTTATGTACAACTCGTTCACAAATTCTGAGAAGATACATATCAATGGAGCAGAACTCGGAGAAGTAACCAGCTATGTTTACTTAGGTCAACTCATCACTACTGATGGTTCGCTTCTTGGAGAAATCAACTGGAGAGTGAAGATGGCATGGAGTGCTTTTAGCAAGAATGCAAATATCCTTAAATCGAATATTCCAGTCTTCCTAAAAAGGATTCTGCCTGTTCTGACATATGACTATGAAACATGGACCATGAATGCCAGAATGAAACAGCGCCTGCAGACAACACAGAGGAACATGGAGAGATGCATGTTAGGGATCACCCGAAGAGACCGCAAGAGACACAACTGGGTAAGGAAGAAGACGATAGTCTGTGACATGAGGCTAAACATAAAAAATGCTTGCAGAATGCAAGCACACATTAACTAGTATATATATATATATATATATATATATATATATATATATATATATATATATATATCTCATCATCATCACCATCATAGGTAGTCTGTCTATTGACAGGTCCATGATTATTCATGGTTAAACTTGGTTGTCCATATATTCCTATTTTCCGCAGTTTTCTTCATGTCTTGATGGCTCTCTTTCCCTTTCAAGTCGTCTACTAGCTGAAACCTTTTCCTATCTCTTTCTCTTTTTACATCCAGTTTTCCTTCTAGCACTTCTTTAATCATGCCCTTTCTCCTCAGGTACTGCCCAATCCAGTTCGCCTTCCTCTTTCTGAGTCTGTATAATCGTTCGCTTCTCCCCATTTCTTCGTAGTACTTCCTCATTTTTCACCCTCTCTGTCCATTTTATCTTCAGCATTCTTCTCCATGTCCACATTTCGAAGCTTTCCAATTATTTAATATCATTTTTCCTTAGCGTCCATGTTTCTGCTCCGTACAAAGCTATACTCCAAACATAGCATTTTATTAACCACTTGCAGATTTCCTGCTTTATATTTCCCGTTAGTAGGAGTTTCTTTCTTCTGAAAGCGGCTTTTGCTTTTGTTATTCTAGTCCTGATTTCATCTGTACATTTTGCTTCTCTCGTTATGATGCTTCCAAGGTATTTATAATCTGAAACTTGTTCTAATGGCTTTCCTCCAATACTTATGTTCAAATTTTCTTCTTCTTTACTAGATATTCGCATAACCTTGGATTTTTCTGTATTAATTTCCATACCATATTTTCTACCTGATATCACTAGTCTATTTATCATTTTCTGGAGTGCCTTTTCCTTTCTTGCTAGAAGTACTTGATCATCCGCGTATTTCACTGTTCTTATAATCCTTCCTCCGATTTTGAAATCTCCCGTGCCTTCTAACGCTTCCTGCATTAGTCCCTCTCCATATATATTGAATAGAATCGGCGATAGACAGCAGCCCTGTCTTACTCCTCTACTGATATGTACTCTGCTGGTGTATGTATTCACCAACCTGACCTTTACTACTTGATTCACATATAGATTCCTGATCAGTCTCCTGTCTTTCCAGTCTACACCTATATCCTTTAATATCCTCATCAGCAGTATCCAATTTACTCTATCAAAGGCCTTCTGCCAGTCAACGAAACATACGCAGCAATCTTGACTGTACTCTATTGCCCTTTCTGAGATGATTCTCACTACACCGATAGCATCTCTGGTTCCACGTCCTTTTCTGAAGCTGAATTGATCTTCCCCTAGCATTTCTTCGGCCTTTTTATCTAGTCTTTTATTAAAAATCCTCGTGATGATCTTCGAAGTTTGTGACAGTAGGGATATCGTTCTGTAGTCCTTACACTGCATTGCCTTTGGCTTCTTGTTTAGAGGGAACGTTGTTACATCTAAGAAATCCTGAGGCCACTCTCCCGAGTCGTAAATCTTGTTAATCAGTTTCGTAATCACATTTAGTCCTTCCGATCCCATGACTTTAAGTACCTCTGCCGGTATTCCATCGCTGCCTGTAGTTTTTCCTTTCTTTAATTCCTGTATCGCCTTTTCTACTTCGCTTTTCATAATACTTGGTCCCAAGTTGTCCTATTCAATGCAATTCTCTTCTTCCAGTTCCATTTGTACCGATCCCGCCTGCTTTTTGTATAGTTCCTTAATGTATTCTTCCCATACCTGTGCTACATCCTTTGGTTCTGCGACTATTTTCCCATCTGTATTAATAATTCCTTTACCACAAATCCCATTAGACTTCTTATCTTCTAACTCCAGTGCCCTAGCGTACGTCACATCGTATCGTCCTAACTTCTCCATCTGTTGTATTTCCTCACATTATTCTTTTATCCAATTTTCCCTAGCTTCATCTGTTACCCTTCTCATTTCATTGTTTATGCGTCTATAGTTGGCTCTACCTTCTTCACTGTTAATGTTTTTCCATTTTCTTCTCTCATCCATTTTCTCCAGCATTTCCTTAGTGATCCATGGTTTTCGGATTTTCTTCTCTTGTTTCCCAATCTCTTTATTCAAGGTATATTTGATGCTGGCTTTCACTTCCTCCCGTTCTGTATCCACGATCTTCGGTTTGTTTTCCAAATTTCTAAGGTGATCTTCCAACTTCGTGCTGAAGGCATCTTTCTTCTCTTTCAGTTTTTCTAGGTCCCAAGTCTGTCTATCGCTTCTCGTTTTCCTTATTTGTTTCAGCTTTGTAGTTACATCGACTATTAGAAGGATGTGATCTGAATTAATGTCTGTTGCTGGTAATGTCTTAGCATTTTTGATGCTGTTCCTGAATCTTTGTTTTACTACGATGTAATCTATTTGGCATCTCATTCTATCTCCTGGGTTTTTCCATGTGTACAGCCTTCGTTTATGGTTTCTGAACCATGTATTAGTCACTACTAAGTCGTTATTAACAGAGAATTCTACCAGTTTTTCTCCTCCTCGGTTTCCTTTCCCAAGTCCGTATTGACCGACTACATTTTCTTCTTGTCCTTCACCAACTATGCTGTTCCAATCTCCCATTATTATGCAGTTTACCTTTCCTTTACCATCTTCTTTGTAAATGTCGTTAATTTGTTCATACATCTCCTCGATTTCTTCTTCTTCATGAGTGGATGTTGGCATATATACCTGGATTATCATCATGTCCACTGGGACTGCTTTTAGATTTATTGCCATCAACCTATCATTCGTTGCTGTTACTTTTGTCACGCTCTTCATCATATCTTCTCCAAGTACCAGAGCTACTCCCCTTGCCCCACTATGTCCTCCTGAGTAAACTACTGTGAATTCTTCCAAGTCCTTCTCCTTCCCATGTAGCTTCGCTCAGCCCTATGATATCAATCCTATTTCATCTCATTTATTCTTTCAGGTTCTCTAGCTTTCCTGCCTTCCTCATGGTTTTTACATTCCAAGTATCTAAGAGTAACTAACCTTCGACAAATGCTTTTCTCAAGGCAGTCCCCGTCCGGAGATCCGATTGTGGACTATTTTACCTACGGAATATTTTACCCTGAGAGAACTCATATTGTCCAACCATATAATCATTACTAGGGAATTTTAATGTGGTAGTTTCCCTCTTGCTTTCCACATCGCAGTACTGTAGCCGTTCAAATCGTCCCGATCACGCCTACAGCTCTATTGGATATAGACCCAGCCAACATCATATGTTTTCGGCACAATACCATACTGACAGTACTGCTGCCTACTGTCAGGCACAGATGATAGTTTTTTTTTGAAAAACCTCCATTCACAGGGTTTGAACCCCGGAACTTTGTAACGGAAAGCCGACACGCTAACCACTATACCACCACTGCATATATATATACATATGTACATATACATATATATGAAATGTGGTGATTAGGGTGAGTTGGGGGTTGCGGGGCTGTTGGAGTGTAGGTTAGGGATGCTGAGTGTGACTGCCTGTCGGATTTGGTCCCGGATCAGGTCCGGTGGGTATCCGCGATAGAGGATGCATTTCTTTTTGGTCTCATGATGTTTCTTGGGATCCATTCGATGACAATGGACATCCAACACTGGTCATTTCTTCTAGCAATGTGGCCCGCCCTCTGCCATTTTAGCACCTTCACTCTTCTAATCACGTCACAGACTCCAGCCTTGTTTCTTACCCAGTCGTTCCTCTTGCGGTCTCTTCGGGTGATCCCTAACATGCATCTCTCCATGTTCCTCTGTGTTGTCTGCAGGCGCTGTTTCATTCTGGCATTCATGGTCCATGTTTCATAGTCATATGTCAGAACAGGCAGAATCCTTTTTAGGAAGACTGGAATATTCGATTTAAGGATATTTGCATTCTTGCTAAAAGCACTCCATGCCATCTTCACTCTCCGGTTGATTTCTCCAAGAAGCGAACCATCAGTAGTGATGAGTTGACCTAAGTAAACATAGCTGGTTACTTCTCCGAGTTCTGCTCCGTTGATATGTATCTTCTCAGAATTTGTGAACGAGTTGTACATAACCTTTGTTTTATTAAGATTCATCTTAAGTCCAACTTCTCGGCTTGCTTGCTCAAGGTCTTCAGTTCTTCTACGGAGCTCTTCTGGGCTCCCTGCGAACAGTATGATATCATCTGCAAAGCGCAGGTGACTCAGATATTCTCCATTTACCTTTATGCCTTTCTCCTCCCAGTCTAGCGTTTTGAATACTTCCTCTAGAGCTGCTGTAAATAACGTAGAGGACATAGTATCTCCTTGTCTCACTCCCTTTTCGGCCTTAAAGGCTTCATGCAGCTGGACAGATGTTGTCGCATTTTTGTAGATATTCTTGATCAAGGTTATGTATGTTTCTTCTACTCCTTGTTTCTTTAGTGCACGTAACACCGACGAAGTTCGGACAGCGTCGAATGCTTTCTTGTAGTCTATAAAACACATACATAGAGGTAATTCATACTCATTAGTGCGACTGATTACCTCTCTCATGACTTGGATGTGGTCCATCGTGCTATACCCACTGCGAAATCCAGCTTGCTCTCTGGGTTGGGCAGAATCAAGATGGTTTTGAAGGTGCATAGTGAGTATTTTGGTGAATATATTGTAGACTGTTGGGAGTAGACTGATCGGTCTGTAGTTAGTCAAGTCTTCTTTGGAACCTTTCTTGTGCAGAAGGATAATACATGCGTGGTTCCATGTTTCTGGTATCTTCTTCTTCCTCAGACAGGAATTAAAAATCTTAGCGAGAATTGTTTCCGTATGATTCCCCATTGCTTTGAATACTTCGCTGTGATACCATCCATTCCAGATGCTTTTCCATTCTTCATACTTCTGATTGCCTGTCTCACCTCTTCCGGTGGAGAAAAACTGGTAGAATTCTCTGTTAATAACGACTTAGTAGTGACTAATACATGGTTCAGAAACCATAAACGAAGGCTGTACACATGGAAAAGCCCAGGAGATAGAATGAGATGCCAAATAGATTACATCCTAGTAAAACAAAGATTCAGGAACAGCATCAAAAATGCTAAGACATTACCAGCAGCAGACATTGATTCAGATCACATCCTTCTAATAGTCGATGTAACTACAAAGCTGAAACAAATAAGGAAAATGAGAAGCGATAGACAGACTTGGGACCTAGAAAAACTGAAAGAGAAGAAAGATGCCTTCAGCACGAAGTTGGAAGATCGCCTTAGAAATTTGAAAAACAAACCGAAGATCGTTGATACAGAATGGGAGGAAATGAAAGCCAGCATCAAAGATACCTTGATAAAGAGATTGGGAAACGAGAAGAAAATCAGAAAACCGTAGATCACTAAGGAAATGCGGAAGAAAATGGATGAGAGAAAGAAATGGAAAAACATTAACAGTGAAGAAGGTAGAGCCAACTATAGACGCATAAACAATGAAATGAGAAGGGTAACAGATGAAGCTAGGGAAAATTGGATAAAAGAATAATGTGAGGAAATACAACAGATGGAGAAGTTAGGACGATACGATATGACGTACGCTAGGGCACTGGAGTTAGAAGATAAGAAGTCTAATGGGATTCGTGGTAAAGGAATTATTAATACAGATGGGAAAATAGTCGCAGAACCAAAGGATGTAGCACAGGTATGGGAAGAATACATTAAGGAAATATACAAAAAGCAGGCGGGATCGGTACAAATGGAACTGGAAGAAGAGAATTGCATTGAATAGGACAACTTGGGACCAAGTATTATGAAAAGCGAAGTAGAAAAGGCGATACAGGAACTAAAGAAAGGAAAAACTACAGTCAGAGATGGAATACCGGTAGAGGTACTTAAAGTCATGGGATCGGAAGGACTAAAAGTGATTACAAAACTTATTATTATGTGTGTATGTGTGTGTGTATATAGGTATATACCATATCTGCTCGTGTAAGCCACACCCCCGTGTATCCCGTGCACCCCGGTTTTTGGGCCGGCTCTAGGGGAAAAAATTTATTTGAGCCGTAAAAGGGTTTTTTAAATCACCAATTCCTATTTCTCAAAAATACTACACTCAAGTTAAGCATCTTCACACTCCTACGTGACAAATTTATTGGATGATCTCTTTATATCGGTACTAGCAGAAATCTCCTCAATAGTCCTCTTTTGTTAAACACTTAACTGTTTTTGTCGTCATATTGGTTACCTTCGGCAGAAATCGCTCCGGAAGCGATCACCAATCATTCTGCTGTATGTAATTTTCCAGCCATATGGTCACTGATCGCTACCATAGCAGTCGTCATTTTTTTGGCGAACTAAAATTATGATCAGTGATCATTCAATGATCACCATGGCGGGCATGACTTTCATAGACATATCAGAGAATAAAGGAAGCATGCCGTATCTGAACATGGTAGACGTCGTCTGCTATGAGCACAAAAACCCCAACAACCCCAACTGGTCGCGCATGCGCCGTGGCCTCCGTGACAATTGCAGCAGAAGACTTCGTCGAGTTTGGGGAGCACCCATTAATAAATTTTAAACTCATTCAAAACTTTTATACAATGAACGAAAATGACTAAATACACCGAAATTTAGAAATAGAATAATAGATGCGGCATGGGTGCTAGCTTAACGTATATTTGTATACCGACACGAAATTTTGGGAAAAAAGGTATGCGGCAAATAAAAGAATTCGTGTAAGATGCGCACCCCCTTTTTTTCACAGGTGTTTTGGGAAAAAAGGTGTGCGGTTTACACGAGCAAATACAGTATGTATAGGTATATATAGGTATCTTTTAATACTTGCTTTAATGTAAGGATTAACCTCGCCCTACCTTTGACCTTTGTCAGCAGAAGTGAGACAACTGATATTATAGTGACACTGGGATGAAGTTGTGGGGTTGGAAGGGAAGGGAGCATGGAAAGGTTGGGTGTGAAGGTGTGGAGCTGGAAGGGAAGGGAGCGTGGAAAGGTCGGGGACTGGAGGATGCAGAAGGGGAGAGGAGAGGGTGGAAAGAAGAGAGTACTAACAGATGTTAAGGCCAACCTCGACTCCATCTTTCACAAAGCTGCAGAGGAACTCACGGTGAACAGAAATAGACTCATCCACTACCTTTCCCTTTTATGCACCTGGCACCTCTAACAAGGATTGCCTCTCCCCTTCATCTCAGCTGGTAAGTCCAACACACCTCCCCAGCCCCTCCTTTCCCGAAGACCATGCCTGGTTGACGTTTAGGGAATCCCAACACCACCCTCACTGCACACTCTCAACAGGCCCCTCTTTGTTTCAAACCGCTCACAGAGAAAATCCCTTTCCCGACAAACCCCCACCTCCTCAAGCACCCTAAACTCTTCCCAGCCAGATGACGCCCTGAATCTCTCATCCCATACCCTCTTCCCTGCCGAGAATGCACTTCTTTCATGCAGCCTTTCCTTCTGCCCCACTACCAAATTTGACCATTTTTCACTACTCGCTGATATACAAGCCTTTATTCACTCATTTAGCTTCAAGGTCGCCCCACCCAAATCCAACCCCTCAACTTCTCTCAACACAGTCCCACAATCCCTTTGCACCTTTAGACCCCCCTCCCAATATATCCCATCCTTTCTCTTTCCACCACCCCATCGAGCAAGCCGGCCGGGTTAGACTGGTAGTCAGTGCGCTTACCTTCTAATCCAAAGGTCGCAGGTTCCAATCCCGCTTCGGGCATGGATGTTGTGATGTCTATTGATTTTCTCTAAGAGAATTTGACGGTGCAAAATAACGTTAGCTGTTGATGCACCTAAAAACCTAATTACTACTACTACTACCCATCGAGCAATATTCCAACTATCTCACCCAAAGAGTCACCCAGCCTGTTTTCTCGACCTCCTTGACCACCATGACAATTTGATCAAAGCAGAAAGACACACCATCTCGATGCTTCAATGGAACCACGACATCATAATTCTTCCCGCAGACAAAGGGATGACCACGGTAGTAATGGACCAGTCCCATTACAACGATGAAGCTCTTTGCCAACTATCCAACCAAACCTTCTTTCTCCCTCTACCCTCCAACCCCACCGACTTCCACTCCTCGGAAATAGCCACATATCTGCAATCCATGGGAAAACAAGAAGGCCTTCTCAATTCCACCATCTCCCTTATGATTCCCAATAACCCCCGCAACCCAGCCATCTACCTTCTCTCAAAATTCCACAAACCAAATATCCCCATCAGGCCCATAGTCGCCAGCTGCAACTCTCTCACGGAACGCATCTCTGCCTTTGTGGACTCCCACCTACAACCCCTCGTATGTCAAATCCCATCTTTCGTCCAAGATACTAATCACTTTCTTCAATGCCTCAAATCTCTCCCCTCCCCCCTCCCACCTAACACAATATGACAACAATAGACGTCTGCTACCTTTGTGCAAACATCCCCCACCACGATGGACTGTCTGCCCTGACTAAATCCCTTGACTCACGACCACCCGATGCAAGACCCTCCTCCCATTTCCTAACGGAGCTGGCAGAAATGGTGCTCCACAAGAACAACTTTACCTTCTGAGGGCACCACTACCTACAGATAAAAGGTATGTGATGTGCTCTGGCATGGTGCCCTCATATGCCAACGTCTTCCTAGGTGAATGGGAGGAACATTTCCTCGACATACACTCCAGACCACTCATATTATGGAATGCCCGATTATGGAGGTACGAATGCACTATAAATACAAATTGCAACAAAAATTTTTTATATTTTTATTTGAGGGGTGATAAAAAATTATATGAAAAAACACCATGGCTGTAAATAGTAATAATAAGGTCACAATAACATGTGAATAATGTTTGATCAAAGGAAAAAACACTGATATTTGTAAAGCAAACCAGTGCACCATCACAGGAAAAACGTCTGAACTCGAGAAATAAAAGCAAGAAACTAAGCATTTTTACTGGTGAAGGCGAAAAACATGTGCCATTCCAGCCACTGAAAAGGAGGGGTCGTAAGGACAATAGTAAATGAATCCTGCCATAACACATATGGCTGTGACGTTTACAACATCATGTGTGAGTACTGCTGGGCTAAATAAATACTATTTTCTAATTTAAAAATTTATTAAAACTGGAAATATAGTTTTTTTTATTTTGAGTGTTCCCATCTTCTGTGGTCAGCTAACTGGGAACTTGTGTGATATTATAAAAGACATGCTCACCCTAAGAATTCCTCGCAGGAGGCCAAATGGAGCAAGAAGTGATCGATGAAGAAGCAAGCGTGACCTGGCTGGGTAAGCTGCCGATGGAAGGTCTTCCAGAACTGTCTGTATCCTTCTCCTCCACCAAGCATCCCTGTCGTCTTCATCCTCTCCTCCCTCATATACTCCCACATCCCCATGTTCTGTTAACATAGTACCATCTGGAGACAGTTCTCCTGGTTGTGAGACACTCCTTGCTTCATCGTCATCAATCCCCTCTTCTTCAGCAATGCCTACTCCTTTTTCCCCATCTTGTAATGTACTTGACGCCTCTCTTTCTGCTGTAGGAAGTATGGTGCTGGAGGAAATCTTCCTTCCAATTACTTCACTTGGATCTCCTATGCTTGACCCACTTGGAGAAGACAATAAAAGTAAAATAGATGCTATTTTATTGTGATAGTGCTTCCATTATCATTAACATATGATAATTACTTCTTTGGGCTTTTTAATAATCTATTGTCAACTACTGTATGATACAGAAATATAAGTTGGGACTTATATGTACATATAGTAATTTTATCCTATGCACACATTCTATGACATTAATTAATCAAATAAAAATAACTAATATCTGTATATTATTTATTAGATACTAAAAATCTTGAAAGTAAGCTTATATTCTTAGAACAATAGTTACTAAAATAAGAGAAATGGAAAGAAAAAAGAATGATTTGCCATAAAATAATTCAAAAGAGAAAATTTTCAATGAAATTACCACAATCCTTTACTTGTTATATTAATCGGTTTAAGCTTAAAACTCTAGCTATAATCAAATGAAGAATTTATGAAGGGAATAGGAAATGGTGTTAATTACTTTACCAACACCAAAAGGACTATATCTTGAATTTTCTACCAGTGAGCAAATAGAAGTAAGTTTCTTTGAACCCAGCATTTATTGCATCCTGCTCACTTTCCTTTATCGATAAAATTATTGAAAACAATAAAAGATTATGTGATTTTTGAAGGCTAAGAGAAACTTTCAAACCTAATATGCAATTCATTCTACCATTCTAAATTTTTTTAAAGCTGCTTTTCTTTATCAGCATTCTCTATGCATCTTTTTGATGTTGACAGAAATGTATAGGGTACCAAATACCAAAATAAAGCATTAAATTATTTGAATAGTCAATAAATATAAATATAACAATTTAATTTAAGTTAAAGATGATATACTCATCCAAGATATAAATGAAACTTTGCTAGTAGATGTAAAAGATGGAGAGTTAATATATTAGGCAGGGTTATTTGAGCTATCAGGAGTAAATACTACAAATAATCTTCACCGATATATTTTAGTAAGTATGTCTGTCTGTACATTTACGCACGCTCACATTTCTTAACCGATTCCGACCAAATTTGGCATGACAGTAGGGGGCACCAAAGGGAAGGTTAATGCATTGTTTTAGTGTCTGTCTGTTTGTTTCAAAATGATGGTCAATTTTTTGTCTGTTCCTTAATGAACACCCATAATCAACCTATTCTGACCAAATTTGGCATGATTGTAGCAGACACAAAGTGGAATGCCAACGTGGGGTTTAAGTGTGTCTGACTGCTTGATTCAAAATGGCGGCCTATTGTCTGTCTCTTCCTTTATGCACGCCCACATTTCTGAACCAATTCTGACCAAATTTGGTACAATTATAGGGGAGAGCAAGAGAATGGTCAGCATGCGATTTAGCTTCCATTTGCCTGTTTGATTGAAAATTGTGACCAATTAAACATTAAATGCTTCTTTCGACCAACACAACCCAACGATTTTTTGATATACTATGTTCATAGAGTCAGAGACATGACTGCAAAATATAGTAAGCATAGGCTATGCACTGAGCAAAGGTACAGAGGCTTTACCTTCCCCTCTACTTTCTGTCAACCATGGAAAATTTAAAATGGAAAGGATGATTTTACTTAGGAAATTGGTACAGTTTCAGTATTGAAATTGGACTGATTTGTCCAATACAGTAGACTCCTGATTATCCGGGGGCGGATTAACCGGGGTCTAAATTTCAATTAAAAAAATTACTGTACCGTACTGTGGGCGTGGCCTAAGCTTGAGTGTCTGTGCTTGTGCATAAATATATATTCTTGATATGGAAATCCAGCAGGCAGAGATTCACAACATATGTAGTCTATTTATAAACACAGCACACAAACAAAAGAAAGACGAACACAAAACATGCGAAATTTTCAGATAAGCCGTCTTCAGCACAGTAAGGTATGAATGTGTAATAGAGAGGTGAGAGGGGAAGGGATAAGAGGGAAGGATGGATAGGGGAAGGGAGGAGGAGTTAAGGGAATGGAGGCGGAGGTAATGATATTTAAATTTAGGTAATTGGAATGGGTGGTAAGAGGGGATATGTTAGAATAGGAGGAGAAAGGAAGCAGATATAATGATAGAATAGCAAATCAAAATGAGATAAACTGACAATGTAGACAGTTAAATGAATTTCATCTACGTGTTTGTGTGTGATGCTGTACAGCATGTGCAGTGTCCTCTGTACAAGGAACGTGATCGTTTGTAGTTTTATTCCAAGTATTTTTTATTTTGCTTATTTCTAAAGTTATAAATTTACCCATCATGTTCAAAAGAAAAAGGACTGTTCTTGCCATAGACAAAACGTGTAGTTCCATTGAAATCCCGAAGTTGAATATTTTGTGATCACAATACTTTCCCATACTACGTATGGAGAAAGTAAAAAAATCTGATGTGGCCAACACATGACTTTCTCCATATTTGAGTTACAGAGAGTTGGATAGGCACAGAGAATTAGATAGGTACAGAGAGTTGGCTAATCTCGGATATTCACGACCGTGAAATTTTCTCCTTACGATATATTATTCATAGACGGGATAGGACAAATAGGAGCAGTGGAGGGGTGTTTATAGGAGTGAATAATACACTAATAAGTTCTTCGGTCAAGTTTACTGAAAACAATATTAAAAGCACTTGGTGTACTATAAACAGTGAAGGTTTGGGAAACATTCAGGTATGTGTATATTATAGGCCGCCAGCTTCAAACGCAGAAGAAATATACAATCTAGAGGCTCAAATAAACTCACTAAAGAAGAAGAATAGTAAAAGCATTATCATAGTAGGAGGAGACTTCAATCTACTCTCGATAAATTGGCAGAGATGTAGCTTCATACCATCCAGTAGGAATCACGAGTCATGCGAAGCGCTAATAGACATCTTCAATAAACATTCCCTTATCCAGGTAGTCAAAAAACCTACGAGAGCGAACAATATATTAGATTTACTAGCAGTTAACATCTCCGAGTGTGTTTCCGAAGTAACTGTTGAAGAAGGAATCAGTGATCACCAAGCAGTTCGAGTACTTTTGGATATAGCTGTCGCAAAATATCGCAAGCCTAAGCAAAAAGTGTACATGTATAAAAATGCTAACTTTGAGGATTTCAAAGAGAAACTCATCAAGGATTACAGCAATTTCAGCAAATCGACAAGCACAAAAAACGTTGAGGAAACTTGGAAAGCATCCCTATCAGAAATTAGAATGGGTATTAATACGTATATACCAACTAAATTTATTAGCGATAATGGGGAACCAAGGTGGTATAATCGCCAGGTTAAGTGTGCCCTCAGACATCAAAGAAAGCTTCACTCCAAATTTAAACACATCAATAACTGTAAGTCACAGGAGGAAGTAATTTCAGTTTCCCTAAAAGGTTATGCGCAAAGCACTAATGAACTTCAAGAAAAAGACTCTTAGTGAACAATTAAGTAAAAATCCCAAATGCTTTTGGTCATATGTTAGAGAAGTTCAAAGTCGACGCCCAACCGTAGCCCCATTAATAAACGACCAAGGAGAGGTAGTTAGCGATAGCACAAATAAAGGAAATTCGTTAAACTTATTTTTTCAGAGGGTATTTACTACCGAAGACGTGAGAACGAAGGTCGTGGCGCCCGAACCAGGCAGGGAAATAATGAACGATATAGTCATATTAGCAAAAGGGATAGCTCAACAGCTTAAAAATATCAAGTCAAATAAATCTCCGGGTCCAGAAGAGACACCAGCTAGAGTATTCAAAGAGTTAGCACTGGAAATAGCACTTTATCTCAAAATAGTTTTCAGTAAGTCACTTAGTCATGCCGTCGTACCTAAGGAATGGAAATTAGCCTTTATAACCCCGTTACACAAAGGTGGGAAAAAAGACGACAGAGAAAATTACAGGCCAATTTCGCTTACCTCCCTATCTTGCAAGGTTCTCGAGCACATTATCGTTAGCTCCGTGATGGACTTCTTAGATAGTCAGAACTTGCTAAGTAAATATCAGCATGGCTTCAGGAAGACCAGATCCTGTGAAACACAGCTCGCTCTGTTCATTCACGATATACTAAGATCAGGAAACCGTAAGACTCAGTTAGATGCGGTTTTCCTCGACTTCAAGAAGGCTTTCAATAAAGTCCCGCACAGTAAGTTAGTGAAGAAATTAAATGACTGTGGAATAAATCAAAAGATAATCGAGTGGATCAGGGACTTCCTTAATGACCGTGAACAAATAGTAGTTATAGATGGATTTAAATCAGATTCAGTCAGCGAAGCCTCAGGCATCCCACAGGGAAGTGTAATCGGCCCCCTACTATTCCTTTTATATATAAACGACTTAGATAAGTAAAATCAAGTTATTCGCGGATGATACAATAGTTTACAGAGAGATTAACAGTCCTAATGATCAATTATTACTTTCTGATGACTTTAATGGTGTGGTGTAAAGAGTGGCAGTTACAATTGAACTTAGGAAAGTGTTCCTTTATGAGATTCTGGGGAAACAAAAACACTGACACGACGAATTACACTGTTGAAGGCGTCCAGCTAAAACTAGGCGATTCCGTCAAATACTTAGGCGTTACTTTAACAAGCAACCTCTCATGGGATATGCACATACGAAATATATGCGGGAAGGCTAAACAGAAACTAGGATTCATCAAATGCATAGTAGGTAAAAGTGAGGAAAAAGTCAAAGAGACATGTTACTTCTCGTTAGTAAGACCGCTATCAGAGTACACATCGAGCATATGGGATCCGTACGAGAAAGGATCGATCTCAGAGCTAGAAAGAGTGCAGCGAAAAGTCGCTAGATTCGTCAAAAATTGTTACGAAAGAAATAAAAGTGTTACAGGCTTGATACAGGACTTAGGATGGGAATCACTAACTGAGCGCCGATCACGCTCTAGGTTAAAACTTCTTGAAAGATTTAGAATACATATATTCTCCAGCGATGTCGAAGAAATAATAAGAGCGCCAACTTATATTGGTAGAATAGACCATCCTCGTAAAATAAGAGAGATAGCCTATAGGACTGAGAGGTATAAAGGCTCGTTTTTCCCTAGAACGATAGCTGAGCAGAACAGAAGTTACGAAAAGAAATCAGTTGACGTAGAGTGATACTATACATTATTATGCGCTTTACCTTGGTGCTATTGCACCCCCTGCCACACACCATTGCGGTGGCTTGCAGGGTGAACTGTAGATATAGATATACCTGACTTAAAGATAGGTCGGATGATGGATGTCTTCAAGTTATTGTTCAGGGTACCATTGTCAATACTAATATTTATCCAATGAGATAGTACTTTTGAGATATCTTGATTGCCTAGTAAATCAGTTAATCTTATACTGTCAATGCCAGGAGATTTTTTATTAAGGTAATTTAAGATCCTGTTAACATCAGCTGAGGTTGCCTCAGGTAGAAAAAGGCTATTAGAAGTAGGTTTTTTAATTTTATTTAACAGTTCAATGCCACAGTTTAATTTTAAATCCTCAATATTTTTAGTAAATTGGTATGCAAATTTGTTGGGTAAATCGTCTAGGTTGAGCTTAGATCCAATATTCTTTAATATTATATCATCATTGGTTGATTTAGGAATATCTGTGATGGTATTATCTCCCATATCTTTTTCATATTCCCTTTATATTTTATAAATTCATTATTATAATGAAATGATTTAGCTCACTTGATTTTATAATTTAGTAAATTTCTAAAAGTTTTATATTTTTTATGTTTACTGAGGTTCAAGGGATTAGATTTCCATATCCTAAATAACCTGTCTCTTTCATTTATTAGATCAAGGAAATCATCAGTCATCCAACATTTATTAGTCCGGTATTTTCTATCGCATATGTTGCTATAAGCTTCCTTGAATTTCAATAGGTAGGTAGGATTGGGATTTTGTAGGTGCGTCGACAGCTAAGGTCATTTAGCACCTTTGAATTTCAAGTAAATATCATTAGGGTCAGTATCTTTAAGCAAAGGCTCCCAGTCAAAATCAGCTAATTTCCTTTTTATTTCTTTGCTGTTAAATTTCAAGATATGATCTGAATCTTTATGATTATATTGGGCAGCATTTCTACTGCTGTATATTATACCAGTTAAATAATGGTCAGATATCTTATTTTCAAAGTCATACTTGTTAGATTATTTGTATGTCCCTTGTAAATTATATGATCTATGCATGATCCTTTCCATATTCCTCCAATAATCGCTTCTCTTGTGTTGTCCTTTAAACATTCAATTAAACCATTTTCTGCCAGCACATTTTTATTGCGAATGGTACTTAACTGTTTTTAGCATTTTGTATTTATGTTAATATCTCCTATCATAAGTAAATTATTATTATTATGTTTAATTAAGAATCTATCAAGGCTTGTGATGAATTTTTTAATATTACTGTTGGGTGGTCTATATATGCATATCATTAATACATTTAGTGACTTACTATTAAGACGGCTTATAATTGAATCACATTTGTCAATTTCTTTGGTTATAATTTCAAATTTGGATCTTATTGGAGACAAAACATAAGATTCCCCCACCCTTTCATTCAGGTCTACATTTTACCGACTGAGTGAAACCTTCTAAATTATACAAATTTGTTTCATAATTCTTTAAATTAATCTCAGTCAAAACAGTGGCTGGTACTGATATTTTCTCCATTAATTGAGTATGAATTAATGAAAATTCATCCCAGTTTCTTCTGACAAACCTTATATTTACATGATATACCAATTGACTGTTACTAGTGTCAGATGGAAATTCATTAACAGTGTTTATGCTGAATGAAGAGACTTTTTCTAAATCATATGACATCAAAACAACCCATAATATGGTAGAGACAAATAAAGTCAGGTAATGTCAAGAGAGAGCACTATCGGATTTTTAACAAAGATCATTTCTATTACTTATTCTAATAGCCTTACTGTTGTCATCTTTCTTTATAAAAATTTTACCCCCTTTTGTCCATACAAAATTTATATTTCTGTCTTTACAAAAATCCTTTGTTTCCCAGAATAATTTTGAATTGTATGGGGTGAGTGTAGAAAATAATCCTAAATTATAAAGGGAAACATAAATCTTGAGGAAAAACTTAAAATGATTCAGTGTTTTGAACAGGATGAGCATCAGAGAAATATTGCACGTAAGTTTAACTTCACAACTTCTACAATTCATACAATTTTGTTAAATAAAGACAAAATAAAAAGTTCCATTGAACCAGCCGGTGTAGTAACTGTGAAGAAACTCACACAGTCACTTATTGTTAGTAATATGCTTGAAAAAAATGGAGAAACTACTAGTGTTGTGGATTGATTCTAAGCGTTCTAATAAACACATACCCCTTAGTCAAGCAATAATTTGCATTAAAGCACTTTCCCTGTTTGAATGTGTAAAGCAAGAAGAGGTTGGAGATTCTTCAGAAACATTTCATGCCAGTTCTGACTGGTTTCAATATTTTAAACGTTGCGCAAATGTACATAGCGTTCGTTTTACAGGTGAATCAGCAAGCGCTGATAAAGATGCAGCTATAAAGTTTCCTGACGAATTTCAATCAATTATTGAAAATGGTGTATACCCCCACACATACATACAATAAGTAATTTAGGTACTATCTCGATAATACGGCCACGCCTACATAATTCCACGTTTCTCCGCTAGATGGCATTTCCACTTTTCACCGATATGGCGCACTGTTTGAATGACTCTTCTGGAAAAAGGCATTTCTAACGTCGTGACCCGTGCTGAATTGTATTTACCTTTCAAGGGAGATGCGCGGGGATAATTACTATTAAATACATAAAAATGTAACATTAGCGAACATTGCAATTTCGCGAACTGATGACTACTAAGTACATGTTATAATTGGTTAGTTTAGCGCAAACACCATTCGGAACGTATCCTTTGTGCTAAACGAGGCATGACTGTATAAGTAATAGTCTTTATTGATAATGGGTTCCCTTTTAATTGTTATTCATCATTTGAATTATATAATCAGTTATAATGTTACCAAAAATGTATATTAGTTAAGGATTTTTTATAAATTTTCAAAATCCCCGGCATTTTCAAAAATCCAGCAAATGTTACTCCCTGAGGTTGTCGGGTTTATGAGGTTCTACTGTATATATTAGACACGTTTTACTAAGTTTTTTAAATGAAGCATATACAGTAAAACCTCTACCGTACAAACTCCCTTAGCAACAAGAACTCCATATAACGAAAATTATTGCCGGTCCCGAAAAATGCACTTATTAAACTATATAGAAAACCTCTTTATTACGAACAAAAGTATTGTGATCATGAAAAAAATTGACTTCAAGATTTCAACGGAAATACATGTTTTGAGGTCCCTAGAACACGTTTAGACTATTTTCGGAATGGTCTGTGTGTGTGCATGTGATTGTGGGCGCTCTAAGTCAAAAAATACATTCCATATCGTTACCAAACTTCATATATAACACTTTAGCATTAGCGCAAAGAACTGATTAGTTTTTGTACAATACAGGTTAACCGGAAGTCGAGGTTTATTCAATACCCGATTTGGTTTTTGCAATATTTCTCCGATAATACGTCATTATTGTATACATTGACCATTACAATAAATGTAGAAAATATAATTTCCTACATCTTTTATTTTAAACAATTTTCCATAGCAGTTATTGTTTAGGAATTATTACTTTCTCCATACGAAGTAATGGGCAAGTATTGTGATCACAAAAAAAATCGACTTTGAGATTTCAACGGAAATACACGTTTTGAGGTCCCTAGAACACTTTTAGACTATTTTCGGAATGATGTATGTGTGTGTGTGCATGTGCGCGTGCGTGTGTGTGCATGTGTGTGTGCACGCCCATGTGTGTATGTGATTGTGGGCAATCTAACTCAAAAAGTACTTGCCATATCGTTACCAAATTTCATATATAACACTTTAGCCTGAGCACAAAGAACTGATTAGTTTTTGGACAATAACGGTTAACCGGAAGTCGAGGTTTATTCGAAGGCCGATTCGGTATTTGCTATATTTCTCCTTTAAAACATCGTTATGATATATACAATTCTATGCAAATGTTATAGATAATGTAATTTCCTACAACTTTCATTTGAAATTATATTCTATAGCAGTTATTGTTTAGGAGTTATTTGTAAATAGCCGGTTTTTCAGTTTCTGTCAATTATCTCCTTTAAAACGTCCTTATTGGTAATCTTCGTTAGGTTCAACGTTGTAGAGAATAATATTTCTTCCAGGTTTTGTTTGAAATGAAGTTTCATAGAACCATCCATTTCGGAGATATTCAACTTTTTTCGTAATTTTCAGTATACAGCGCCAATACCATGTAGCGGTGAATTCCGTAAACACGTTCAAGATATACGTAATTTACGGCAGTAAGGAAGACTGTATTCTTTTACGATACAAAATGATAATTTTGCTTCATAATGCTATTCATAATAATTTAAATATCTATACCCCAAAAGTACTATCTCATTGGATAAATATTAGTATTGACAATGGTACCCTGAACAATAACTTGAAGACATCCATCATCCGACCTATCTTTAAGTCAGGTATATCTATATCTACAGTTCACCCTGCAAGCCACCGCAATGGTGTGTGGCAGGGGGTGCAATAGCACCAAGGTAAAGCGCATAATAATGTATAGTATCACTCTACGTCAACTGATTTCTTTTCGTAACTTCTGTTCTGCTCAGCTATCGTTCTAGGGAAAAACGAGCCTTTATACCTCTCAGTCCTATAGGCTATCTCTCTTATTTTACGAGGATGGTCTATTCTACCAATATAAGTTGGCGCTCTTATTATTTCTTCGACATCGCTGGAGAATATATGTATTCTAAATCTTTCAAGAAGTTTTAACCTAGAGCGTGATCGGCGCTCAGTTAGTGATTCCCATCCTAAGTCCTGTATCAAGCCTGTAACACTTTTATTTCTTTCGTAACAATTTTTGACGAATCTAGCGACTTTTCGCTGTACTCTTTCTAGCTCTGAGATCGATCCTTTCTCGTACGGATCCCATATGCTCGATGTGTACTCTGATAGCGGTCTTACTAACGAGAAGTAACATGTCTCTTTGACTTTTTCCTCACTTTTACCTACTATGCATTTGATGAATCCTAGTTTCTGTTTAGCCTTCCCGCATATATTTCGTATGTGCATATCCCATGAGAGGTTGCTTGTTAAAGTAACGCCTAAGTATTTGACGGAATCGCCTAGTTTTAGCTGGACGCCTTCAACAGTGTAATTCGTCGTGTCAGTGTTTTTGTTTCCCCAGAATCTCATAAAGGAACACTTTCCTAAGTTCAATTGTAACTGCCACTCTTTACACCACACCATTAAAGTCATCAGAAAGTAATAATTGATCATTAGGACTGTTAATCTCTCTGTAAACTATTGTATCATCCGCGAATAACTTGATTTTACTTATCTAAGTCGTTTATATATAAAAGGAATAGTAGGGGGCCGATTACACTTCCCTGTGGGATGCCTGAGGCTTCGCTGACTGAATCTGATTTAAATCCATCTATAACTACTATTTGTTCACGGTCATTAAGGAAGTCCCTGATCCACTCGATTATCTTTTGATTTATTCCACAGTCATTTAATTTCTTCACTAACTTACTGTGCGGGACTTTATTGAAAGCCTTCTTGAAGTCGAGGAAAACCGCATCTAACTGAGTCTTACGGTCTCCTGATCTCCTGTAGTCGTCATGATCTTAATTACTATAGGTCAATTGCAATCTTACCAACATTCGATAAAGTAATCGAAAAATTTGTATCTGATATCCTTAATTACATAATAAAATACAACTTAGTTACTAATTGTAAATATGGCTTCTTGCCCAATAAAAGTACCAAAATACTATTAGAAGAATTTTCTGATTTCGTACGGGAGAATTTAACCAAGAATAATGAGGTACTTGTAATTTTCATAGATTATTAGAAAGCTTTCAACACAATTAATATGAACCAACTAACTCAAAAATTCAACAACATAGTTAAAATAAGAGGTAAAATCTTAACATGGTTAGAAAACCATCTATCAGAAAGAAAATTAATAGTTAAAATAAAAAACAATTACAGCTTGGATGTTAATAACAGTACTGGTGTACCACAGGGATCTATATTAGGCCCATTATTGTTCCTTTTATATGTGAATGATTTACCAGATTATATTAACAATTAATAAAATGAAGAACTCACGAGACAGGGTGAAGACAATGAATAAAATTGGAAAAATACCTCCAAATCACTGTAAAGGCGGTAATTATGTGCGAAGGCACAGAAGACTCGCAGGATCACTTAGGACGTGCGTTTCAACAGCAACGCTGTCATCTTCAGCAATGTCAAAGTATGTAAGGTTAGGCGGAGTATTTATACTATTGTTGACCGTTAGAGAAGTAGGGGAGGGGAAAGGTGTATCGATCGTTAACTGAAATAAAGGGGAGTGGGGGATAGGGCCAGCGTCGTTATTCATTATCTTGTTTTGGTTATGGCGTATGTAAAGGCCTTCATAGGCATGTAGTTTGTTTTTGTTGGTGACCGTTTTTAGAAGTTTTAAATTTTCGGTTGTGATAGGATGATGGCAGGTGTTGATATGAGATGCCACACTGGACTTGTCTATTCTGTTGTTTCAGTAATGGGCTGTGTTCTTTGAAACGTGTTTCTAATTTCCTTTTCGTTTGTCCAATATAAATTTAGTCACACTTTTCACATTTGATTTGGTATATGGCTGATTTCTTATGGGGGGGTATGCTGTCTTTAGGGATTTTAATGAGACTGGACAATTTATTTTCATTACCAAAAACTGTGTGTAATCCTATTTCGGAGAAGATTTTGTGAAGTTTTTTGGTAGCATAAGGGTAGTAATGTAGCTTCATAAATTTTTCGGTATTGGTGCCTTTGTTGTTGAGTGTTGTGCAGTTTCTAAGGTTCATTCTGTGTTGATGTTTTTTTAACATTTACGGCCTACCAAAATTACACAAACCTAACATTCCTTTAAGACCTATAGTTTCAGAAATCAATGCTCCCACATACAATTCAGCCCATTGGCTCAACAATGAATTTAAACAAATGCAATTTCCAAATGATTCACGCATCAAAAACTCGACAGATTTCATCAACAAAGTAGCAAACGTAATTCTTTCAGACAACAAAATATTGGTATCGTTTGACGTAAAATCTTTATTTCCTAGTGTCCCCAGAAAAAACACAATAGAATTTCTAAAAAACTCACTACTAGAAAAAAACCTTCCTGGTCCGATTGTGGATGAATACATCCGCCTAACTTCCCTCTGTATGCAACAAACATATTTTCAGGTCAACAACTCTTTTTATCAACAGAAAGAAGGCATAACCATGGGCAACCCTTTATCTCCCTTATTAGCAGAAATCTTTATGACTAATTTCGAACGCATTTGTAAGAACACCTTTCCGTACTTTTCTAAAGTTTGGCTCAGATATGTAGATGACATCTTCACTATCTTCGACACATTGAAAGGAAACATTGTAGAATTCTTAAACTTGTTAACAAGCAGTTTGACACCATTAAATTCACACATGAAACAGAAAATAAAAAATCTCTACCTTTCCTAGACATTCTTCTAACTAGGAAAAACAACAAATTACATTTCAACATTTACAGAAAACCTACACATACCAACACATACATCCACATGAGTTCTCACCATTACATTTCACAAAAACTAGCACCTTTTCATTCCATGATCCATCGATTACTCAACACACCACTATCAAATACAAATTTCTCCAAAGAATTATCCTATATAAAACACATAGTCATTCAGAACTCATTCAGAAAATGTTAAAAAAACATCAACACAGAATGAACCTTAGAAACAGCATAACACTCAACAACAGACACCAATACCAAAAAATTTATGAAGCTACATTACTACCCTTATGCTACCAAAAAACTTCACAAAATCTTCTCCGAAATAGGATTACACACAGTTTTTGTTAATGAAAATAAATTGTCCAATCTCATTAAAAACCCTAAAGACAGCTTACCCTCCCATAAGAAATCAGCCATATACCAAATCAAATGTGAAAAGTGTGACTAAATTTATATTGGACAAACGAAAAGGAAATTAGAAACACGTTTCAAAGAACACAGCCCATTACTGAAACAACAGAATAGACAAGTCCAGTGTGGCATCTCATATCAATACCTGCCATCATCCTATCACAACCGAAAATTTAAAACTTCTAAAAACGGTCACCAACGAAAACAAACTACATGCCTATGAAGGCCTTTACATACACCATAACCAAAACAAGATAATGAATAACAACGCTGGCCCTATCCCCCACCCCCCTTTATTTCAGTTAACGATCGATACACCTTTCCCCTCCCCTACTTCTCTAACGGTCAACAATAGTATAAATACTCCGCCTAACCTTACACACTTTGACATTGCTGAAGATGACAGCGTTGCTGTTGAAACGCGCGTCCTAAGTGATCCTGCGAGTCTTCTGTGCCTTCGCACATAAGTACCGCCTTTACGGTGATTTGGAGGTATTTTTCCAATTTTATTCATATTAACAATTGTCAAATTTTTCTGTATGCTGATGATATAGCTCGTTTCAACACAAAAAAATCTTAGCCATGCCCGAAGTATGCTACAAGAGGATTTTAATAAGTTGCAGTTGTGGAATCATGACTCATAAATGAAAGTAAGACATATCTAATGTATATAAAAAATAAAAAATCTACTTATGTCAAGGTAAATGCTCATATACATAGTCATTTATGTTTACACAATCAGATGATAGATTGCCAATGTCCTCAACTTCAGCAAATATCAACCTTTAAGTATGTTGGGTTGTATATAGATGAATATTTCTATTTTGATGAACTCATACAGAAATTAAATAATAAGTTACGAAAATGTGTCTATCAATTTCATCACATCCATGATTTACTGCCTGGAAATACTAAAAGAATGCTTTATTTTGCACTAGTAGAATCATTGTTAAGATATGGACTGACTGTATGGGGTAACTCTAACAAAACCTTAATGCAAGTACTATTTAAAACCCAAGACAGAATCATTAAATATGTACAAGCTAAAGAAAAAACAAATGATAAAAGAGCTAATTACGTGGATAATAAAATACTGCCCCTAAATTCACTATATAAATATACTTGCATACTGATTATAGATAATATATTGTCAAATAAGTATAAGGTAAAAAGGGTCCCAATTAACTCCACAGTTCTAAGAGCACCTATAGAATACACTATTCCTAAATACAATAACTGGATGGTATGAGAACTTTAAAATATGAGGTTACAAATATTTTCTGTAAACTACCCAAGGATATATTATTATCCCTAACTACATTATCAGCCATGAAAAAGAAGACGAAAGTTTTTACTTATTTTATACGATATTTCTTGTGCACAAGGTATATAATGTACAATTTATAACTTTTATAATGTATTTCATTTACATTACTGCCACTGGCTATGTAATTCTTACAATTAATGACAATGTTTATTATTTTTGTAAATGGCATCTCCAGATAAGCCCCTGGCTTTGGAGGACCAAGTCAGTATGTATGTAACCATATGTGAAATTATGCAATGCAATAAAGATATATATTACTTTGACTGCCTTTACTCAATTTTCTCCTTTCTGCCTTCGTTTTTTCCCTCTGAACCGGCCCAAAAATAGGAGTCTGCGGGTTACATGAGTAAATGCAGTATTAAACATAACACCGCAAATATGTCACTGGAACTGATTATGTGAAAACAGCTTTCCTTTATATTTTTAGGCAAACAAAAGCCAGCAAAAATGCGTACCATGAACAGTATTTTCATTTTGCAGTACGTACCATACATACAGTATTTATTTTATTAAAAAATAAATAAAAATGTATACCACGGGATACCAATAAAATTGTGCTATATTGAAATTGCACTAAACAAACATGCACCAAACAAGGCATGACTGTACATGCACTAAAACAAGGAATAATATAAGGACCATTAAGAAGTAAATAATGATGTGAAATCAACCGTATATCTAATACACATTAACAACATTATTTTAATCACATTACTCTGAGAATTTTTTTAAACATATCAGACAAAGTAGCTTGCTTCATGCATTTTGATTTTTCCTTCATAAGTTTATCTTGTATTCGATACAAACACGTAATCTCTTTAAAATCAATACAAGAGCGTTGTTCTAAATTAGATATTGTATTTGTGACCAACTGTATATGGCAATCTATTGAAGGTTTGCCCTTAACTATCTCTTCATCATCGTCACTTTCATTTTCTTCATCTTTTTCATGCTCAGGTTTCAAAACCATGTCCACTATTTCACATCAGTTAGCTGAAGTATGACAGGCGCATCAATGTCGACATCAACCATGTTTTCAATGTCATCTTCTGCCACAATTTTTGCTATTGTGAAAAATTTTCGCTTGCTGAATCAGCATTAGGCCTGAAATAGGTACACCTTCATTTCTTCGCTGACGAAACCACTCAAACAATACCTTATCAACAATATTTACCTGGGACGTGTAGTGTTTTATGGCTACACATAGGTTTAGGTTTAACACCCTCTGCATAAAATTTCAATATTTCCATTTTTTTAGTCACACACGCAGGAACTACCAATGCCATATTCTTCGCAAAGTCAATTCACTGAAGTATCTTTTTCGTGTTTTCTTAGTAATTCCACTTTTTTCAATTGTGAGATTTTTCTGTTTACGTTTCTAACACCATGCGTGGAAGGGTTTTCTTCTTTTTAAGCCATGTCATAATAAAATTTAACAAAAGTACTGATTACATTAATGAAAAACGATTGCTGTTGCCCCGTATCTAATCATGTGGTTCTAATGAGGCAGATGAACCAATGAAAATAAATAAGCATATGTCATTTAAAGTAATTTCTCGAGTATTAAGATTTTTTATATTCAACTTTCAAAAAAGTGCCAAGTTTTGGAGAATTCCGGGATTTTGAATGCGGGGTTTATGAGGTTCTACTCTATATAGCCGAACCAAGACGATCTTTTTTTCCAAATTTCTGCCTGTGAAAATCGAGGGGTCTTAAATTCGAATACATAGTTGGATTGCGTGTTTAATCGAAGTTTTTAGAATGAATGGAACATAAGATAAACCAATTCACATAAACAAATTAAATAGTATAAAACAATGAAATAAACAATAATAAAAGCAAAAAAACATAAATAATTATAATACCGCATTAACTCGCGTTATTTACCCACTTTTTACCTACCTATACTTAAGGTTCTCAGGCGTCCTGGAAAACCGGGATTATCCCGGTTTTTAGACCTACGTCCCGGTGTCCCGAGAGGGTCTGTTTGTCCCGGATTTACGAATTTCAATAATTTGTTACTTAATTTGACTAAATTTAGAAAATTATTTAAATTTACAAACAAAAAATTAATATAATTTGTGAATGCCATTCCGTGCGGTATTGGGTACCTTTCCGAGCGGCGCCGATCCGAACTGATCTTAGGAGTTCGCGCCGTGCTTTAGCATCTGGTCGCTGGCTGGTGGGAGTGGGAATTACCGTATTCACCCGAATCCAAGACGACCCTGAATCTAAGACGACCCCCCATTTTGATGATTCCAAAAGAGAAAAAAGCTCAAATTGACCTTCATGACGACAAAAATTATAAATCTTGTGAAATATTTATTTTCTCTTATATTTTTCTTGAATGTCATTGTCTTTTAACATTTTAAAATCATAAGATCACATCACAAATAGAACCATTCAGCTTTACAAACATATTAAATGGTAGCATTCATTTTAAGATAACATTAAAAATAAAGTAAATACATTGAAAGAATACACTCATTTCAGGACAACAAAAAAACATTTCAATCCAAGTGCTGCATAAAATCATTTTATTGTGTTAGTCATCATCACTGTCTATGCAACCTTCACTATTTTCCTCATGCTCACTATCTTTATCACTCTCAACTTCATCATCAGTCTCCCACAAAACATCATCCTCACTCCCATCCATGGCATTAGATAAGCAGCATTTCTTAAATCCTTTCACTATTACTTTTGCATTTATTTGTTGCCACAATGCCTTGATCCATTGGCAGAGCATTGCAACTTCAGGTTTCTTAAGATTTCCTTTTGGTGTTAAAGTGTGAGTTCCACTCTGTAACCACTCAGAATACAAAACCTTTAAATTATTTTTAAAACACTTATTGACAGCAACATCTAAAACTTGAAGTTGCGATGTCATTCCTCCAGGTATTACAATAAGATCAATATTCATCGCACTCATTATGTTTTTAATTTCAGGAGATGTGTCCTTGAATGCATCCAGTGAAAGCATTGCTCTTTGTTTCAGTAAAGCTCCTGGCCGTCTATTCCACACCACATGTAACCAATCTCTCATTAGTTCTTTAGTCATCCACCCCTTTTCTTGGCACCTAACTATTATTCCACTTGGCAAATGTTTCTTAGGCATTGTTTTCCACTTTAGAATCACATATGGTGGTAATTTAGTCCCATCTGCTAAAAGCGACAACATTACCGTGACTCGCATTTTTTCGTTGCCTGTAGTTTTAATTAGGACGGACTTCGCACCTTTTTCGTTCACAGTATAATTAGATGGCATGTAGAAGAAAACCGGAGTTTCATCGGCATTTCCTATTTGGCTCAAAAGGTAAGTATTGGTTTTTCTAAGTCCAATTACGTATTTCTGGTAAGCGAGAAGTTTTTCAACATAGTCTTCTGACAATTTCTGACACAGCGAAGTTCGTCGCCGTAAAGAAAAATTATTTTATCGCATCATTCTCACGCACCAACTTCTGCTGGCCTTGAATTCTTGCAATGATATATTAAGTCCTCTAGTAATTTCATTAGCTTTAAGTATAATACTTTCAGTCGAAACAGGCATACCGTTCTTCCTCATGGTGCGCACAAACTTGACTACTTCTTCTTCAATGCCATGAAATCGGCCTTATTTTGGACCACTGAGCGACTTCCTTGTGGCTTTTTCTAGTTCCTGTTTTGAGAGTTTCCATCGACGCACATTTGCCTCAGATACACCGAACTTTCTACTCGCATCACAGTTATTAGTTTTTTCGGCGTAATTTATCACGATCAGCTTAAAATTTGTATCTTAGCTCCGTCTAATTCCTTCGTTAACTTTCCCTTTGCATTCGTGCCACGTACTTCAACATGATCTGTCATTTTAACTTAAGGGTTGTGCATTTAAATCAAGAATGCACAACTCAAAATTACTGTCACACTTAGCGAATCGCGGTGCGTCGTTTGAAAGGGGAATCCCGATGATTTCCGCTCTCATTTGTTTTGACATTGCGGTTGACATTACGTGCAAGATGAAAGTATGTCGTCTGTGTTATGATCGTCGACCATGATTATTAGTCTAAATAATTATTATTCCCGTCATGTTTTTCTTATTGTTATTACTATTTGTTTATTTCACTTCTTTATGTACGTACTTGAATTTGCTGTTGTGAATTGTTTACTCTAATATACCATTTGTTGTAAAAACCATTGATTAAATGCTTAAATATACTTCGTATTCGAATGTAAGACGACTCTTGATATTTACAGCTGAAAATTTGGAAAAAAAGGTCGTCTTAGATTCAGGTGAATACGGTACTTGTGAATGGGAGCGTAGCCATAGTTCACTATCTAAAGTTTAAGTACGGATGCAAGCAACCACAAAGCTGAAAAGATATTTTCATTGGTTGTGCAGTATTTTACGACATCAGGAATTCAAGTTAAACTGCTTAAACTCAGAAATTTAAAAGGTGAAACATCCGAAATGATAGGTAATTTTTGCATTGAATCACTGAACGATATAAATATAGATTTGAAAAAGTGTGTAGCTTTTGGCGGTGACAATGCAAATGTTAATTTTGGTGGACGTACCAGAACAGGTACAATAATGTTTTCAGCAAGTTAAAATCAGAAATAGGTCCGCAATTGGAAGGTATTTGTTGCCCGGCGCACATTCCTCACAACACTGTGCAGACAGCTTCTGATCAACTATCTTGTGACATAAGCATGATTACTTTGAAATTATTTAATTATTTTTCGATATACACTGTCAGAACTGAGCGCCTAAAAGAGTTTTGTGACTTCGTGTCCATTGAATATCAAATGCTGCTATCATATTAAAAAACTAGGTGGCTTTCTTTATTGCCATCAGTTGATAGAATTTTAAAGATTTTCGAAGGACTTAAATCTTTTTTCATGTCCGAGAATAAAGCACCAAAAATTCTAGTTAATTTTTTCAATGACCCATTAAGTGAGCCATACTTCTGGTTCATTCATAGCCAGGCCTCTTCAGTAAATTTACAAATATTAAAAATTGAAGGAAAAAATAAATCTGTAATGGAAGATTTCAATGTATTGAAAGACACAGCAGTTATGTTTGAAGAAAAACACAAACAGACCTTTTTGCCAAAAAGCATACAAACAATTTTAAAAGAACGTGAAGAGTCAGGTATTCTCACTAAGAATGATATTAATAAGTTTAAATTAGAAATTTCTCTCTTCTATGAAACCTTCATCGATTATTTAAATAAGTGGATAGAACAACTAGAACATTTTGCAATATTTTCATGGATGATTTTTAAGGAAAAGCCGGAATGGAAAGATATCGAACAAACTTTAAGATTATTTCAAAGATAAAAATATTGAGATAAATGATACTTTTCTGTTCAACCAGATAACAAGAGTGCGCAAAATTGTTGAATTAGAAGTAGCAGAAAATAAGGACTGGAAATCTAAGACTGCTTCAGAAAATGGACAATAGTTTTATCCAAGATGGACAAAGAATTTCCAGAAGAGTATTTAGATATTCTAAAAATCTGCGAATATGTTTTTTCTATTCCCGGACACAATACGAACGTCGAACGTATTTTTTCCCTAATGGAAATTCAATGGAGCGACGAGCGTAATTCATTATCTTGTAACACTGTAGAAGCTATTTTACAGTGCTTGGTAAATTTTGATTTTAATTGTACTGAAATGTATGACTACATTCTAACAAAAAAAGACTTGTTAAAAGCAGCCAAATCAAATGAAAAATATTTGTAAATATGTTATTTTTTTATGAATAGGTATAATGTGGTAAATATTTATATACCAACTACTGTGATTTTTTTGTAATAAGAAACCAAATATGTATTGATTTTTTTATTTCTATTTGATTTATATAAGTGATTCGGGGAAAATGTAACATTTTCTTTCTGTGTTATTTTGTTTATCTAAAGATATATCAAATTATTAATGAAAATGAACATATTATTATACTAACACAAAAACAATAGGTTCATGTAACACCATTTTTCTCACACTTGTTTTACATCCCCCCCAGCTCAAGTTAATTTGTCCCAGTTTGTTCTGTTGGCAATCTGAGAGCCCTACCTATACTATGTATATGTAAATAATTTTACATCTTTTCGAAAGTAATGTCTTGATGCCTGAGCAGCATATGCAGTAAATTACTTTGCGTCCGTTACTCGGAAACCTCATTTACGTGATTAAGAACGAATTCGCATGCTTGCTCAATGTAAGTAAATAGTTTTGTTGAACACTGGTGAATTATATGATTTATACCAAAATCCATGACTAAAAGTTGGGGTGCGTAAATTACGCAGTGGCAAAAAACTACATGAGTAAATAACGTATTCATCAAGAAGTCCTCAACAAATCATACGCTTCCATGATGCAGAGCGTGTCGCAGCTGTTAAAACAAATGGCGGCGTAATTCCTCGTTTGAATGTAATTTAAAATATCATATTGTGATTTTGTTACGCATATTACCTAATTTAAAATACCTACGTCGCCCTCGAATTTAAAATGGCAGATCATATAGAAATACTACATACAAATGCAAAGAGAAAGATATTAAAAGGAATGAGACGTAGTTATGATGCTAATTTTAAAATGATCATGATAAAATACGGAGAATAAACAATAATTCTGACGCTAGTAGAAAATATAATATTTTGACTATAATGCTTCAATTTTAATTTTTTTTAAAACCGGAATAGCCTTCCGCTGCAATTCGAGCACTAATATTATCATGTAACATGCTAAAGACAATTCAAGAATATCATAGAATAATAAAAATTTCTCCCAGGTTTGTAGATTTTTTAAATTTTTTGTAGTTATGTCGGACATAAAATCTATTTCCTGTTTTGACAGTGATCCAAGTGGGGGGTCGTCTTACAATTACAATCAGGGCTGTCTGGAATTCGGGTAAATACATTATATACACACAGACACGCGCATGCACGCACGCACACGCGCGCACACACAAACACACACGCACGCACACACACACATATATAAATACTACGGACGAGGAAAGGTAAGTAAGGATATTTAGGGTAACTAGCTGTTGAAGGAAACCCAGTGAACACTTACCGGAAGTAGAGCCGCTGGGGTGTTGGAGAGACACATTTGTAGAGGTTAGAGCTTTCGGGATGATCCCTTCGTCAGCACAAGAGAGAGACAACTGATATGGCAGTGACACTGAGGTGAAGGTGTGGGGGTGGAAGGGAAGAGAGCGTGGAAAGGTCGGGGATTGGAGGATGCAGAAGGGGGAGGAGGGAGAGGGGAAAGGGATGACCCTCACCATGAAACAAACATTGAAACTAAGATTGTGGTTATTCGCATGCACGGCCACGGGTAACTGTCGTTTAAGACTAACGCTGTTGCGATGGCCGTTCATGCGAATGTTGAGGGAATTGCTGGTGAAACCGACGTAAAAGGCGGGGCATTGGGTATAGGTTAGTAGATAGATGACGTTGCAGGTGGTACAGTTTGTAGTGGATGTTATGGGGTAGGTGATGTTGGTGGTGGGGTTTGAGAATGAGTTGGAGGGTGGGTTTATAGGGCATGTTAGGCATCGTGGTCTGCGGCAGGACCAGGACGCTGCAGGGTGCAAAGGAGTGGGTGATGGGGGTTCTTTTCTCCACAAGATGTTGGCTAGGTTGGGAGGTCTGCGGAAGGAGAGGATTGGGGGTGTGGGGAAGGAGACCTGGTTCGGGGAGGAAGTGAGGATTAGGTGGGCTGTCTTTAGGATGCTTTTTAGGGTATCGTGGATGCCGGGATAGGGGGTGGTGATTAGGGTGAGTTGGGGGGTACAGTCGGGAGTTGCGGGGCGGTTGCAGTGTAGGTTAGGGGTGCTGGGTGCGACAGCCCGTCGGATTTGGTCCCGAATGAGGTCAGGCAGGTATTCGCGTTGGAGGAAAGCATTTCCGAGGACAGAGCAGTATTCGGAAAGTGAGTCTCTTTCCGAGCAGATTCTTGGTCCTCGGCGGGCTAGGGCGTAGGGGATTGAAGTTTTAGAGTGGAGGGGGTGGCAGCTGTGGAAGTGGATATATTGAAGGCGATTGGAAGGTTTTAAATGCACTTTGGTGTGGATTTGGTTTTCTCGGATGGAGAGGTCGACATCCAAGAAGGTGATGCAGGTGGGAGAGGAGTGGTAGGTGAAGGAGAGTGTGGGGTGGGAAGAGAGGCGCTGTAAAAAGGATTGGAGTGAGGCGGGTCCATGTGTCCAAAGAAGGAAAGAAGGGTCCCACCCCTGCTGCAGACCACGATGCCTAACATGCCCTATAAACCCACCCTCCAACTCATTCTCAAACCCCACCACCAACATCACCTACCCCATAACATCCCCTACCAACTGTACCACCTGCAACGTCATCTACCAACTAACCTGTACCCAATGCCCCGCCTTTTACGTCGGACTCACCAGTAATTCCCTCAACATTCACACGAACGGCCATCGCAACAGCGTTAGTCTTAAACGACAGATACCCATGGCCGAATAACCACAATCTCAGTTTCAATGTTTGTTTCATGGTGAGGGTCATCCGTGCCCTCCCAGACGACGCTTCCGCCCTCCAACTCCGTCAATGGGAACTGGCCCATATCCAAATCTTAAACTCTTTCTCTCCTCCCGCCATCAATATCCGTTAATATTTCCTTCTTTCCACCCTCTCTTTCCCCTCTCCCCCTTCTACATCCTCCAATCCCCGACCTTTCCACTCTCCCTTCCCTTCCACCCCCACACCATCACTCCAGTGTCACTGCCATATCAGTTGTGTCTCTCATGTGCTGACGAAGGGATCATCCCGAAAGCTCTAACCTATACAAATGGGTCTCTCCAACATACCAGCGGCTCCACTTCAGGGAAGTGTTCACTGCGTTTCCTTCAACACCTAGTTGCCCTAAATGTATATATATATATATAATTATACGCACACGCACACACACATATATATATACAGTACCAAATTTACTCTATCAAAGTCCTTCTGCCAGTCGACGAAACATACGCAGCAATCTTGACTGTACTCTATTGCCCTTTCTGATATGATTCTCTCTACACCGATAGCATCTCTGGTTCCATGTCCTTTTCTGAAGCCGAATTGATCTTCCCCTAGCATTTCTTCGGCCTTTTTCTCTAGTCTTTTATTAAGAATCCTCGTGATGATCTTCGAAGTGTGCGACAGTAGGGATATCGTTCTGTAGTCCTTACACTGCATTGCCTTTGGCTTCTTGTTTAGAGGGATCGTTGTTACATCTAAGAAATCCTGAGGCCACTCTCCCGAGTCGTAAACCTTATTAATCAGTTTCGTAATCACTTTTAGTCCTTCCGATCCCATGACTTTAAGTACCTCTACCGGTATTCCATCGCTGCCTGTTGTTTTTCCTTTCTTTAGTTCCTGTATCGCCTTTTCTACTTCGCTTTTCTTATTACTTGGTCCCAAGTTGTCTTTTTCAATGTAATTCTCTTCTTCCAGTTCCATTTGTACTGATCCTGCCTGCTTTTTGTATAGTTCTTTAATGTATTCTTCCCATACCTGTGCTACATCCTTTGGTTCTGCGACTATTTTCCCATCTGTATTAATAATTCCTTTACCACATATCCCATTAGACTTCTTATCTTCTAACTCCAGTGCCCTAGCGTACGTCATATCGTATCGTCCTAACTTCTCCATCTGTTGTATTTCCTCACATTTTTCTTTTATCCAATTTTCCTAGCTTCATCTGTTACCCTACTCATCTCATTGTTTATGCGTCTATAGTTGGCTCTACCTTCTTCACTGTTAATGTTTTTCCATTTTCTTCTCTCATCCATTTTCTCCAGCATTTCCTTAGTGATCCATGGTTTTCGGATTTTCTTCTCTTGTTTCCCAATCTCTTTATTCAAGGTATATTTGATGCTGGCTTTCACTTCCTCCCGTTCTGTATCCACGATCTTCAGTTTGTTTTCAAATTTCTAAGGCGATCTTCCAACTTCGTGCTGAAGGCATCTTTCCTTTCAGTTTTTCTAGGTCCCAAGTCTGTCTATCTCTTCTCGTTTTCCTTATGTATGTATGTATATATATATATATATATATATATATATATGTATATGTATATGTATATATATATATATATATATATATATATATATATATATATATATATATATATGTATATGTATATGTATATGTATATGTATATGTATATGTATATGTATATGTATATGTATATGTATATGTATATGTATATGTATATGTATATGTATATGTATATGTATATGTATATGTATATATATATATATATATATATATACACACACATGTGGGACCCTCTATCCGGCATGCTTGGGAACTGAGGGTTGTCGGATATGGGGTTTTTCTGGAATTCGGGTAGCAAGGCCTAAAATGTACAAAGAAACCTAGCATTGTTACCCTTTCTTTTGAGTCTTTAAACACACTGGGTGCTGATTACTCTGGTGCAACAAGTTTTTCTAGGAATATACCTCCAATATAAAGAAGTCTCGTCAGCATTATACACCTGCTCTGCAGTAAAAATGTGAGCAAAAATCACCAAAATACAAGCCTTCACCATCGACTGGCTATAAAACACATCAGTAGTGACACGAACAAACACAAATTACTTGGCTCCCATTTTCAATATTACACTTTGTGGGTTTCCGGTTTTTGGAACGTTCCGGATACAGGGTCCCACACTGTGTGTGTGTGTATACATACACACACACGCACACACACACACACATATATATATATATATAAATAAAATATATAGATGCTTCTTACATTTGATATATATATATATATATATATATATATATATATATATATCTATAATATAAAGACACTTCTTACACATGATATATATGTACATATATCATACTAGTTAATGTGTGCTTGCATTCTGCAAGCATTAGGAGCGGATAAATAATTTTTAAATGCAAAATGTTTTGACCTCTTCACCGATTTACGTGGTTTCCTTATTGAAAAATTTTGGGGTAAAGTCAACCCCTGAATTTATAATTATAAGATTTTTATAGGTTTTTAACATTTGTTACGAATACCTTAAATTTATGCCAAATTTCATCGATGTAGCCTCTCTAGCAGTGCATTTTTATAAATATAATTGTTAAAAATTTTTGAATTTTTAAAAACCACAATAATAAATCTTAGGAAAATTTTCAATGTTAATTGTCACCAGAACATTATTCCTTAACTTTCTTAAAATTTTCAGCTTCCTGGCTCTTCAGAATGTATATAAAATTTAGTCAATTTATTTAACATTTTAGAGATTATTACGGTCGAACGAATAAAAATTTACAAATTTCTATAATCCTGTTTTCATTATATGGCAAATTCTACCAATGGAAAAAATTTCAGCTTCATAGCTCATTTAGAAGTACCTAAACCATGAAAAGTTAGTAAATAGTTTATTATTTTTAACGGCTAAGAAAATACATATTGTTGCAATTTTTCCTCTGATTATTTTTTTCGATTCACCTATGTATTAAATTTCAGCTCTCCAACTATTGTAGTTTGCGCTGGAAATTTCTATCCTCCTATATCCTAAGTAAGGCCCATTAATATATAATGAAGAAGCATTTTTAAATTTTAGGATTTTTACAATTTCGAATTATTCCCTGTCGACTTTAAAAAAAAACCATGTAAGCGTGTCAAATTTCAACAATGTAGTTCATTTAGTATTGCCTTATAATTTTCTTCCTCGTATAAGGCAATAATGGGGCAAAACAGCCATAATGTTACGAATTTATACAATATCGGATTTCCTCCTTATGTGGTAACTAAAAACCCATAATTCTGCCAAATTTCAAGTTTGTATCTCATTAAGAAGTGCCTTATAATGTTCACACTCGAATTGGGTAGAAATGGTGTTAAACCACACCTAAAAAATTGAATTTTTGCTATTTTTTATTATATCTTCGGTTGCAATGAAATTTCTTTAATGGTGCCATATTTCAAGACTGTAGTTCATATCGAGCTGTCTCATCATTTTTGTTCTCGTATGGAGCAATACTTGGGCAAAACAGCTCCAAAAATGAGGATTATTACAATATAGGTTTTCCTTCATTAGGCATAGTTTAACAGTAAAGGCATTAAAGTTGAAGCCTCTGATTCCCATTAAAAGCTTACCCTTATGAAAGCATAAAGACTGTTGCCTAGGAAACCTATTGTTAGACCTAGAAAAAATACCACTTTTTTGCGATAAAAAATATAAATTTACGTTAATTCTACTCGGATTTGAATTCTGTCTTCAGAAATAAGTAACTACAATTTATATCCTATCCGACAGTTTAAGTCTCGCAATCGTATCTTGATTGGAAGTAATTTTAAAATGCAAATATAAAAACCTCTACTCCAATTTACATGTTTTCTTATGGGCAAAAAAAGGGGCAAAAAAGGGCCAAAATAGCCCCTCAAAATAGGAATTTCGACAGTTTCGGATTATTTCCTTCGGTTGTGACCAAAAACCTATAACCCTACCAAAGTTCAAGTTTCTAGCACATCTGGAAGTGCCTCATAATTTTGTATCCTCCTATATATATCATCTGTCAGAACAAATGATGAAATCCTATAAAATTTTTACAATTATAAATTTTAGGGGTTGCTTTTTTCGAATATTGTCCATAAAGAAAAACTCGTAAATAGGCGCAGCGGTGCAAACATTTGTGTTTAAATATTATTTGTCTGCACTTACTCTTTATATTAAGGTTAGAGAAAATGCTTGCAGAATGCAAGCACACATAATCTAGTATATATATATATATATGGATGCTTATTACACATGATATATCTATAATATATAGATGCTTCTTACACATGATATAAATATATATCATATTTATATATAGGAGGATACAAAATTATGAGGCACTTCCAGATGTGTTGGAATCTTGAAATTTGGTAGGATTATATGTTTTTAGTCACAACCAAAGGAAAAAATTCGAAACTGTTGAAATTCCTATTTTTAGGGGCCATTTTTGCCCCTTTTTGCCCCATTTTTTGCCCATAAGAAAGCATGTAAATTGGTGCAGAGGTATTTATATTTGCATTTTAAAATTACTTCCCGTCAAGATACGAATGCGAGACTTAAGCTGTCGGATAGGATATAAATTGTAGTTTCTTATTTTTGAAGACAGAATTCAAATCCGAGTAGAATTAGCATAAATTTATAGTTATTATCGCAAAAAAGTGGTAATTTTTCTGGGTCTAACAATAGGTTTCCTTGGTAACAAGCTCTATCCTTTCAAATGGGTAAGCTTTTAATGGGAATCAGAGGATTATATTTTAATGCCTTTATTGCTAAACTATGCTTAATGAAGGAAATCCTATATTGCAATTATCCTCATTTTTTGAGCTCTTTTGCCCCAGTATTGCTCCATACGAGAACAAAAATGAAGAGGCAGCTCCATATGAACTATAGACTTGAAATGTGGCACCATTATAGAAAGTTCAATCTAACCGATGATAAATTTAAAAAATAGCAGAAATTCAAATTCAAAACAGTCCCTAACATTATGAATTATTACACACTCTGATTTTTTCCATCTGTTGTAAGAAAAAACCTATAATTCCGCTAAATTTGAAGTTTGTATCTCATTAAGAAGTGCCTTATAATTATCACACTCGTATGGGGCCGAAAAGGGGCAAAAGCAAACATTAAAAATTGGAATTTTGGCAATTTTACAATTTTAACTTAGTTTGCCATGAAAATTCTATAATCGTGCCAAATTTCATGTCTCTAATTCCTATGCAGCTGCCTAGCATTTTTTGTTCTCGCATGGGGCCGAAAAGGAGCAAAACCGCCCTTTAAAAATGAGAATTTTTGTAATTTTATCTTAGGTTGCAATGAAATTTCTATAACCGTGCCAAATTTCAAGTCTCTGGGTCCTACGGAGCTGCACCGCCTTTTTTGTTCTCGAATTTGCAAAAATGGGGCATAACAGCCCCAAAAATGTGGATTATATCAATATCGGATTTCCTTCATTAGGTGTAGTTTAACATTAACAGCATTAAAATATAAGCCTCTGATTCCCATTAAAAGCTTACCCATATGAAAGGATAGAGCTTGTTACCAAGGAAGCCTATTGTTAGACACAGAAAAATTACCACTTTTTTGAGATGAAAACTATACATTTACGTTAATTCTACTCGGATTTGAATTCTGTTTTCAAAAATAAGAAACTACAATTTATATCCTATCCGACAGTCTAAGTCTCGTGTTCGTAACTTGACGGGAAGTAATTTTAAAATGCAAATATAAAAACCTCTGCACCAATTTACATGCTTTCTTATGGGCAAAAAATGGGGGAAAAAGGGGCCAAAATAGCCCCTCAAAATAAGAATTTTGCCAGTTTCGGATTTTTTCCTTCGGTTGTGACCAAATTTCAAGTTTCTGGCACATTTGGAAGTGCCTCATAATTTTGTATCCTCCTATATATATATATAATTTATATCTATAATATAAAGATGCTTCTTACACATGATATCTATAATATATAGATGCTTCTTACACATGATATATCATATATATAGGAGTATACAAAATTATGAGGCACTTCCAGATGTGCCAGAAGCTTGAAATTTGGTAGGATTATAGGTTTTTGGTCACAACCGAATGAAAAAATCCGAAACTGTCGAAATTACTATTTTGAAGGGCTATTTTGGCCCCTTTTTGCCCCATTTTTTGCCCATAAGAAAACGTAAATTGGTGTAGAGGTTTTTATATTTGCATTTTAAAATTACTTCCCATCAAGATACAAACTCGAGACTTAAACTGTCGGATAGGATATAAATTGTAGTTTCTTATTTTTGAAGACGGAATGCAAATCCGAGTAGAATTAGCGTAATTTTACAGTTTTTATCGCAAAAAATTGCTAATTTTTCTGGGTCTTACAATAGGTTTCCTTGGTAACAAGCTCTATCCTTTCATATGGGTAAGCTTTTAATGGGAATCAGAGGCTTATATTTTAATGCTGTTAATGTTAAACTACACCTAATGAAAGAAATCCGATATTGATATAATTCTCATTTTTGGGGCTGTTTTGCCCCATTATTGCCCCATTCGAGAACAAAAAAGGCGATGCAACTGCATAGGACCCAGAGACTTGAAATTTGGCATGGTTATAGAAATTTCATTGCAACCTAAGATAAAATTACAAAAATTCTCATTTTTAAAGGGCGGTTTTGCCCCTTTTCGGCCCCATGAGAGAACAAAAAATGCGAGGCAGCTGCATAGGACCTAGAGACTTGAAATTTGGCACGATTATAGAATTTTCATGGCAAACTAAGATAAAATTGTAAAATTGTAAAATTGCAAAAATTCCTATTTTTAATGTTTGGTTTTGCCCTTTTTCGGTCCCATACAAGTGTGATAATTATAAGTCACTTCTTAATGAGATACAAACTTGAAATTTGGCAGAATTATGGGTTTTTAGTCACAGCAGATGGAAAATATCTGAGAGTGTAAAAATTCATAATGTTAGGGGCTCTTTTGCTCCATTATTGCCCCATAAGAGGATTAAAATTATAAGGCACTTCTAAATGAGCAACAAACTCCAAATTTGACTCAGTTATATGATTCTGTACAACATCGATTGGGAATAATTTGAATTTGTAAAAATTCTAAAATTCCAAAAGCTTGCAAAATGCAAGCACATATTTACTAGTCTATAATATGAAGACGCTTCTTACACATGATATATATATCATATATATAGGAGGATACAAAATTATGAGACACTTCCAGATGTACTAGAAACTTGAAATTTGGTAGGATTATAGGTTTTTGGTCACAACCGAAGGAAAAAATCCGAAACTGGCGAAATTCCTATTTTGAGGTGCTATTTTGGCCCCTTTTTGCCTCATTTTTGACCCATAAGAAAACATGTAAATTGGTGTAGAGGTTTTTATATTTGCATTTTAAAATTACTTCCCGTCAAGATACGAACTCGAGACTTAAACTATCCGATAGGATATAAATTGTAGTTTCTTATTTTTTAAGACAGAATACAAATCCGAGTAGAATTAGCATAAATTTATACTTTTTATCTCAAAAAAGTGGTAATTTTTCTGGGTCTAACAATAGGCTTCCTTGGTAACAAGCTCTATCCTTTCATATGGGTAAGCTTTTAATGGGAATCAGAGGCTTATATTTTAATGCCTTTAATGTTAAACTACACCTACTGAAGGAAATCTGATATTGATATCATCCTCATTTTTGGGGCTGTTTTGCCCCATTAATACCCCATTCGAGAACAAAAAAGGCATTTGCCCCTTTTCTGCCCCATGCGATAATAGAAAATGCGAGGCAGCTGCATATGACCTAGAGACTTGAAATTTGGCGCGATTATAGAATTTTCATGGCAAACTACGAAAAATTGTAAAATTGCAAAAATTCCAATTTTTAATTTGTGATTTTGCCCCTTTTCGGCCCCATACGAGTGTGATAATTATAAGGCATTTCTTAATGAGATACAAACTTGTAATTTGGCAGAATTATTGGTTTTTAGTTACAACAGATGGAAAAAATCTGAGTGTGTAATAATGCATAATGTTAGGGACAGTTTTGCTCCATTATTGCCCCATACGAGGATTACAATTATAAGGCACTTCTAAATGAGCAACAAACTCCAAATTTGACATGGTTATATGATTATGTACATAATCGATTGGGATTAATTTGAATTGGTAAAAATGCTAAAATTTGAAAATGCTTGCAGAATGCAAGCACATAACAACTAGTATATATATATATATATATATATATATATATATATCCCTTCTAACTGCCTCAGTTCACTGCCTCAAAGTTGGCGGAAGGGTGTAAATGGAGGCTAAAGGGCGAAGAACAGTGGTGTCCTCGGACACCGGTAGGTTCAACCATGCTGTGAAGTCTTTCTGCAATATCTCCGGCCAAAGTGAAAGAGGTACTCACCAACCCGCTTTGGGCCAGCGTGGTGTTTTAAGGCCCACAATCCCCCTATGACATGTACACCCATAAAAAACGGCCCTCATTCTCCGGAGGCTGGATTGCCTCTGACCGTGGCAGTGGTCAGGAACAAGGCAGGAAGGCAGAGGGTGCTAAGAATCCCCGGAGGTTAAACGCCCACTGCCACTCTTTCTCATCCTTACCCAATTCCTTTAACCTCAACCTAACTACCTTTAACTGCCGGACTTTGTCCAGTGAAGATAAACTTCAAGAGCTCCAAGAACAACTGGAGAAGATCAAGTGGGACATTTTAGGACTTAGTGAGGTGAGAAGAAAAGGTGAAGGCCTATTGGAGTTGAAGAGTGGAGATATTTTTTATTACAGGGGAACTGACACAGGAAGAACAGGAGGTGTTGGATTCATCATCCACAAAAAATTGAAGAATAATATCGTGGAAATGGAAAGTTCATCCGAGCGGGCAGCTAGACTAGTGCTTCAAATAAATAAAAGATATCAACTTCAAATAGTCCAAGTTTATGCGCCAACGTCATCATACTCGGATGAGGAAGTGGAAGATTTTTACCAAGAAGTTGGAGAACTGCACGATAAAGGAAGCTGCCATCTAAAAGTGGTCATGGGTGATTTCAATGCCAAGGTAGGAGAACAAAAGGAAGACGACAGCGCAGTTGGAAAATGGGGCTATGGAGACAGAAATGAACGAGGGGACCGCCTTGTAGACTTTGCTGAATGTACTAGTCTATATATAATGAACACTTTTTCAAAAAGAATCCCAATAGAAAATGGACCTGGAAAGGACCCAATGGTACCAAAAACGAAATTGACTACATACTAGTAAATAAGAAGCAATTGGCTGAAGACTGTTCCGTCCTCAACCAGTTTAAAACTGGAAGCGACCATCGCTTGGTAAGATGCAGAATAAAATTCAACTCAAAGTTAGAAAGACAGAAGCTTATAAAGAAGAAGCCTAAGTCTATTATCAACACGCAGGTGCTAAAAGAACGAAAAGAAGAATTTCAGCTCCAACTGAAAAATCGATTCAGTGCACTGGAAGACCAAGAAGTTGAATCCCAATTTATAGAGATACTCAAGGAAACTGCTGAAGAAATAGGCGGAACAGTTAAAACAAAGCCAGAGAAAAACTTGACTGAAAAAACAAGACTGCTGATGGAAAAAAGAAGGAAAATGTTAATTACTAATGATCCTAAAGAAATGATCCATTTTGCAGAACTAAACAAAACTATAAGGAAGTGCATCAAGGAAGATGTGAAAAAATATAATTATGAACTAATCGAGAAAGCCATAGAAAACAATAGAAGTTACAAGAAAATGAAGCAACATCTCTCGATCGGAATGAGACAGCTGGTGGCCTTGATGCTAGAAGACGGCTCCATAACCCATAGTAGGAAACTGATCCTGAAACGGGTACAAGAATTTTACACCAAGCTGTATGAGGATCCTCTAGGAAATGATGAAGTAAATGATGATGCAAACATGCCCACCAAAGAGGTCCCAGGTGTCCTTCCGGAAGAGGTGAGACACGCAATCAGGAGTATGAAGAATGGAAAAGCATCTGGAATGGATGGTATCACAGCGGAAGTATTCAAAGCAATGGGGAATCATACGGAAACAATTCTCGCTAAGATTTTTAATTCTTGTCTGAGGAAGAAAAAGATACCAGAAACATGGAACCACGCATGTATTATCCTTCTGCACAAGAAAGGTTCCAAAGGAGACTTGAATAACTACAGACCGATCAGCCTACTCCCAACAGTCTACAAAATATTAACCAAAATAGTCACTATGCGCCTTCAAAACCATCTTGATGCTGCCCAACCCAGAGAGCAAGCTGGATTTCGCAGTGGGTATAGCACGATGGACCACATCCAAGTCATGAGAGAGGTAATCAGTCGGACCAACGAGTATGAATTACCTCTATGTATGTGCTTTATCGACTACGAGAAAGCATTCGACTCTGTCCGAACTTCGTCGGTGTTACGTGCACTAAAGAAACAAGGAGTAGAAGAAACGTACATAACCTTGATCAAAAATATCTACGAAAATGCGACAAAATCTGTCCAGCTGCATGAAGAGACGAGTGCCTTTAAGGCCGAAAAGGGAGTGAGACAAGGAGATACTATGTCCCCTAAGTTATTTACAGCAGCTCTAGAGGAAGTATTCAAAAGGCTAGACTGGGAGGAAAAAGGCATAAAGGTAAATGGAGAATATCTGAGTCACCTGCGCTTTGCAGATGATATCATACTGTTCGCAGGAAGCCCAGAAGAGCTCCTTAGAAGAACTGAAGACCTTGAGCAAGCAAGCCGAGAAGCTGGACTTAAGATGAATCTTAATAAAACAAAGGTTATGTACAACTCCTTCACAAATTCTGAGAAGATACATATCAACGGAGCAGAACTTGAAGAAGTAACCAGCTATGTTTACTTAGGTCAAATCATCACTACTGATGGTTCGCTTCTTGGAGAAATCAACCGGAGAGTGAAGATGGCATGGAGTGCTTTTGGCAAGAATGCGAACATCTTTAAATCAAATATTCCAGTCTTCCTAAAAAGGAGACTGTATGACCAATGTGTTCTGCCTGTTCTGACATATGGTTGTGAAACATGGACCATGAATGCCAGAATGATACAGCGCCTGCAAACAACACTGAGGGGCATGGAGAGATGCATGTTAGGGATCACCCGAAGAGACCGCAAGAGGAACGACTGGGTAAGAAACAAGACTGGAGTCTGTGACGTGATTAGAAGAGTGAAGGTGCTAAAATGGCAGTGGGCGGGCCACACTGCTAGAAGAAATGACCAGCGTTGGACGTCCAGTGTCATCGAATGGATCCCAAGAAACATCAAGAGACCAAAAAGAAGACCGAAAGACAGGTGGGACAGAGAGCTTGTTAAGTTCTTGGGGCAAACTTGGAGGAGGGAGGCAGTTGACAGGGAAAACTGGAAGAGTCTGGGGGAGGCCTTCGTCCGTCAGTGGACTGAAAAAGGCTGATGATGATGATGATGATATATATATATATATGATTAATAAAGTTTAAACAATGAAATTCATATAAATTCACTTGTAGAGGTGCTACATTGTTGAAATTTCGCATAAAAGTTAGGTATTCGTAACAAATGAAATAACCTATAAATGCTTTATAATTATAAATTTCAGGGATTGTTTTTACCCCAATATTTTCAAAACAGAAAAACACGTAATTCGGAGCCGAGATGCAACCTAAAGCATTGAAAACTATTTTTTGGTTTTATTTTTCCTTTAAGGTCAGAGACATTGCTTGCAGAATGCAAGCACAATTAACTAGTATCCTATATCCTATCATTCTATAAGCACTCTTCTTACAGAGGAGGATATAGGATACTGGTGAAGGTGTGCTTGCATTCTGCAAGCATTTTCTCTCACCCTAAAGTAAAGAGTATGACCCGACAAATAAATTTTAAACTCAACAGTTTGCATCTTCTTGCCGGTTTACGGGTTTCTTCTTATTGTCAATATTGGGGTATAAACAACCCCAAAAATTTATAATTATAAGACTTTTATAGGTTTTTAGCATACCTCACACTTATGCAAGATTTCATCAATATAGCACCTATAGAAGTGCATTTATATGAATTTCATTGTTTAAATGTTATTAATTTTTAACAGCCACAACAATAAATATTTCTAATATTTTCAATGTTATCTATCACCAGAACATAATTTCCAAACTCTGTTAAAATTTTCATCTTCCTGGATCATCAGAGAGTACATAAACATTAGTCAATTCGTTAAACATCTAAGAATTTATTGCGTCCGAACGGATAAACATTTTGAAATTTCTATATTCCAGTTTTCATTATTTGGCATATTCTACATGCAGAAAAGATTTTAGCTTCATAGCGCATTTAAAAGTACATATACCATGAAATGTTAGTAAAATGGTTTCTAATTTTTACCAGCCAAGAAAATAAGCCTTCCTGCAATTATTCCTCTGATTATTTCTTTCGGTTCACCTATGCATTAAATTTCAGCTTTCCAGCTATTGTAGTTTGGGCCAGACTTTAGTATCCTCCAATATCCTATCATATATATCCTATATATCATTCTATAAGCACTCTTCTTACAGAGGAGGATATATGATACAAGTGAATGTGTGCTTGCATTCTGCAAGCGTTTTCTCTCATTTAATAAGAAAGACTAAAAGCCGACAAAAAAGTTGTAAATGCAAAAACGCCTTGGACTATTTCAATGGTTTTCTTATGGGAAGTAATCTCAAATTTAAGGCTACCTGGAATCGAACCAATGACACCTAGGCAGGAGTTGTCAAATATTATGGGGATATACTCATGACATCTACAAACCCTGAACATATCATCTATTTATTCCTCTTAGTTTCGTCTATATGAAGGAACACTTTTTTTCCATGTTTTTTTATGGGAGATATACCAGGTCATCTGGAGTCAAACCCAGAACACTTGTTATAAAAGTGATAACGGTTCCCTATAGATCTCATGGATATCTAACAACCCTCCAATTTTGAATTCTCTACCTTATCGGAAAGTGCCCGAGATTAATTTTCAGTAATGCCACAATGCTTTTCCTATAGGAAAAAATCGGTACAACATACATTGTACAAACTTTCTCATATATGGGTACTAATGCGTCGTTTAGTTATCTTTAGAAAATGAAAATCGCATGAGCCTGTTTTTAGAAAATCCAATTTTTGTTCAAGTTGCCCAAGAATAAACTAGCCTTATATTCACTCATTGAGAAAAATAAAATACGTAGTATAATTGTAGATGTATACTCAAGTAACTGTACGAAATCTGATCAAAAACGTTGGAGCCGTTTTTGAGAAAATCGAATTGTTGTTAAAGTTGCCTAGAATAAACTAGCCTTATATTCATTTTTTGAGAAATATGAACTATACAGTATTATTGAAGACGTAAACTCAAGTAACTGTACGAAATTTGATCAAAATCGTTAGAGCCGTTTTTGAGAAAATCGGATTGTTGTTAAAAATGCGTAGAATAAACTACTGTTAATTATTGATCAATGTCAACCATTTCTATGTATACTCTGCTCAGTATGATAAAATGCCTATGTACGAGATTTCATTCATTTTCGTTATTCCGTCTAGGCTCCAGAGCCAGTAACAGACAGACAGACGGACAGACAGACGGACAGACAGACAGACAGACAGACAGACGGCATTGCGAAAACCACTTTTTTGGATTCAGCGACACCTAAAACGTGTATTTCCGTAAAAATCTCGAGGTCGAATTTTTTCGCGAAAACAGTACTTTCTCGATACTTCGTATGAGAAAGTAAAAACGGAAATTTCGGAATTTCTGGAGTCGAACCAATGACACTAAGATAGGAGATCTCAATTTTTCTGGTGGTTTCTCCATGCCATCTACAATTACTGAAAATTGCAGCTCTCCGTCTATTGTAGTTTGGGCCAGACATTATTATCCTCCTATATATATATACATATATATCCTATCATTCTATGTGCACTCTTCTTACAGAGGAGGATATAGGATACTAGTGAACGTGTGTTTGCATTCTGCAAACATTTTCTCTAACCTTAAAGTAAAAATAAAAGCAGAAAAATAATTTCCAAACGCATGTTTGCATCTTTGCGCCTAATTACCTGTTTTTCTGTTTTGAAATTATTGGGGTAAAAGCAACCCCTAAAATGTACAATTTCAGTTTTTTTTTAGGTTTTCCTCATTTGTGCTGAATACCTCACATTTATGCATAATATCATCAATGTAGCACCTTTAGAAGTGCATTTATCGAAATTTAATTGTTTATAATTTATGAATTTTTGAAAGCCACAATCATAAATATTTCTTAAATTTTTGATGTTATTTACTACCTGAGCATCATTCCCTACCTTGTTTGAAATTTTCAGCTTCCTGCACCTTCAGAAAGTGCATAAGCAATAGTCAATCTGTTAAACATTTGAGAATTTATTATGGCCGAACGAATAAAAATTTTGAAATTTCTATATTCCGGTTTTCATTATTTGGCAAACTCTACATCTAGAAAAAATTTCAGCATTATAGAGAATTTAGAAGTAGCTTAACCCTCCGTTACTGTGGTGGGAAAAAATTACATCATTACTGTGGTGGGGTGTGACAAACCCCAAGGAAAATTATGGATATAGAAATACAAAATATATATTATGGTGATTTTAAATGAACAGTTTATTAATCATTGCTAATAACGAATACATGTGAGTCATTAGAACCCGACATTTGTGATTGAAAATTGGTTCAATATTTGTATTCTTGAAACCTTACGCATTCAAATACGAACAGCGCAATAAAAACAAATACATGCTAAATTATGAAGCTCGTAAGAAAGTAGGCCTAACATTGTTAACGTAGTATTCTTAGGTACAATTGGTTTCATTGCCACACATACAATGACTTCACTCAAGAGTCTTTGTCACCCCTGACACAGTCCTCACAGTTAGGGATAACGTGCTCCAAACATATAAATTTATCACAATTGTGACAACGATATTTTGTCATTCAGTCCCTAGATCATGGACAGCACATGCATCTGCCTTGCTGACTTATTCGTTTAGGAGGAGGCTGGTTTGTCTCACCACTGGTTTTTCGTTTCACTTTGCCCTGCAGTTCTCTCGGGAGACGACCAACATTACTCGCCCGCCATCTGATGTCAATTTACTAAAATACCTAGACTGGGGTATGAGACACCCCAGCACAGTAACGGAGGGTTAATCATGAAATGTTAGTAAAATGGTCTATAATTTTTACCGGCCAAGAAAATAAACATTGTTGCAATCTTCCAATTATTTTTCCGATTATTTTTTTCGGTTCACATATGTTTTAAATTTCAGCTCTCCAGCTATTGTAGTTTGGGCCAGACATTAGTATCCTCCTATATATATCCTATCATTCTATAAGCACTCTTCTTACAGAGGAGGATATACAATATAAGATATTAGTAAATTGTCCTTGCATTCTGCAAGCATTTTTTCTCACCTTAAAGTAAAAATGAAAGCTGAAAAATAATTTTCAACGCTTAAGGTTGCATCCTGGCTCCGAAATACACGTTTTTCTGTTTCGAAAATATTGAGGTAAAAACAACCCGTAAAATTTATAATTATCAAACATTTATAGGTTTTTATCATCTGTTATGAATACCTCACATTTATGATAAATTTCATCAATTTAGAACCTCTGGAAGTGCAATTATATGAATGTCATTGTTTAAATTTTATTAATTTTTAACACCCACAGCAATAAATATTTCAAAAATTTTCAATGTTATTTCCCACCAGGGCATTATTTCCTAACCCTGTTAAAATTTTCAACATCCTGGATCTACAGAAAGTACATAAACATTAGTCAATTTGTTAAACATTTGAGAATTTATTACGGCCGAAAGAATAAAAATTTACAAATTTCTATGTTCCCGTTTTCATTATTTGGCAAATTCTACCTCTTGAAACAATTTCAGCTTAATAACCCACTTGGAAGTACCTAAACTATGAAATGTTAGTAAAATGGTTTATAATTTTTTACGGCCAAGAAAATAAACATTGTTGCAATTTAGCATTTATTTCTCAGATAATTATTTTTTGTTGCACCAGTGTATTAAATTTCAGCTCTCCAACTATAGTAGTTTGGGCCAGATATTAGTATCATTCTATAAGCACCCTTCTTACAGAGGAGGATATACGATATATATAGGATACAAGTAAATGTGTGCTTGCATTCTGCAAGCATTTTCTCACACCTTAAAGTGAAAATAAAAGCAGAAAAATAATTTTCAATGCGTAAGTTTGCATCTCGGCTCCGAATCATTTGTTTATCAGTTTTGAAAATATTGGGGTATAAAAAACCCCTAAAAATTATAATTATAAAACATTTATAGGTTTTTAGCATTTCTTAGGCATACCTCACACTTGTGCAAAATTTCATGCATATAGCACGTCTAGAAGTGCATTTATAAGAATTTCATTGTTTAAATTTTATGAATTTTTAACAGTGACAGCATAAAACTTTCATAAAATTTCAAATGTTATTTTCCACCGGAGCATCATTCCCCATAAAATTTTCAAATTTCTATATTCCCGTTTCCATTATTTGGCAAATTCTGCTGCAAGAAAAAATTTCAGCATTATAGATCATTTAGAAGTAGCTAAACCATGAAATGTTAGTAAAATGGTTTATAATTTTTACCGGCCAAGAAAATAAACATTGTTGCAATTTTCCAATTATTCCTCTGATTATTTTTCTCGGTTCACCTATGTATTAAATTTCAGCTCTCCAGCTATTGTAGTTTGGGCCAGACATTAGTATCCTCCTATATATATATCCTATCATTCTTTAAGTACTCTTCTTACAGAGGAGGTAATACGATACTAGTGAAGGTATGCTTGCATTCTGCAAGCATTTTCCCTCACCCTAAAGTAAAGAGTATGCGCCGACAAATAATTTTTAAACGCTAGAGATTGCATCTTCTTGCTGGTTTACGTGTTTCTCCTTATTGTCAATATTGGGGTATAAACAGCCCCAAAAATTTAGTCAATGTAGCACCTCTAGAAGTGCATTTATCTGAATTTCATTGTTTAAATTTTATTATTTTTTAACAGCCGCGACAATAAATATTTCTAAAATTTTCAATGTGATTTACCACCGGGACATTATTTCCTAACTCTGTTAAAAATTTTCAGCTTCCAGGATCTGCAGAAAGTACATAAACTTTAGTCAATTTTTTAAACATTTCAGAATTTATTACGGCCGAACGAATAAAAATTTTCAAATTTCTATATTCTCGTTTTCATTATTTGGCAAATTCTACCTCTTGAAAAAATTTCAGCTTCATAGCCCATTTGGAAATACCTAAATAATGAAATGTTAGGAAATTGTTTATAATTTTTTACGGCCAAGAAAATAAACATTGTTGCAATTTAGCATTTATTCCTCTGATAATTTTTTTTGTTTCACCTGTGTATTAAATTCCAGCTCACCAACTATAGTAGTTTGGGCCAGACATTAGTATCCTCCTATATCCTATATATATCCTATATATTTTTTATTCTATATCGACTCTTCTTACAGAGGTTATACAGAAAAACTCGTTTATAACGATCACGCCTACAACGAAATCTCGGCTATAACGAAGAAATGTCTCGGTCCCTTGAACTTCTCCATAAGGGTACTGGTTAAATTTCTCGGATGTAACAAACATGCATTTTACGAATTCTCGGCTGTAACAATCAAATGTTTGGTCCCGTGGCAAAAAAATGCCCCATATATAACGAAGTTTGGCGAGCAGAGCGATAAGTAATGAATAGTTTCCGCCCGTTTACCACGCACTTGTTGGTAGAGGCATACGAATTTCCACGCTTCCTTTGTTTTGAAATTGATATTAAAAATGTGAAATTTTTATGTAAATTAAAGACCATAATAATAATATTAATTGGCAATTTAAAAAATCGTATGTAATAGCAATTGAACAATTTACATGCCACGAAGTTGATAAGCATCTCTTATACAGCATTGAAGTCTACTCACTGCAAATACAGTAAAATCTGTGTGTATCTTGGGGATTGTGGAAAGCCGATTTGGAGAAATAGCCGGTTAGGGAAGCGTTTTTCGATTTTGACATTGCAAATTTAGCAATGACCAAACAAAATTGGGCTTAGGTTCACTATCGTACCCCCCCTAAACATAACTATGCATGGGGTTTGCATTTTCCATTTTAATTCTTCCACACTATTTACCCATTCTTATTTCATACGCTTAGCTGCAAAATGAAAGACTTGAAAAGTTTAGGGTGTCCGGGAAGTTTGGCGAGTACGACAGTGAATCTGTTCCAAAATTGAATTTATTGGATTATATCTTTCTTATTTATCTTTATTTACTCTATTAGAAAAGGACGAAATTATTTCATTCTTCTGAACATTTCTGTGAAAACCAGTCATATAATATTTTACGCAGTTCCTCCATTTTTGGGTTATGAAGCGTATGATGTTTATTAATTGATTTACTCATCTCAGAGGATGACACAAATTTTATTAATTTAGCCTTATGAGCCTTGATATCGTACAGTGTGGAAGATCCGATGTTGAATTCTTTTGCTATGGCTGCTCTATTTTCTCCTTTTTCAATTCGTTTGATCAGCTCCAGTTTTTGAGTTTGCGTTAAAACGACCTTTTCTCTCCTGTCTAGTGATTGCAATACCGGGATCCCGGTCAATTTTCTCCGGTATTTAAATACCGGTATTTGTCAAAAAATACCGGTATTTCGGTATTTCTTAAAAATTAATTTAAATACATTTTTAACATGTTGACTTCCATAAGTATCACCGGTGATCCTCACCTTTGTTTTACTAAGGGGCCGCGAGGAACACATGTGTTACTCAGGCTCATTGGTCTTCAATCTTATTTTTTTTTGGTGGCTTCTCATTTACGCTTTGGTACAATGTCAGTGGCTTGCCGATGATGCATTCTAAATGTTTTCTTAGTTCGTCCTCACTTTTATCTCTTCTTATTTTTTCTACTAATCTTAACTTTGTAAGGAAACCTTTGTTTCATTGTTGATGCTTTCTTGGCTATTTTTCTGCTCCCTCAGTAATGGTTGAAACTGATACACCTCTCATTTATTACGAAGAGTTTCTGTACCAATCTTTGATTTCATAAGATAAGCTAAAATTAAGGCTGAAGGAAAAAGGTTCAGCTTGACTTTTGATGAGTGGACTTCTACCAGAAATAGGCGCTACTTAAATATAAACGTCCATTCCAGCAATGGTACCTTTTACAACATTGGATTAGTTCGTGTGCATGGAAGTTTGCCAGCAGAAAAGTGTATAACACTAGTTGATAAGAAATTAGAAGACCATGGTCTCCGGATTTCTACAGATATGGTATGTGTTACTACAGATGGGGCATCAGTTATGACTAAAATTGGAAGACTCATCAGTGCAGAACAATAGCTTTGCTTTGCTCACGGAATTCATTTGGCTGTTATGGATGTCCTGTATAAGTCCAAACAAAACAAAGAAATATTTGATAAACAAGAAATATCAAATGCTGAACATACGCACCATGAAGGCGAAGAAAACGAAGAGGATGACGATGATGTTGATGGTTTAACCATAGAGACAGATTATACGGGCGTTCCCAATAATCTCACTCACAATGAACTTTCCCCACTCATTACAAAAATACGAAAAATAGTCAAAATTTTTAAACAATCAGCTACTAAAAATGAGAAATATTTGCAAAGGTACGTTCAAGCAGAATTTGGAAAAGAAATTGCTTTACTGCTTGATTCAAAAACTCGATGGAACAGTTTACTTACCATGATTGAAAGATTTTATCAGTTAAGATACTGCATCCAAAAGGCATTAATAGACTTAAATTCCGGAATAAATTTTTGTGATGATGAATTTAATTTATTATCTGCAACTATTTCTGCTCTTATGCCAATCAAATTAGCTGTGGAAGCACTATGTCGCAAAGATTCTAATCTTTTAAATGCAGATGCAACTCTAAAATTCATGATGACAACTCTTCACGAACAAAATTCGGAAATAAGTAATAGGTTACAAACTGCCTTGAAATTCCGTATTTGTCAGAGAAGTACAGATCTGTCACAAATTCTTCAGTATTTGCATGCTGGATCACATGATGAAAGTGAATTAGGATTAGCTTTATTTCCACGACTAAGTAAAACGGCCATCATAAAAATAGTAACTCGTTTAATAAAAAGACTTCATTTGTCTTGTGTAAAAGATTCTGAAGAAAACGTCGGAACAGAATCAATATATTCAGCAACATCTTCCACATCAAACGATAACAGTAAGAAACAGGGAACAGTATTAATGACATCCGTCGATGGCATGTCTTTGCAAGAGAGACTACAATTAGCTATACAAGAAAGACTTAAAGTTCAAATTCCTAATATTCAAGAATCTCAAGGATTGGAACAAATTATTCAGAAAGAGATCGCATTTTTTGAAGACGAAGGTATAAGAGGGTTGAATTAAAAACTTGTGTAAGACTATTTATTTACAATTCCACTGACAAGTGTGGAAGCCGAAAGGGCCTTTTCAGCTGCAAAACGATTTTGCACGAAAATCCATACACGTCTGAATGATGAAACCATTGACAGCCTCTGCTTTTTAAGAGCATACTTCATCAATACTGATGCCGATAATTGTGATTCTTAAAATTATTGATGACATTATTATATTGATATTTTTGTTTATATTTTTATTTTCACTACAGCAAGTTGCTTTGTTTTTTTAATTACTTTATGGAATGACTGTTTATTTCGTTTATTTTATATCTTATAACAGTATAAACTATTAATAAACAATTTCATTAAAAGTTGTTTTTTTATTTATGAACTCATCTATTAATACCGGTATTAATTCCGGGATCACGGTTTTGATATGTCAGGATACCGTAATACCGGTATTCATTTTTTGATCCGGTATTGCAATCTCTACTCCTGTCCCTTGTTTTTAGGTATTTACTTTTATGACATATTCAATGGATGGGTAATTTTTTAAATAATAAAAAGCGATAAACTGGAAATTGTACAAGTACACCAAAACATCTAGACAATGCAAATGGCTTACGGAAACAAAAACGCCATGCTTACTCGGTAGCCACAGAAGTATACGGAATAAATACGTAATATATACATTTTATATTTTAAGAAATTTTAATGTGGAAGTTGTGGTATTACACACATACTATTCACACAAAAATTCATAAAAGGAAAAGAAATACAAAATGAATTGTATTTGGGTAATTGCCTGTATCTAAGGCTGGCCGGTTCTATATAGCCGGATAGCACAACTTTTACTGTATGTGTATACGTGTTATATGGGATGTATAGGCCAAAAACCATGTTTCTCGTATATAACGTAGTCACGCTTATAACGAAGCAATGAGTCGGTCCACTCAAATTCGTATTAAACGAGTTTTACTGTATATATATAGGGGGATACTAATGTCTGGCCCAAACTACTATATGTGGAGAGCTGCAATTTTCATTAATTGTAGATGGCATGGAGAAACCGCCAGAAAAATTGAGATCCAGAAATTCCTAAATTTCCATTTTTTCCCATAAGAAAAGCATTTCGGCATATTTGAAAATTCATTTATGGCACTTTCCGATAAGGTAGAGAATTCAAACTTGGAGGGTTGTTAGATACCCAAGAGATCTATAGGGAACCGTTATCACTTTAACCGCAAGTGTCCTGGGTTCGATTCCGGACGACCCGGTATATCTCCGATAAGAAAGCATGGAAAAAATGATTTCCTTCATATAGACGAAACAAAGAGGAATAAATAAATGATATTTTCAGGGTTTGTAGATGTCATGAGTATATCTCCATAGAATTTGACAACTCCTGCGTAGGTGTCACCGGTTCGATTCCAGGTGGCCTCAAATTTGAGATTATTTCCCAAAAGAGAAGCATTGAAATAGGTGCAGGGCTCTTTTGCATTTAGAATTTTTTGTCGGCTTTTAGACTTTTTTTATTAAATGAGAGAAAATGCAAGCACACATTCACTTCTTTCCTAACATTCTATATCGAATCTTCTTACAGAGGATATACGATATATATAGGATATATATATATAGGAGGATACTAATGTCTGGCCCAAACTACAATAGCTGGAGAGCTGGAATTTAATACATAGGTGAACCGAGAAAAATAATCAGAGGTATAATTGGAAAATTTCGACAATGTTTATTTTCTTGGCCGGTAAAAATTATAAACAATTTTACTAACATTTCATGGTTTAGGTACTTCTAAATGCACTATGAAGCTGACATTTTTTCTACCTGTATAATTTGCCTATTAATGAAAAATTTTCTTCGTTCGGACGTAATAAATTCTTAAATATTTAACAAATTGACTAATGTTTACATACACTCTGAAGATCCAGGAAGCTGAAAATTTTAGTTAGGAAATAATGTTCGGTGGTAAATAACACTGAAAATTTCAGTAATATTCATTGCTGTGGCTGTTAAAAATTCATAAATTAAAAAAAATGATATTCATATAAATGCACTTCTGGAGATGCTACATAAATGAAATTTTGCATAAATGTGAGTTATTCCTAAGAAATGCTAAAAACCTATAAATATTTTATAATTATAAATTTTAGGGGTTGTTTGTACATCAATATTTGGCATAAGGAATAACACGTAAATCAACCAGAAGCTGTAAACTGTTGCTTTTAAAAGTTATTTGTCGGCTCACACTCTTTGCTTTAGGGTGAGAGAAAATACTTGTAGAATGCAAGCACACCTTCACTAGTATCGTATATACTCCTCTGTAAGAAGAGTGCTTATAAAATGATAGGATATATATAGGATATAGGAGGATACTAATGTCTGGCCCAAACTATTATAGTTGGAGAGCTGGAATTTAATACCGAGGTGAATAAAAAAAAATAATAGTAGGAAAAATTGCAAAATTGCAACAATGTGCATTATTTTGGCCGCTAAAAATTATAAACAATTTTACTAACATTTCATGGTTTAGGTATTTCTAAATGAGCTATCAAGCCGAAATTTTTTCTACCTGTAGAATTCGCCAAATACTGAAAACGGGAATATAGAAATTTGAAAATTTTTATTCTTTCGGCCGTAATAAATTCTCAAATGTTTAACAATTTCACTAATGTTTATGTACATTCTGTAGATCCATGAAGCTGAAAATTTTAACAGAGTTAGGAAATAATGTCCCGGTGGTAAATAACATTGAAATTTTAGAAAAATTTATTGCAGTGGCTGATAAAAATTAATAAAGTTTAAACAATGAAATTCATATAAATGCACTTGTAGAGGTGCTTCATTGATTAAATTTCACATAAATGTGAGGTATATGTTAAAGTGATAAAAGGCCTATAAATGTTTTATAATTACAAATTTTAGGGGTTGTTTTTACCCCAATATTTTCAAAACAGAAAAACACGTAATTTGGAGCCGAGATGCAACACTAAGCATTGAAAATTATTTTTCAGCTTTTATTTATACTTAAGGGTGATAAAAAATGCTTGCAGAATGCAAGCACACATTTATATCCTATATCCTCCTCTGTAAGAAGAGTGATTATAGAATGATGGATATATATAGGATATAGGAGGATACTAATGACAGCCCAAACTATAATAGTTGGAGAGCTGGAATTTAATACCGAGGTGAATAAAAAAAATAATCAGAAGAAAAATTGCAAAATTGCGACAATGTGCATTATTTTGGCCGCTAAAAATTATAAACAATTTTACTAACATTTCATGGTTTAGGTATTTCTAAATGCGCTATCAAGCTGAAATTTTTTTACCTGTAGAATTCGCCAAATAATGAAAACGGGAATATAGAAATTTGAAAAATTTTATTCGTTCGGCCGTAATAAATCCTCAAATGTTTAACAAATTGACTAATGTTTATGTACTTTAATTAGAGCCAGGAAGCTGAAAATTTTAACCATGTTAGGAAATAATGTTCTGGTATAAAATAACATTTGAAATTTCATGAAAGTTTTATATTGTGGCTGTTAAAAATTCATAAATTTTAAACAATGAAATTCTTATAAATGCTTTTCTAGAGGTGCTATATACATGAAATTTTGCATAAATGTGAGGTATTCCTAAGAAATGCTAAAAACCTATAAATGTTTTATTATTATAAATTTTAGGGGTTGTATATACCCCAATATTTTCAAAAAAGAAAAACGTAATTCGGAGCCGAGATGTGACTTATGCATTGAAAATCACTTTTCAGTTGTTATTTTCACTTTAAGGTGAGAGAAAAAGCTTGCAGAATGCAAGCACACATTTACTTGTATCCTATCATTCTATAAGCACTCTTCTTACAGAGGAGGATATACGATATAGGATATATATAGGATATAGGAGGATACTAATGTCTGGCCCAAACTACAAGAGCTGGAGAGCTGGAATTTAATACATATGTGAACCGAAAAAAATAATCGGAGGAATAAATGCTAAATTGCACCAATGTTTATTTTCTTGGCCGGTAAAAATTATAAAGTATATTACTAACATTTCATGGTTTAGGTATTTCTAAATGCGCTATAAATCTGAAATTTTTTCTACCTGTAGAATTCGCCAAATAATGAAAACTAGAATATTAAAGTTTGAAAATATTTATTCGTTCGGCCGTAATAAATTCTCAAATGTTTAACAAATTGACTCATGTTTATGTACTTTCTGTAGATCCAGGAAGCTGAAAATTTTAACAGAGTTACGAAATAATGTCCCGGTGGTAAATAACATTGTAAATTCATAAATTATAAACAATTAAATTTCTATAAATGCACTTCTGAAGGTGCTACATTGATGATATTATGCATAAATGTATGGTATTCTGCACGAATGAGGAAAACCTAAAAAAAAAACTAAAATTATACATTTTAGGGGTTGTTTTTACCCCAATAATTTCAAAACAGAAAAACAGATAATTAGGCGCAGAGATGCAAACATGCGTTTGGAAATTATTTTTCTGCTTCTATTTTTACTTTAAGGTGAAAGAAAATGCTTGTAGAATGCAAGCACACATTCACTAGTATCCTATCACTCTATAAGCACTCTTCTTACAGAGGAGGATATACGATATATATATATAAGGTGACCAGATTTCCGATCAGCTAAACCGGGACTAACTCTGTTTTCCCCTCGAGTATAGGCAATTTAGCATCGAATCACCTCCCTCCGATTAAGTGAGAGGTTCTACATTCAAAGATTGAAACAAATTTAAAGTTTCTAGTACATTCTTCTAAATAATTCAATGCAGTCTGGAAGAAAATATTGACTGTCTTATAGAATGTCTCAGGCATTAATTCACCTTCATCTTTGAGTGATTCAACCATCATTGACACCTTCATTCCAACAAACTTGGCTTCTCTTCTTACTATCATCTGATTTCCCAAATTAGCCAGGGCAGTAACTATTTACATTAATGAAATATTCTTCTCTTCAATTTTTAAGACAGTGTCATTAAATAATTTCCATTGAATTAACAAGTGTAAACATAATTCAGCTGTAGCATCTTCAAAAAATTTCCTACGAGGGGTCATGATGATTTAGGAGTATTTTTCTTTTTTTATTACTAACTTTACTAAATAAGCTAACAAGGCTGAGTTTTTTCCAAACAGACTGTGGGGTTTACACACCATGAAAGCAGACCACAACAAACAAAGTGTTTCTTTACATTATTTCTCTGATAAATCCAAGCCTTACTGTTGAATATGGTTGGGTGGATAGGGGAATCCAGTCTTCATTTCAGTCTGGAAAATGCACAATTTGTTGCAATTGCAAAATTTCCCCTGGCATTACTTTCTTCTTATTGTCTTTAGGGTTGCCAACATTCGATCGATGCTGAGAAAAGTAATTTATCATAGAATAGGTTAAATAGAAACGCAAAAATTATTTTAAATTGTTGTTAACAACTTCTTACCTCGTGGAACGACTTCAAAATATATACACGTCCTCACATCTCATTTCCTTCAAACTGGTGGAACACGTGGAAATTCCCCAGAGTAAACAGAACAAAAAATTTAATGGCAAACGAAGAATGGCGGAGTCAAAACTTCGAGATCATTACAGGCCAGTTAGCTACATTGTAGTACACTGTGGTATTATACATCAATTCTCATTCTTTTCGTTATCCCTACTACCACAATTCGCTGGGAACAAACAATTGGGAATCCGCCTCTTACCGGTTATTTCCCCACGTGTGCAGTTCCACCACTCTCTCGGCAATATGCCGTAAGCACGTGCACCAAACCTCCGAGATCATCCATTCGGCTAATTATATGTATATAGTAGATAGACTGCTTTAATGTCGCTATGTATAGTTACTTCGCTCCATTGGTCTTTATCAAATCTATTCCCTATTTTCGCTTGTGTGGTTCGATAGTATTATCGAAACCTTGGGAGCATAAATCCCAAAGCCGGTAAAAATAAGCATTTTGGTTTAGTCTTTCGGGACACCGGGACAAGTGCTCCAAAACCGGTACTGTCCCGGCCAAACCGGTACATATGGTCACCTTATATATATAGGATATATAAAGGATATAGGAGGATACTAATGTCAGGCCCAAACTATTATAGTTGGAGAGCTGAAATTTAATACACAGGTGAAACAAAAAAAGTTATCAGAGGAATAATGTTCTGGTGGTACATAACATCGAAAATTTTAGAAATATGCATTGTTGTGCATGTTAAAAATTAATAACATTAAAACAATGAAATTCATATAAATGCACTTCTAGATGTACTACATTCATGAAATTTTGCATAAATGTCAGGTCTCCGTAACAAATGCTGAAAACCTATAAAAGTTTTATAATTATGAATATTTGGGGTTGTTTATAACCCAATATTGACAATAAGGAAAAACACGTAAACTGGCATGAAGATGCAAACTCTGGCGATTAAAAATTATTTGTCGGCTCATACTCTTTAATTTAGGGTGAGAGAAAATGCTTGCAGAATGCAAGGACAATTTACTAATATCTTATATTGTATATCCTCCTCTGTAAGAAGAGTGCTTATAGAATGATAGAATGCAAGCAGGCCTTCACTAGTATTTCTATAAGCACTCTTCTTACAGGGGAGGACATAGGATATATATAGGATATAGGAGGATACTAATGTCTGGCCCAATCTACTACAGTTGGAGAGCTGAAATTTAATAGACAGGTGAAACAAAAAAAGTTATCAGAGGAATAAATGCTAAATTGCAACAATGTTTATTTTCTTGGCCGTAAAAAATTATAAACAATTTTACTAACATTTCATGGTTTAGGTACTTCCAAATGGGCTATGAAGCTGAAATTGTTTCAAGAGGTAGAATTTGCCAAATAATGAAAATGGGAATATAGAAATTTGAAAATTTTCATTCGTTTGGCCGTAATAAATTGTCAAATGTTTAAAAAATTGACTAAAGTTTATGTACTTTCTGTAGATCCAGGAAGCTGAAAATTTAAACAGAGTTAGGAAATAATCTCCCGGTGGGAAATAACATTGAAAATTTTTGAAATATTTATTGCTGTGGCTGTTAAAAATTAATAAATTTAAACAATAAAATTCATATAAATGCCCTTCTAGAGGTGCTACATTGATGAAATTTTGCATAAATGTGAGGTATCCACAACAAATGCTGAAAGACTGTAAATGTTTTATAATTATAAATTTTAGGGGTTGTTTTTACCCTAATATTTTCAAAACAGAAAAACACGTAATTCGGAGCCAAGGTGCAAACTTATGGGTTGAAATTATTTTTTGGATTTTATTTTTACTTAAAGTGAGAAAAGAAGAAGGTGGGAGAAAATCCTTGCAGAATGCAAGCACATATTCACTAGTATCCTGTATCTTCCTCTGTAAGAAGAGTGCTTATAGAATGATATGATATAGGATATAGGAGGATACTAATGTCTGGCCCAAACTACAATAGTTGGAGTGCTTAAATTGGATACAAAGGTGAATCTAATAAAACAATTGGAGGAATAATTGCAAAATTGCAACAATGTATATTTTCTTGGCCGGTAAAAATTATAAACTAATTTACTAACATTTCATGGTTTAGGTTCTTCTAAATGATCTATAAAGTTGAATGTTTTTCTAGGGGTAGTATTTGCCAAAGAATGAAAATGGGAATATACAAATTTGAAAATGTTTATTCGTTCGGCCGTAATAAATTCTCAAATGTTAAACAAATTGGCTAATGCTTATGTAATTTCTGAAGGTACAGTAAGCTGAAAATTTGAAACAAGGTAGGGAATGATGCTTCCGTAGTAAATAACATTGAAAATTTTAGAAGTATTTATTATTTTGGCTGTTAAAAATTCAAAAAATTTAAACAATTGAATTTACATAAATGCACTTCTAGAGGTGCTACATCGATGAAATTAAGCAAAAAGGTGAGGTTTTTGAAAAGAAGGATGAAAACCTATATAATATTTATAATAACACATTTTAGGGGTTGTTTTTACCACATAATTTTCCAAAAATAAAAACACATAATGTGGCACAGATGTGCAAAATTTCAGGTTTAACTATTACTTACATTTTTTTATTCTTTACATTTATGTGAGAAAAAATGCTTGCAGAATGCAAGCACACATTCAGTAGTATCCTATATACTCGTCTGTCAGATCTGAGCTTATAGTATAGATAGGAGGATACTAATGTCTGGCCCAAACTATAATAATTGGAGAGCTGAAATTTAATACATAGGTGAACCGAAAAAAATAATCGTGGGAATAATTGGAAAAATGGAACAATGTTTATTTTCTTGGCCGGTAAAAATTATAAACTATTTTACTAATATTTCATGGTTTAGGTACTTTTAAATGCGCTATGAAGCTGAAATTTTTTCTGTTGGTAGAACGCGCCAAATAATGAAAACGGGAATATAGAAATTTGAGTATTTTTATTCGTTCGGACGTAATAAATTCTTAAATGTTAAACAAACTGACTAATGTTTATGTACTTTCTGAAGATCCAGGAAGCTCAAAATTTTAACAGAGTTCGGAAATAATGTTCCAGTGGTAAATAACACTGAAAATTTTAGAAAAAATTAATGTTGTGGCTGTTAAAAATTCATAAAGTTTAAACAATGAAATTCATATAAATGCACTTTTATAGGTGCTACATTCATGAAATTTTGCATAAATGTCAGGAATCCGTAACAAAGGCTAAAAACCTATAAATGTTTTATAATTATAAATTTTAGGAGTTGCTTATACCCCAATATTATCAAAACAGAAAAACACGTAATTCGGAGCCAATATGCAAATTTATGAATAGAAAATTATTTTTCGGCTATTGCCTTTTATATTTACTTTAAGGTGAGAGAAAATGCTTGCAGAATGCAAGCACGATTAACTAGTATGTATATATATATATATATATCCTCCTCTGTAAGAAGAGTGCTTATAGAATGATAGGAGGATACTAAAGTCTGGCCCAAAGTACAATAGTTGGATAGCTGAAATTTAATACATAGGTGAAACAAAAAATATAATCAGAGGAAAAATTGGAAAATTGCAACAATGTTTCTTTTCTTGGCTGTTAAAAATTATAAACCATTTTACTAACATTTCATGGTTTAGGTACTTCTAAATATCCTATGAAGCTGAATTTTTTTTTATCGGTAGAATTTGGCAAATAATGAAAACTGGATTACAGAAATTTCAATATATTTATTCATTCGGCCGTAAAAAATTGTTAAATGTTAAACAATTTGCCTAATGTTTATATACTTTCTGAAGATCCAGGAAGGTGAAAATTTTTAAAAAGGTAGGGAATAATGTTCTGGTGATAACTATCATTGAAAATTTCCAACAAGTTTATTATTGTGGCTGTTAAAAATTCATAAAATTTAAACAATTAAATTTATATAAATGCACTTCTGGAGGTGCTACATCAGTGGTCTTCAACCTTTTTTGAATCACCGCCCACTTTTACCATATGTTGTCCTTTGAAATAAGTTCACCGCCCACCCAGTGGCGTAGTGAGGGTTTCTGGCGCCCGGGGCGAATAAGAATTTTGCGCCCCCAGTAGCAAAGCGATTTACGGAGGTATTGTAACCCTAATACTAGTGGGATTCTCGTTAGATGAGATTACCGAATACGGTCTCATTGTCAGTGGTAATAACAGTGTTTAAAAATGTATGATTATATATATTTGATAAAATTAAACTTAAACACTTCGCTGCTTCTGCGAGAGACCCCGACCACCCACATGGGCCTTTCGATTTTACCGCAGCATGGATACATTGTCACTAGTGTAGTATGATATGATACTATAGTTAACGACAAACGAACTGTAACATAAAATAGTTGTACAGAATATGTGTGCGTATCATTAAGCTTTTTTATAGAATTTTATTTTTCAGTGTAAAAATTAGAATAGCATTTGGTGTGTTCTTTAACGCCCGCCAAAAATCCAAAAACGCCCACTGGTGGGCGCTATCGCCCACCTTGAAGACCACTGTGCTACATCAATGAAATTTTGCTGAAATGTGAAGGATTAAAAAGTAATGATGAAAACCTATAAAATGTTTATAATCATACATTTTAGGGATTGTTTTTACCTCAAAATTTTCCAATAAGGAAAACACGTAAATCAGTGAAGAGGGGCAAACTGTTGAGTTTAAAAATTATTTAAGATCAGACTCCAACAATGTAAACATGGAAATAATTCGACTCCATGCAGATGACCACGGATAATACAAATCTAAGGATAATCAGCAATTTACTGTAATTTGTAGACTTCGATGTCTTTTACAAATATAAATGTAAATGCAAGCATACTGCAGAGAATTTACTATTGATACAATTTATAAAATCTGCTTAGAAATCCTCATCCTCCTTTTTTTCACAGGCATTTCGGGAAAAAAATGTGTACTAGGTACACAAATATAGTAAGTTCGGTAATCTATTTATGTATCGGTCAATTTCAGTCATTTTATTAGGAAGTCAACGACATCTACAATGCTTGGCATTGTTTATAAATGTGGCAATCCATTAATTCATTTTTTGGCATGAAATATGGATAATAAAGCAAAATGGAAAGTACCGTATCTGCCGAATAGAAACCGACCCCGGATTTAAGCCGACCCCCCAAAAATTTCCACAATTTTTTGGCAAAAATGTAAATTTCGTAGATTTTATGCTGAATTGTGCCGGGCATTCATGCACAGCTTAGAATACATTATTCGAGATCGAAGAAAAGTGGGAAATGGTTTAGTTGTTGACATTTACAATGTAACTCCAATTAATAATTTTGCGTTGCTGAATAATGTTCCACATTCAGTGACAATAATTTCATTCAACTTCATTTTCACAAAAGGTCAAAATAGTAACAGCGATCTCGCCAAGATATTTTTTCATCCAAATCTATTTCCAATGAAATTAGCATTTACATTGCCTTAAGAAATTGCATTTTTATAATTATACACGTTCTATGTAAAGTTTTACTGTTCATTATCAGGTGAGTTTTGCATTTCAAGCCGTTGCTCATACCTTCAGAGCAGATGTCTCTTTACTTACCGAAATTCAAACAGTTGAGCATCCAAAGCCGTCAACAGATTTTGTGTAATCGTCTGCATAGTCAAAGTATGGAAATAATGTGACCACTCAAATAATGTGAAAAACCCAGTCTTAAAAGGTAACAAAGCACAGGTAGTGCTAAATTCAATATTCTAGTATTTATTATTTATTCATTAATATTCATCGTAGGTCAAATATTTACTTTACGAAAAATATAGTACTATCATTTGAATGTGACAGCCATGAGACGTGCTGCCATCTATGGGTGACTACGAGATTTAACCGTAACCCAAATTTTCCTCAGACTCGCATTTAAGGCGAGGGGTGATTTTTTCATGATAGATTTTGACAAAAAACATCAGCTTGTATTTGGGCAGATATGGTATATACGATAAATGATAAAATTAATATCTTAGCTCAAGTTGATGCACATGTTGGAACAGGTAAAAAACTTTTTGACTGGTTAAAGAAATAAAATGTTATGTAGATTAGTTTATTTGCAATTTCATTGTTATTGTGTTCAAACGTATATTTTAGATGACTTAAAAAAGATATGATATAAAGCAACCCACATTTTACTTTATGTTACATAATTTTCATTTTCCCGATTTTATGCTTCCCTTGATTTTATGTTTATTTTAGGTGGTCCCTTCAATATTGTTTCACTGTGTATAAGATAAATACAGGCTTAATTTGATCCTTAGGGAAGAGATTAGCTATTTTGTAAGTACATGAAAGTCTGAGTTTGAGCCACTCTGCCACCAAAACCCCCTGACAAAAGAGTTTATGATATTAACTTACGATGTATCAGATCTAGGTCCTGAATCTGTCCTGTTTCTCCTTCTCCTCCGTTCCCGCAGCCCAACAGAGGTTGAAGCAACAAGAAGTAAGCTTGTTTCAGATGGAACAACCTCCAATGAGATTTCGGCAGCATCTCTGTTCCCACTGTTTGCATTGCATGTACAATGGTGTAATGATGTAACAAGAGTAGATGATGTTGGAGACCTGACAGTTGGTGCATGGCCAATGCCGCTAATTGCAGTTTCATCCAAAGGTGACTCAGAACCAACCTCTTCGTCTGAAGAATCATCTGGTGCTAATCGCTGAAATGATGAATATAATAAGGAATTACAATCATGTCCCATTTAGCGTAAAATGGTCTTTGTGCTTAAAAAAGTATATAACATAATATTATTACAGTTAAGGAATTTTGGGAAATGATGTATTTTTTAACTATTCACTAAATGAGGGTTTTGCAAAATTACATTAATGAACTGTATTTCTATAATATCCATTTCTTAACCTATATACAGTAAACTCCAAGTTATCTGGAATGCTCGGGGGAATTGGGTTTTCCGGTTAAGTGAATATTCTGATTCTTTGAAAGTTATACTGGATAGGCCTCAATAAAGCATTTGGATACCAATATAAGGAACATGTGCAGAATTGTACATTCACCGCAGAATTACTAACCTGTAGACAAGGTATTCTTCTCATAATTGTTCTTAAATAATTCCTTGACATTCAAGAAAGTGATGAAACTCAAATACACTATTCAATTAATTGGAATATTTTAGTATTTACTAACTACATTACATCCAACAAGAGTTTCTCGTATGATTGTCACTACTAGCTTCTCTTTTGTTCTAATGGCAATGCGAGGTAAGGGTTAACTACATCCAACCTTTAGGATTTTACGATAAAAAATATTGCATCCTTTTCCGAGAGAAGGAGAGAAATTATCCACACCCAACATAATGCATTATCAGAAATACTTGAGGCAAATTGGTACACAGGTAAACATAGTTAAGCAGTCTTTATTTTCTTTAAAACCTTCAGTGTGAGTCTCACTTAAACTAGCCAGAGTTGAACGTGGTAAACATGGACAAAATAAACCGGTCTTGTCAGCATTATAAATTTGATCAGGGGTTAGGCCATGTACCTTAATCGATGTTCCAAGAAAGTCACAAAATTTGTCAGCAGCTCCTTGGTCGGCCGATATTTTATCACCCGAAACATCTATACCTCTGATCCTATGCCTAATCTTAAAACTTGTTAGCCATCCATCTGAAAATGCATACAGTTTGCTAATCTCCATTTGTATGAAAAAATCTTGGGCCTTTTCAAGCAACATTGATTCAGAAATAGGTGCATATACCTTGGAATTTATAACCCATAGAATCGATATTCTACTAACAATTATTCTTAAATAACTAGCATAAGTGCCCGTTGAATTTCAACGGGTTTAATGAATCTAAATTGTCGTCAATGCAACATGTAAAAATCGCAAGAATAAAATTGTGCACTGTTTTAACCATCGAATATATCTATACTATAAGTCTGTTTTAATTAATTAACTAAAATCTCACAGAAATTCCTTGTGAATAAAATAGTACCTTTCTTTATACGAAAATAGCCATTGTTATTAGTTTTAAATTATTATAGCATTAGGATTTCAATTTCATTAAATAAGCAGAATTCGGGTTCCAAAAAATTGGTTCAATCTTCAATTGCCTCTGATAATACTTTAAATAGATTTTGGAATATAATGTACCTCAATATCGTTTATCGTCTGCTCAGCACTCTTGCCTTCTCATTTTCCGAAACAACCACTTTCACCAGTTTTATATGGATTTCAAACTTTGAAGAGAACTTGATTCAATTCAGTTAAAATAACCACATAACAAACTTCTTATTCTAAAGAAAATGTTAAACTAGAATTCATTCATTCTGAAAAGTGAATAAAAGTGCCTACCATGTACATATATTTCTTTCAACTAAAATAGCCACTCTTAACAGATTTTAATGGATTAATGCATTAGCATTTTAATTTCATGAAACAAGCAGAATTCCGGTAACAAAAAAATTTGTTCGATCTTCAATTGCCTCTGATAATACTTTAAATAGATTTTGGAATAAAATGTACCTTAATATCGTTTAGCATCCGCTCACCACTCTGGACTTCTCAGTTACCGAAACAACAACTTTCAATAGTTTTCAATTGATTTTTGCTTTGAAATGGTACTTTCCTGTTAATGGGAATACCTCAAAAAATAAACACGTATTGTTGTGATATGTTGTGATATTTTGTTTGTTAACAATGCGTAACAAACCTCGTTAAGATATTTACGTTTTTCCCTTAATGATGAATTTCTGGAGCTTGCCGAGGAGTGAAGAAGAAGCTGTATCTTTGCCTCAAGACCATGGTATTTTATCTAAAGGGCGAATGTGCAAGAAGGATCATATTATGAAACTTTAATTCTGCGACAGAATATTTTGGAAATGCAACGCGAAAGCCTGTCAGCAGAAGCATTCATGTGGCGACAACATAACAAAGAAATCGACATATTTCAAGCTATTTTAAATGCCATAAAGACATATTGGCCCCTAGTAACATAAATTTATATTGTATTAGTAATTATGTTGCTTTTATTAATAAATAAGTTTCAAAAAAGTGTGATTTTTAAGTAATTCCCCCGTTGTTACGCATTGTTAACAAACAAACACAAACAAATACGTCGTAACATATCACAACAACACGTGTTTATTTTTTGAGGTATTCCCGTTAACAGAAAAGTACCCAAAATACTTGAGTCAATTCAGTACAACTTCCACTTTACATACTGTAAATTCCAAAGTAACTCCTTTTATAATAGGCAATGCTAGCCTAAAATTAATTCATTCTGTCAAGTGAATAAATAAAGTTCTTTCTTTAAACTATAATAGCCACTGTTATTAGATTTAAATGGATTATAAGCCTTAGAACTTACTCTGTATTAAATAAGCACCAAAATTCCTTTTATAAAAACAAATCAATTCATTAAAAGATCCACTGTTGTTTCTTCGAAAATTGCCTGTTAACAGTTTTAAATGCCCTTTTAATTTTAATATATTTTTAATTTATATTCGTTTCCAAACTTCAGCCATTGTTATGAAATTAATTCGAGGAATAATAATACAAATTCGTAAACACGTATGGTTTACAAAGAATTTAATTTAAGAACGCTTTTTATTTCCAATTTTTCTAAAATGACACTATTGATACTTAAAATTTTTTATATTAACGTTAATATACTTATTTTCCACAAAACACGCCAATCTCTCCCCTTCCTTCCTCTCTCTCTCGTATTGAACCCAACAATGATAATGGTCGACATAGCAACATCACGTTAAAATGGCGAGATTTCCACAAAATATGCAAATTAAACGTTTAACATAGAATATTTCGAACTGTGGGCGAAAAAAGACGAACGGAATAAGAAACTTTATAATGTTTTCTTCAAAATGGTTCAACTCCGAAGGTCGTAGATTAATTCCTTCTAATTTTAATTTCCAAATGAATAAAAGCCTGCACGTCGAAAAATCGCGTTTTACATGTTAAGTAATGGGGAAAGGAAATGCCTCTCCTGGAGACGAACCAAGGAATTTTTTCGCGATTTAAATTCGTCATCACCTGAAAAAGTGTTAATCAAGCATCTCTACCAAATTTCGAGTTTCTATCATTATTATTTCTCGAGTTATTAGCGTTTGCATAGCGTGATCAACCAACCAACCAACCAACGGATGACGGCTATTATTATATAAAATTTCTTGACATTCAAGGAAGTAATGAAATTAAAGTATACAAGTATTCAATACACTTAATAGCAATATTTTAATAATTACTAGCTACATTACACCCAGCAGTTTCTTGTATGCCTATCGTTATTAGCTTCTCTTTTGTTTTAATAATAATGGGAGGTAAGGATTAACTTAGTCCAACCATTAGAATTTTCCAACAAAAAAACTGTTTCCTTGTCAGAGGAAAGGAGAGAAAATATCCTCATACAACCTTGAGTAAAGTAGGGTATAAATAAGCAATTACAAGAGTATGACTCTGCATCTAAGCCCAAAATAATAATGCAGCCTTAAAATAAGTAATAAACTATTATAATGCATAAAATTGTCTCACTCTTAAAACACTCTTATTTAGGAGGTATGATACAAGAACGGAAACCTATGACACTACGCCTACGTAGTTCTTTTTACTTTCTCATACGAAGTATAAGAAAGTATGGTTATCGCAAAAAAATTCGACCTTGAGATTTTTACGGAAATATACGTTTTAGGTGTTGCTGAATCCAAAAAAGTGGTTTTTGCAATGCCGTCTGTGTGTCTGTCTGTCTGTTACTGGCTCTGGAGTCCAAACAGTAAAGCGACAATAAATGAAATCTCTTACTTAGCCATTTTATCATACTGAGCAGAGTATATGTAGAAATGGTTGTTATTGCTCAATAATTAAGGGTAGTTTATTCTACGCATTTTAAACAACAACAATTCAATTTTATCAAAAACGGCTCTAACGGATTTGATCAAATTTTGTACAGTTACTTGAGTTTACGTCTTCAATAATACTGTATAGTTCATATTTCTCAAAAAATGAATATAAGCCTAGTTTATTCTATGCAACTTTAACAATAATTTGATTTTCTCAAAAACGGCTCTAACGATTTTGATCAAATTTCAAACAATTGCTTGAGTCTATGTCATCAATAATACTGTAAAGTTCATATTTCTCAAAAAATAAATATAAGGCAGGTTTATTCTAGGCAACTTTAGCTATAATTTGATTTTCTCAAAAAAGGCTCTAACGATTTTGAACAAATTTCGTATAGTTATTTGAGTATACGCCTGCAATATTACTACATATTTCATTTTTCTCAATGAATGAGTATAAGGCTAGTTTATTCTTGGGCAACTTTAACAAAAATTGGATTTTCTAAAAACAGGCTGTTACGATTTTCATTTTCTAAAGATAACTAAACGACGTATTAGTATATGAGAAAGTTTGTACAATGTATGTTGTACCAATTTTTTCTGCTGTAAGGTGCTGCAATCTACGATACAAACCAGATTGTAAACTTTATGTGGGAAAAAAATGTTGTCAATTTACGTCTTTTATTTTTTTTACTAACAATAAAATTGGACTCGAGAGAGTAACAAGTAGAATAATTGCTGAACATGAAAAGGTTAAAAAAAACTTAACATTAATTTTGGCGGCGCATGATCTATACCCAAAAACATTTTTATTACATTTAATTTTGTAATTCAAGATGGTCAATTTCAAGTATATCCACTGCACTAGTAGATGCTATTGCCACTTCATCAAAAGCCACTGAAGATTTCTTAAATAAATTTCTTATAACACCTTGTTTACAAGCTGCCTGCCTTTTCTGAACGAAGTTATTGTAAAGATGATGAATTTGTATAATTTCGTGTGATGAATAAGCATTTTGCTGTCCAGCACATTTTACAATGGTTTCAAAAGATTTTGCTGCACAAGCTCAAGGTATTTTTGACTCTTCAGGCAAACCTTCTTCTTCAGGATCTATTTCACAGATTTTGGACTTTTCGGGGTTCACTATATTGTTTATTATTTCAGCATCACTCATACCTTCAGTAATGTTAGTGTCATTATCAATCTCTATCCATTCTTCAATATCACCTACCTGAAGTTTACTTACTGGGTGTGTAGGATCAGCTAGCTGAAACACTTCAAGAATTTCAGCACTAGCATTGTTTACAAACTCATCATCAAAACCATAAAAGTCTTCTTGATCAGAAGATCCTTCTGTAAACATGACATTAGACCACAATTTTCTCCAAGACCTTCTTAATGTTACACAGTTTACAGTATCCCAGGAACAAACAATATTTAAAATAGCATCTTTTATAGTAACAGTTGACTGAAACTCCCTCATAGTGCCTTCATAATTAACCAATTTCCTCAAAAAAATTTTCCTATAAATACATTTAAAATTTTGAATAACCCCCTGATCCATAGGCTGGATTAATGATGCTACGTTTGCCAGCAAAAAGATCGTAAAAATGTTACCAGACACTAGTTCAGATTGATAAGGATGAGCACGACAGTTATCTAAAAGGAGAATGCACTTTGTGTCTTCAGGTTCACGAAGTTTTTTTAAATTTGCTTTCACTGAGGGTACACAGACATGATCAAACCAGTACTAAAAAAATATCTCTGTCCATCCATGCACTACTTTGCGCTTTGTACTCAAGAGGTAAATAAGCAACACCCTTAAAAGATCTATGCTTAGCATATTTACCTATCACAAGAAGTTTCACCCGGTGTGAACCTGCTGCTTTGGCACAGGCAAGCACAGTTAAGCGATCTTTATTCTCTTTAAAACCTTCAGAGCGAGTCTCACTTGAACTAGCAAGAGCTGAATGTGGTAAACATCACCAAAACAAACCGGTCTCATCAGCATTATAAATCTGATCAGGGGTTAGGTCATATTCCTTAACTAATGTTTCAAAAAAATCACAAAATTTATCGGCAGCTTCTTGGTCACCCGATATTTTATCACCCGAAATATCTAGACATCTGATCCCATGCCTGATCTTAAAACGTGTTAACTATCCATCTGAAAATGCACACGGTTCACTAATGTCCATTTGTTCATAAAAATCTTTGACCTTTTCAATAAACATTGGTCCAGAAATAGGGGCTCCCTCGGAACGCTTTATAGAAAACCATTCATACACAGCAATATCCAATTGCTCAAGTTTAGGCTTATGAAGAGTGTGCCGATATTCGATTCCTCTACTAGTCTCAGAAGACGTAACAAATTTCAATAACTGTGATTTCTGTGCCTTAATATCATAAATAGTTGAAGAACTGACATTGAACTCTTTCATCAAAATACCTTTCTCTAAACGTTTAATGATATTAAGTTTCTGGGTTAAGGTTAGTAGTTCCTTTTATCACCTTTAGGGCATATTGCAGTTTGAGGAGGCATTTAAAAAGGGTGAACGAAATATTTCATTTAACACAAACACTGATTCCAAAATCATATAGAATTGCATATTGCGACTGCCAATGCAAATGCCAAATTTATTTAAATTAGCGATAGCATTCCAAAATAGATGTAAAAAATTGCAGAAAGCATCAATATTAGCGGTAACATTCTGACCTAGATGAAATTAATAAAAAAATCGAGAGGCTGGAGACGCCGGTTGCTTGAGAATGCCGGTTGCTTGAGAATTCTGGTTGCTTGAGTGCCGGATAATGGGGAGTTTACAATGCTACTAAATAATCAGAAGTTTACTGTATCAAGTTTCTGGGTTAAGGTTAGCCCAACCCATTTCCTTTTATAACCTATAATACATATTGGAGTTTTAGAAGGCATTAAAAAGGGAGTGCGAAATATTTTATTTAACATAAACACCGAGTGCAAGAAACATCCACAATTGCATATTGCAACTGCCAAAAATGCAATTTTTAGTGGTAACATTCCAAATTAGATGTAAACAAAAAATTGCCGAAAGTGCCAATTTTAGAGGGAACATTCCCAATTAGAAGAAATAACAAAAATCAAGATGCAAGAGATGCCGGTTGCTTGAGAATTCCAGTTGCATGAGTGCCAGATAATGGGAAGTTTACAATGCTACTAAATAATCAGAAATTTGGTAGAATAGGTTAATTTTACAAACAATTTAACAAAAAATACAGATGTGGCAGGAAACACAGGTCATAGAATACATTTTTAAATATAAGGTGTATAAGTTCTAAAAAGAAAAATCTTAAAACTATATATAATTTCTCAACCCAGATGTTTTTTGACCTAAGTGGATTTCTTAACCTAGATGTTCAAAAATACAAATTGGCAGGGTTTACATATCATATAATACACCATTTATTACAAACTAAAATATCTTCCTGTCATATGACGGTTTCTCTTAGGACCTATATTTTTTTAAACCATGTTAATTTACAGTACAAAGTCCAAAATCCAGCAATCTCAGGACATTTAGGTTGCCCAATTCTGGATTTTTCCAGATTTTGGGTGATATATATTTGTCCCTATATAGTATATATGTCACAGGATAATTGTAAATTCTGCCTTTTTACAACAAGTCTAGCCTTTTTAGAAAACACCGCCTTTTTGAAGAAAAAAACGGAATCTCAATTAGACTAAGAAATATTAGCCTTTTTATAATATGCCTGATATCATTTAGCCTGATTGCAGAAAGCAACTGATCTTACACAAAGGCAGACATATCGACCACCCTATTTATAATTAGCCTGTCAGATTTTAGTTACCTCTTCAGTCACTAGCAGCACCAAAGTGACCCTACACTTCTAAAACAGCTTTATGCTCATTATTTTATTGTTATTTTTTTGGGTGGGATGGTGGATAAATTACTCAAGAGAATAAAAGTATCCTTTTCTCAATCACTAAGTTTATAATTTAAAAAAAATAATTATGAGACAAAAAAAAACAATATGTAAAAATATTTTTAAAAGTTAAACCTTTATTTTGCAGACATAGTATTAATGTGATTTTAGGTAAGTTTCCTCTTTATGCTGCGACTTTATACATTTTTTAGTTTAGCAACATTTAAGTACAAAGGTTTACACGCTTCTTTAATTTACTGATTTAAAACATCAGAAAGTAAACACTAAGGAAGACATGTTTTCAAAAAGCATAACCCTATAATTTTAACATTTTCAGATAGGTATGCAATGAACAGGAAGATATTCTTTATCACAGCCTGAAATCACAACAGTGTTTACGAATAAAATAATTACAGCAAAATTGTCTGGTAGAAGGTTTTGATTCTTGCTCATTGCCTGATCAGTGCATATCATCATGGTTGTGAGAAAGCACTTATACACAAAAGATGCAAAGCCTACTTATTGGCAGAGGTTAAGCTAGAATGACATTTAGAATTGCACCGGACATTGTTTTTGAAACATGCGCACCTGTATGTTCGGCACTGAGTTTTGGCTGGCTTGCAAGTGCATTTCTGGAAACCTTGGCCGCCAAATGGGGACCGTTTGGATACTGCTTCCCTCGATGAAATTGGCGTATCTGACACAGTACCTGAGAATGCAACTGCACAAAGTTGTATTTCGTTGCGTGGAAACCAGTTTTTAATGGTCCCTGCAGTCGTACCTATTCTGTAGACACCGTTTCGGAAGTCTGTGATCTTCCCTACAATTGTCATTGAATCCAGGGGCCCACGATCGACCTTAGGCACCGCAACAGTTACACATCTGCCAACTTCTAGTGGCAGGAACTTTTTTGTACCTGCCCCAATCATTTTTTCCGCTGCTTGTTTTACTCCTTTGTGGGCCTGGGCTCTTTCGAAAGATATATTCTTTTCATGTTTACAAATGGAACACAGTATTCTGCTGCCATATCCTTCAGTGTCGTTTGACTCTAGCTCACCACAAATAAAATGATGATTATATACGCTGCAAGTATGAGCATCTGTCGTTTCCTTGTGGCACACAGGACAGTTGAGTGGTTTCAATTGTTCCTGATCCCCCTCTATAGGCCGCTCCAAGTCATGTGAGCAGCCGGGTTCTTCATTCTGGGTTCTGCTGCTTCCGCTTGTATCATTGTTACTGCTGTGTAATTGCTCCAGTTCTTCCTCTGTAGTAATAGTACTAATAACTAGACTAGACCGGTACCTTTTAGTCCAACTTTTGGTTCACACCTGAAAAGAGCACGGTGATGAAATGATGAATTCTTTTGCCACTGGACGAAATAACAGCCGATAGACCATTTTGTAGTTATGTTGTCTTCCATCCAGCTATGAAGCATGTTTTCTATATCTTGATTGCTTCTTTCAACACTCCCTTGGGCTCTGGGATGACGTGGCCTCCCATGAACAATTTTGCAGTCTGGCCACAATTCCATCAATTCCTTAACAACATCAGCAGCGAACTCATGGCCGTTGTCACTCTGGAGGATGTGGGGGGCACCGAACTCCAAAAAAATTTTCAGAAGTTCGAATGCAACTTCAGCAGCTCTTTTGGATCGCAATGGCCTCAAATGCAAGAATTTAGTAGCATTATCTTGGTAATTAAGAAGCTACTTAAAGTCACCATCCGTGGCAGATTGTAAATCAACCAGATCCACCTGGCCTCTTACATTAAAGTCACTAAAGGTCGGGTTACAATGTTCTTCCTTGGCTGAGACTTTTTCTTCTGACATAATTTGCATAAAGTTACAAATATTTCAACAATAGGCTTTGGAATAAACATTTTCCTTTGAGAGCATAAATCATTTTGTCTCAGCCACCATGTCCACAGGACTTATGCACATCTAACAGTTTTTCATAACTATCTGCAATTGGTATAATATCCACAATCGATTCACCATGCTCTTTCCTTTTAAAAATTAGAACGTCCTCTCCCTCTGCTTCCATGACATCATACTTAGAACTAACATGATACTCTGTTGAAGTTCTTTTCCTACCTGCTGTGATAGCGGCTTTGGCACTCTTGACATCCTGGATTAGTTGCAGCACACGTTGTTTGGTCCAAGGTTTTTTCAATGAATCCTGTCGATTTTCATAAAACTTGTTAACTTTGAGATAAAACTCCTCTTTAAATTCATCACAATCATTTGTTTCTATCATAGTATCGTTATTTAACTCAGAAGCAGCTCCACTGATGCACAACATGTCCTCTCTGACAGCCGCCATTTCTCACACTGCGCTGTGCCTGGGCTGTTTGCTGGTACTGACCGGTTTGTCACTAGCGCTAACTAAAATCTGACAATCGGGCTGAGTGTTTCAGGCTAATTATAAACAGGCTGGTCGATTTGTCTGCCTTTTTGTAAGATCAGTTGCTTTCTGCAATCAGGCTAAATGATATCATATTATAAAAAGGCTAATATTTCGTAGTCTAATTGAGAGTCCAAAGTTTTTTCTACAAAAAGATGACATTTTCTAAAAAGGCTAGACTTTTTGTAAAAAGGGGGAATTTACAATAATCCTGCGACATATACACATATTAAATGTCTAAATACAGACATACAAAAAAAGTCACTATACAACGTATTATACTATGCATGCCCAAACACAGCCAAATCTCAAGGAACACTGATTAGTGTTGATAGTAAATAGAAAGGTTATCCCCCGCAGCTCTAAAGCAGAAGTGGGCAACCTTTTGGAGCACCTACAGGTAATAGGTTGCTCACCCATGATCTAAACCAGTGAGAGGCATGAGAGAGTTCCAGGGGGGTGTGAGGCTATGAGAAAAAAATCAATTTTTAATGTCAAATCCAGCTGAAATAGTTTAAATGTATTTTTCATTCTTTTCAATATGTACCAGATACATGGGAAAAATAATTATGAGTTAGTTGATCATGAATAATGATGTAAATATGAGTGCAAAGTGTTATATTTATTTCAATAAAAAACATGGTAGGGCATGACAGCTTAGTGAAAACCAAAAGGGAGGCGTCATGTCAAAATTTTTGTGAACCACTGGTCTAAAGCATTTACAAGTCTTTGTACATTTCTTTATTCTTTAGAGTAAGACAAAAATTTCAATGTAGGCATCACTTCTAAATCACTTCCGAGTACAGGCAGTCCCCGAGTTACGTAATTAATGCATTCCGGCATCTGCTACGTAATTCGAAATTTTATGTAAGTTGAAACTTACGATGGAAAGTACAGTAGAGACAGAGAACTAGCCCCTGAAGGCATTTTATTCGGCACGCAAAGATATTTAGTAAAAGCGATATCTGAAAATTAAAATATCGTATTTACTCGTGTAACCCGAGTTCCATTTTTCCCAAATCGCCAGTGAAAAAAAGGGTGTACGCGTCTTACATGAAGATTCAATTATTTGTGTACCCCGCACACCTTTTTCCCAAAATGTCGTGTTGGTAAACAAATATATCTTAAGCCAGCACCCATGCTGCGTCTATTATTCTGTTTCTAAATTTCGTTGTATTGGGACGTCGTTGTTTGTATTTAAATTTTAAATGTATAATGATAGGCGCAAAGATTGGGTCAGCGTTGCCACCGCGAATTGAACGAGTTGGAAGAGCGTAACAGTCACAAAATTTTCCCTCTTCCACTTCAAGGAATTCTGAGTTATGAAATTTGGTTGCAAATGAAAGATTTCATTGTAGGGAAGGAAGGCAGAAGTCCCCATCTCGAGTGTTTGGACTTGTTTGCTCCTAACCTTCCAATATTTACTCATGAGATGCTACGCGAAAAGACTCCCCATCTGCATAGGGAAGTTCCCGTTCATAGATAAAAAATACTACATGAAGCTTTGCATTGGTGTGTAATACTGTCTCAAAAAAGTGGAGTGTGGATGAATTGCGTAATATAACAAAAACAGTTAAGTGGTTAACAACCGTATGCAGCATGGTCCCGCGGACCGACCGGGGTTCGACGGTTTGGAGTCGAGTGATCGGCTTGAACCGGAGACTCTGGAAGCTCTGTAGGGGCATGGGAGTAGATTTCGTGGACCTTGGGCCGGTTCTCGAATCTCTTAACCGCTCGGGAGTTCACTATACCGCCGAGGCAGCACAGAGGGTAGGTGGTAGGATATACGAGCATAGTAGAGTTTTTTTAGATTAGAGAGTAGGTTAGTGAGCAGGTCATATACGGGGAAATTAAAGACTTGCGCTAATTATCATAATAAATTTATTAACTCTGACCGTAGATTAATATGTAGGTCGGCTTTAGGGCACAATAAACCATGCGATAATAATACTATCAGTAATAAAGCCGCTATTGGAAATGAGGGATGCACCCTCCAAATCTCTGAAATAATTCCGAAGCGACACATAAGTGACACTAAAAATTTTAACTCTAAATTGCCGGAGTATCAGGAATAAGGCTGCGGAACTTCAGAATTTACTAGAACAAACAGAGGCAGATATAGTAATAGGCACAGAGAGTTGGCTAACCTCGGATATTCACGACCGTGAAATTTTCCACTTACGATATATTATTCACAGACGAGATAGGACAAATAGGAGCGGTGGAGGGGTGTTTATAGCAGTGAATAATACACTAATAAGTTCTCCGGTCAAGTTTGCTGTAAACAATATTGAAAGCACTTGGTGTACTATAAACAGTGAAGGTTTGGGAAACATTCATGTATGTGCATATTATAGGCCGCCAGCTTCAAATGCAGAAGAAATATACGATCTAGAGACTCAAATAAATTCACTAATGAAGAAGAATAGTAAAAGCATTATCATAGTAGGAGGAGACTTCAATCTACCCTCGATAAATTGGCAGAGTTGTAGCTTCATACCATCCGGTAGGAATCGCGAGTCATGCGAAGCGCTAATAGACATCTTCAATAAACATTCCCTCATCCAGGTAGTCAAAAAACCTACGAGAGCGAACAATATATTAGACTTACTAGCAGTTAACATCCCCGAGCGTGTTTCCGAAGTAACTGTTGAAGAAGGAATCAGTGATCACCAATCAGTACGAGTACTTTTGGATATAACTGTCGCAAAATATCGCAAGCCTAAGCGGAAAGTGTACATGTATAAAAATGCTAACTTTGAGGATTTCAAAGAGAAACTCATCAAGGATTACGGCGATTTCAGCAAATCGACAAGCACAAAAAACGTTGAGGAAACTTGGAAAGCATTTCTATCAGAAATTAGAATTGGTATTAATACGTATATACCAAGTAAATTTATTAGTGATAATGGGGAACCAAGGTGGTATAATCGGCAGGTTAGATGCGCCCTCAGACACCAAAGAAAGCTTCACTCGAAATTTAAACGCATCAATAACTGTAAGTCACCGGAGGAAGTAATTTCAATTTCACTTAAGTACAGAGATTGTCGGACTAAGACCAAAAAGGTTATGCGCAAAGCACTAACAGACTTCAAGAAAAAGACTCTTAGTGAACATCTAAGTGAAAATCCCAAATGCTTTTGGTCATACGTTAGAGAAGTTCAAGGTCGACGCCCAACCGTAGCCCCGTTAATAAACGACCAAGGAGAGGTAGTTAACGATAGCACAGATAAAGGAAATTTGTTAAACTTATTTTTTCAGAGCGTATTTACTACCGAAGACGTGAGAGCGAAGGTCGTGGCGCCCGAACCAGGCAAGGAAAAAATGAACGATATAGTCATATTAGCGAAAGGGATAGCTCAACAGCTTAAAAATATCAAGTCAAATAAATCTCCGGGTCCAGAAGAGATACCAGCTAGAGTATTCAAAGAGTTAGCACTGGAAATAGCACCTTATCTCGAAATAGTTTTCAATAAGTCACTTAGTCATGGCGTTGTACCTAAGGAATGGAAATTAGCCTTTATAACGCCGTTACACAAAGGTGGGAAAAAAGACGACAGAGAAAATTACAGGCCAATTTCGCTTACCTCCCTATCTTGCAAGTTCTCGAGCACATTATCGCTAGCTCCGTGATGGACTTCTTAGATAGTCAGAACTTGCTAAGTAAATATCAGCATGGCTTCAGGAAGACGAGATCTTGTGAAACACATCTTGCTCTGTTCGTTCACGATATACTAAGATCAGGAGACCGTAAGACTCAGTTAGATGCTGTTTTCCTCGACTTCAAGAAGGCTTTCGATAAAGTCCCGCACAGTAAGTTAGTGAAGAAATTAAATGACTGTGGAATAAATCGAAAGATAATCGAGTGGATCAGGGACTTTCTTAATGAGCGTGAACAAATAGTAGTTATAGATGGATTTAAATCAGATTCAGTCAGCGTAGCCTCAGGCGTTCCACAGGGAAGTGTAATCGGCCCCCTACTATTCCTTTTATACATAAACGACTTAGATAAGGTTATTAAAAGTAAAATCAAGTTATTCGCGGATGATACAGTAGTTTACAGAGAGATTAACAGTCCTAATGATCAATTATTACTTTCTGACGACTTAAATGCAATTCTCGAGTGGTGTAAAGAGTGGCAGTTAGAATTGAACTTAGGAAAGTGTTCCTTTATGAGATTTTGGGAAAACAAAAACATTGTCACGACGAATTACACTGTTGAAGGCGTCCAGCTAAAACTAGGCGATTCCGTGAAATACTTAGGCGTTACTTTAACAAGCAACCTCTCGTGGGATATGCACATACGAAATATATGCGGGAAGGCTAAACAGAAACTAGGATTCATCAAACGTATAGTAGGTAAAAGTGAGGAAAAAGTCAAAGAGACATGTTACTTCTCGTTAGTAAGACCGCTATTAGAGTACGCGTCGAGCATATGGGATCCGTACATGAAAGGATCAATCTCAGAGTTAGAAAGAGTGCAGCGAAAAGCCGCTAGATTCATCAAAAATTGTTACGATAGAAACAATAGTGTTACAGCCTTGATACAGGACTTAGGATGGGAATCACTAGCTGAGCGCCGATCACGCTCTAGGTTAAAACTTCTCGAAAGATTTAGAACGCATGTATTCTCCAGCGATGTCGAAGAAATAATAAGAGCGCCAACTTATATTGGTAGAACGGACCATCCTCGTAAAATAAGAGAGATAGCCTGTAGGACTGAGAGGTATAAAGGCTCGTTTTTCCCTAGAACGATAGCTGAGCAGAACAGAAGTTACGAAAGGAAATCAGCCGACGTAGAATGATACTATACATTATTATGCGCTTTACCTTGGTGCTATTGCACCCCCTGCCACACACCATTGCGGTGGCTTGCAGGGTGAACTATAGATATAGATATAACAAAAGAGGACTATCAAGGAGATTTCTGCTAGTATCAGCATAAAGAGATCGTTCAATAAATTGGGTCACGTAGGAGGGAGAAGATGCTTAACTTGAGCGGAACTTGTTTTGGGGAGTGGGAATTGTTGAATTTAAAAAAAAAAACTTATTCGGCTCAAATTAATTTTTTTCCCTCCTAACCGGCCCAAAAATAGGGGGCGCATGTTACATGAGTAAATACTGCATGTATAATTTCATGCATCTGTACCGTTCAAGTAATCGATTAAAATAGATGCATGTAAACGCAATGGCTAATGTGAGTATAGCATATAGTTAACAGAAAACGGAGTTTACAAAGAAAATAAGACTGATGATGTATGAATTGGAAGATGAATGAATTCTCGATGTAAATCGATAATATATTACACAAGATGAAATGTCGGTTTTTACTAACATAAGTGCAGTTTGCTCTCGCAGCCTCCAATAGTTGTTTTCTTGGCAAACAAAACGTAGAATGTCAATATTGTAAGCTGTTTATTTCCATGCTAAAACATAGGCAATTCAAGCCATTTATGTATTATTCAGTTATGGGAAAGTCACTTTAGTTCTTTGAGAAGAATTTCTGAAAGAGTTAAGAGATTTGTTCACCAAAACTATAACAGTGGGCGAAATTTCAGGCAGTTCATCACTGTGCAATATAAGAATTCTAATGCATTTACGTCAAGTAAATCAACAATCAACCATCTCCTGAAAAATCTTAACTGTAAATAAATAAAATATTTTTATCACTGCGAATAAGCATGGTTGCTAATGTCGGATCTACGTAACTCAGGGACTACCTGTATTTGTATTTCTATCAGCAAAAAGCCAACACAGTTCACAGTATGCACAGTCCAATTTTGGAGAATAACACAACCAAACTCTCGATATTTTTTGCTCTGTATGAGTTGTTTCATAATAATAATCTACACTGAAAGATCTATTCTGCTTCTTGTCTTTTGGAAAAGGCCCTTTCGGTTTACAAGATCCATACCTGAAAATCATTTTTTAAATTTTGGGATCATCAATAGTTTCAGAAAAATTTCCTCGATCCGAAAGATACTGGCAAGTCGATTTATCTAAAGAACACTATCGCCTCTGAAAATTCTTCACTCTCTACAACTAAATCTTTTTTACTGGTAATAATACTAGAACCACCTATCGTTAAACTATGTGCATCACCACACTGTACATTACCCACGCCCTTGCATATCTCTTCAGTGTCACTAAGATGTTTTTCTCCCTAAGACAAGCTGGAACTCTTTGCTGGCGAACTGGGTTTTGTTTGAAAAAAACTTATCAGTAATTTCGCATTCTTTTGAAGGGAATGCTCACCTTCTCATTTTAATTTGTTTTTGAGCACCACGTAGGTGAGCTGGCTTTGACATCTTAAAATGTGGGCATCACAAAATTTTATTTTTCAATATTTACTACCTATGGAAAAATTTCACTGAAATACACAAATTCACAGCACAATTTTCCACTGCTTGTCATAGGAGTAAGAATGAGAAAATCACATATCAATGAGGACAGTAACTTTTTCATTTCTGTTGCCACTAACTTTCAAATTCACCGAAATGCAACTATTATTGTAGTGTAGTGAAGCTTCCAAGCTGACTGAATTTGAGGACGTTTTTATATTGTTGCGTGTCTATCCCCTCAAGCTGACCAACGTAGCCATTATGTCTGATGAATTATTCATATGCATACAGACGGTTATCCTCTTTGGCCAATGTGTTTTTCTCATCTGTCAACAGTTCTGGAGAGGTAATGCTTTGGTAGGCAAAAGGATATTCTGCTCTCTGGACCTGGCTTTTCATTTCGTTTGCCTTATTGTATTTTGAAAGTTATATAGTGAGAGAAGAGAGGGATCCATTGTCCATGGTTAATTTACAAATAAGTTCTTCAAAAATATTTACAATCTGACTCTAATGAGTTGCATGGGAAATATTCTCAATTCAGCTAGCCTCGGCTCAACAGCTCGAAATGATGACTATGCAGGCAAGCTTCGTTAGCTTTGTGAGTGGATAATAATGTACCCTTACATGATGTTTACGAAGCTGAAACCTTCTAGAAGGCAATAGCATCCTTTATCTCTCAGATGACCCAGTTGCCAGGGTCTGGTCCAACGCAAGCGAACATATTTGAGCATGCTTTTCAATGTTCCATATTCTGGAGAACTCTCGTTCACTTCGAATGCATGGTTCTTTAATGTACCTCCTAATATTACTTATTCTTTGTCTCCATTATCCATGAAGCCTTTTAGCCATGGTTCGCTTTGGGCCTCCTTTCGTTCCCAGCCCTCCCCGCCATGCAGGGATGTCTGCTACGCCACTGACTCTTACGTTATAATTTCATTTTGAAATAGGTAAAATTTTTTGGTCCACCCTGTATTATATATTGCAATATTTTGCTAAAGTAGTCATGTTAAGGAAGTAAAACTGAAAGTGTATTTTGCAGCTGATATTTTGTGTTCCAGCTGATCATGGCAGCCTAAATTCTAGATGATTTTGGGTGGTCCATTAATGAAATTAGTTTAGCATTGCTGGAAAAAAATTTCAGCATGTAAAGCCCTTCAAACAAAACAGACAATCTTTATTCTTCTGTAAGAAATTCAATTCCAAAATATTAATGCCCAAATACATGACTTCCATAACTACCATGGGTGAAATTAAACACCTTTCAGAAGAATCATTCTACAGTTACAAAGATTTTCGATATTATTTTTCAAACATTATTTGAAAAAAAACAAAGGTTAAGAACATTTCCAATTTTCAGGGATAAAATTATTTTGCTAAAAATTATACATTGGATTAAATAAGAATAAGAGTAATGTCAAATTAGATGGCATACTAAAAATCATGAAAAATTTGGATTCTTAACCATAATGGTTATTTCCAGGGATGTTAAACGAAACCGAACCCAAAGAATAGTTTCGGTTCGGAACGAAACTATATCTTTTCTCTTGCCATTTAGTTTCGGTTCGTAACGAAACTGTATGTTCCGTGATGGGTTTAGTTCCGTTCCGGAACGAAATTGTTTAGTCGGAACGAAATATTTCGTTCCGGAACGGTTCATTTTCTTGAATGGGTTCGGGTTCAAGTTGAGAGTTATTGGGAGATACGTTCAGTAGTTTCGTTCCAAGCAAACTGCACCATTATTCTGGTCGTGGGGCGGAGAAGAGAGTGAGGTACTCGCATAGAGTAGAAGCCCGCAAATCATACGTGGCCTTAGGGGCTTAATTAGGCTTAATTTTATTCTTCTAATGTAAGCCGTTTTAACATATTCAATATCTTCTTGGTTTTTTAGATCCATCCCCAATGGCCAACCGAAATTTCACTATTTTTTTAAATATCGTTTTTCCGGAAAAATTCGCACTAAAACAAACTAACCGATGAGCAAACTGACAAAAACTAAACTGAGGAGCCGGCTTCCTACGAGGAGCCAATGTGCGAAGCCGTCGCTTAACGGTAAGGTTAGGGGCCGTCCATATATTACGTAAGACGTTTGGGGGGAGGGGGGGGGGTGCGGATGAGTCTTACGTTGTCTTACAAGGGGGGAGGAAGGGTCTACGATTGGTCTTACGTAAGATTTTACTTTAGCGAAAACGCAGTTTGCGTTCCAGAATAGTACTCTGAATGAAACGCATTTAACACCGCTAATGCGGCGCTCCCGCACTCCAGCGATAGCAGGACACTGTCAGTCGAAGCGGGCGCCGATGCTCTGCCATATGAGGGCGCTGCACTTTTATTGCTGAGCTTTCTTGTACCCCCACCCCACTCCCTGAGTCCCACTCTGCATGACGCACGTGCTGCAAGTTCCAACCTGACGCGATCCACTACCGGCAGACAGGAGTGCTGCGCGAGGGTACCGCGGGTTTAAGTGACTTACTTTCGCTCGAATGATGGGGTCTAGAGCAGATCTCTATAAAAGGCTCTTTGAAGCTTTCAAGAATGGCTACCCAAGCAAAACTCCACAACAAGCCCAGGAGGAGGCAAATGTCATCTGGCGAAGAGCTAAAACTGAATTTGGGAAGGATGGTATGGCATTTGAAAAACACATTGACAGTAAAATTCAACAACTGAATCAAGAAGCTACGAAGAGGAAAGCTACTCTCAAGAGCTTTTTTTGTGAAGATAAGCATTGCAGATGACACATTTCAGATATGTTTTGCAATTACAGCCTGTGTCTGCATGCACGAATGTCTCATAGAATGCCCCTCCGCATGTCTGGCCCATGTTTATTAGTTTTATTCGATGTCTAGGGGGCTCACCACAACAGGGTGCCAATACGTCGACATGTCTTTATTTTTGTTTCGATGCTCCAAAATCTATGGAAGGTTTTTATTACCTATTTTTTTATGTTTTGAAAAAAGTTTACCTTTATGTGACTGTTAGCCAAGTACAGCATCTCACTGAAATAATAAACATTTGTTTATAAATAATAGGGGAATTATTTACTAGACCAGCTGACTACCACCCCTGGAAATTATCTAATACTCATTCGAAGTGAAACATCAGTAGTGGTGAGCTCGCGTGTGAAAAAAACCTCAGATTTCTTACGTAAGATTTAGGATGGGGGGGGGGGGGTCCCATTGGTTCTTATGTTTTCTTACATGGGGGAGAGGGGGGGTCAAAAGGTGGCCTAAAACGTCTTACGTAATATATGGACGGTCCCTTATTACGGAGCGGGAGATTTGTCGACTACGCGTCGATGCCGGTCGTCTGCGCGTGGTAGCAACCGTCGACGGCGGCATTGAATGTGTTAATGATATGGCGATTTTTCCGCGTACACCCATTTTCCGTCAGCGAGAAAAACAACTCCGTACGAGGTCGGCGTTCACTACTCACTGTGCACTCTACATCTTCCCGGTGGTGATATTAGGAACTAAGATCCCCCTCCTATCCCCGACCTACCCTCTCGCATTCCCCCCTCGCCCTCTCCTCTAGCCGTTAGACGCGAGTATAAACCATTGAAAACTGCCTGGAACCAAAGCTGGAACCAAAGTAGAAGGAGCCGGAACGAAACTATTTCATGTGCGAACCCGATCCGGAACGGTTCAGTTTCGTTCCATCGACATTTCGTTCCGAAGATTTCGTTCCTCTTTCGTTCCGGTTCCACTTTCGTTCCACGACTTTGGTTCCTCTTTCGGTTTGGTTCCTGTGAACCGTTCCTTGAACCGAAACCTATCTGGAACCGTTCCTCTTTAGTGGGTTCTGTTTCATTTAACAACCCTGGTTATTTCTAATCAATACATTTGCACAGGAAATTGCATGAATATACATACACTTCTTTTGGACAGCAAAGGAGTTGTCCCTGATCCAAGCAGTCTTGCAAACTCTTCTTCCCTTGCACTTAAGCCAGTCATCCTGCCAAGGGAGCATCCAACTTCTATGGAACCTTCAAGACTCATTGCCCTGGTACCACTAGGAGCCAAAGGAGGGTCAAACTCTGATTCACCTCCATCACTCAATGGTCGCCTCCTTACCCCCCAGTTGAAATTATCAGTGCTCTCACCCTAAAAGAAAGAATAATATTATAAAATGCAGAAAGGAAATGTTAAAGAATTAAAATGAGCTCAACTAAACAAATGTTACTGATGTCACAAAATTCATAAATTTATGTATTTTTTATTCAAATTAAGGGTAAGAGTTGATATCATATTGATAAGATACAACTAGGCTACAAATAAAAATTATTGCTGAAGAAAACAGGAATATGACCTGACAGAGGATGGTGGCAACATCAGAATGGATTAAAGTGATTGAAGGAAAAAAATACATACACACACACACATATATAAGTAGAATTATCCCTGGCAACGTAGTCATCACTATCAATTTCAAAAAAGAAAAACTCCTTAACCATACAAGGTGAATATCTAGAGACATAACAACCAGTAAAAAGGGGCGGGGGGAAACGCGAAGAAAGAAAAAATGGAAAAAAGGAAGAAACAGAGGAGAGGAAAAACATATAGCTACTTACAGGTTTGCAGGGTTTTAATCCTCGCCAGGGACCTGAAGTCACTCGCTCATACACTCACACAAGAACTACTCCTAAGGCGGAAAGGATAAAAGGAAGGGTTTACGAGGCATTAACCTGTACCAGTGACCCTGTTCACACTGCTGTGGTAGGTTTATGAATCTGTACGATTATGACAGGGACCTACTCAGCAACCACACATTCACACAAAGGGGAAAAGGAAAAATAGGGAGGAAGGGGTTGACAAGGGAATAATACAGGGTTTACGGGAAGTTACTCCTAGCCAGTGATCCGGAATTGCACACGGTCTGCAGGTTTATGTGTCTTCCGACAGCGACAGGGACCTGTCAAACAAAACACTCACTCTCACATGCACTCAAGAAAACAAATGCAACTCTCTAGATATCCGGTAGAACACTATATATGTATTTCGAGAGCAATGCTCTCATCATCAGTAGCTGATGTGGAATCAGTAGTCATCTTAGAAAAACAAAAATACTACAAAAAAGTCAGAGAGATGTAAGAAGAAGGACTTTACACCAAAACTCCCAAAAATCCCTCAAACAAGATGATCACAGACACAAAAAACACACTCAAAACTTGCACTTCGATTATTACAAAAAAAAAACTCTGGCTCCAACTAAACATCTCCAACCTTACAATCCCAAGGATGTACTGTCTCCCAAAAATACATAAAAAAGACATCCCACTCAGACCTATTGTTTCTACTATCAACTCTCCAACATACAAAATATCACAGTGGTTAAATAAGCAATACAAACAATGGCCTCTTACGCAGACCTCAAACATTAACAACAACATCCACTTCATCAACCAAATTAAAGACACAAACCTCAATGACCATGAGATTTTAGTCTCCTTTGATGTTGTTTCCCTTTTCCCCAACGTCCCAATTGACGAAACCTTGAAATTTCTAGAGACTTGGCTCAAGGAAAAAAACCTAATCCAAGAAACAGTCAAAGATTATATACACCTGACACACCTTTGCATGAAACAGAACTTCTTCAAAGTAAACAACAATATTTACCAACAAACCCATGGCACAACCATGGTAAATCCCCTTTCTCCATTCTTAGCTAACTTATTTATGACTAATTTCGAACAACAATCCAAAGACACCTTCACCTACTTCCCAAAAACATGGTTTAGATATGCTGACGACATCTTTACCATCTTCGACACATCAAAAAATAACATCACCGATTTCTTAGAAAAACTAAACAAACAATACGAAACCATAAAATTCACCCATGAGGAATAAAAAGACAACAGCATTCCCTTCCTTGATCTACTAGTAGAAAGACAAGACAACAAACTAAAGTTTAACATATACAGAAAACCTACCCATACAAACAAAACACATACCTAATGATTCTCACCATCACATTTCACACAAGTTAGCAGCTTTCCATTCCATGATACATAGACTCCTACATATACCACTTTCCAAAACAGATTTTGAAAAAGAACTTACTCTCATAAAAAACGTTTCAACACTGAATGGTTGCGACACAAACATAATTCAAAACATACTATGAAAACATAAGAATAAACTCCAACTCAAAACATACACAACCCTCACAAACACTTCTTTCGCTACATCAAAATACATTAAAATTCCTTTCGCCCCAGGAACCACAAACAAATTTCGCAACATATTCTCCAAACACGATTTCAAAACTGCATAAGTCAACCACAATAAACTCGCCAACCTCCTCCTCAATCCAAAGGACACCATACCATCTTTACAGAAATCAGGCATATATAAAATATCTTGCAGTAAATATGACAAAGTACACATAGGACAGATGAAACGTAAATTAGAAACACGATTCAAAGAACATATTGCACATTTTAAACACTATAAGTTTAATAATTCCAGTGTAGCAACATACATACAAGAATACAACCATACCTGATGATGACTAGATATTAGTCGAAACCGGTCGTTTTTTCTGTTAATAAAAGTGGAACTTTTACTAAGTTATCCTTCTCAGTCTTAGCTAAAGATAGCCCGCCAACAACAGAATATTCACTAGAAATGTTGTATATGACAAAGGGGGGAGGGGGGGAGGAGAAATCAGGAGGGGAGTGAGGGTGTGAGGGGAGGAGGGGGAGGGAAAGAGGCAACTATTTTAAGTTTAACTAAAGATAGCCCGTCAACAACGGAATATTCACGAGAAACGTTGTATATGACAAAATATTTCATATGTGAAAGTGGGATATTAATTATTTTAAATGAAAATAATAATAATAATCTATCTATCTATAATTCTTCCATTGATATTTCAACGGGCATTACACTAGTTTTAGTAATAAAGGCGCCCTTAACCCCTCAATGTCCTGCACGTCCAACAAGAACTTTCACGTTGATTATAAAATGTTAGAACAATAGTAAAATTACAAGTCATGCGTTACCGAAGAGGTCAAAGCTTCCTCTATCAAAGTACATACACCTTATTCAGATGGACGAATATGCCTTGCCTATTTAGACAAAAGTATGTGTTGGTGCACCGAATTTTCGGGGCAAAAAGGAAAATTTTAACGCAAATTTTCACGTTGATTATAAAACATTAGAACAATAGTAAAATTACAAGTCATGCGTTACTGATGAGGCCAAAGCTTCCTCTATCATAGTGCATATAGTTCATTCAGATGTACCAATATGCCTTGTGTAATTAGACAAAAGAATGTGTTGGTGCACCGAATTTTCGGGGTAAAAAGGAAAATTTTAACGCAAACTTTCACCTAGATTATAAAATACAGTAACAATACTAAAATTACAGGACGTACATTGCTGAAGAGGCCGAAGCTTCCTCTATCAAAATACATATATCTTCTTCAGATTGACGAAATTCCTTGGCAAAAATGAAAATTTCATTGCATCCTTTCAAGTAGATTATAAAAACTATATTAAAATTATAAGATATGCATTACTAGAGAGGTCAAAGCTTCCTCTTTCAGAATATATAAAGGTTATTAAGATTTACGAATATCGCTTGCGTCAATAGGCAATAAAAGGTGGTGGCACACCGATATTTCAGGGCAAAAATGAAAATTTCATTGCAAAAGCATGTAGCAATGTTTATGTGTGACGTATGATTTTTTAAGTGATACTGTTTAAAAAGTTCATCTTTTATGTAACTACATAAAAAATTTCATCATAAAACATTACAAACATCAAAAGTTATGATTTTTAAAAGTTTTTCGCAACTTTTTCGTGGTTTTTCAAAAAACTCCTCCATCCGCTGAGGAGGGAATTCATAAAAACTCCTCCGTCGTAGAGGGGTTAATCAAGAAATGGGGAAAAAGAGGAACTCGTATACTGCACAGAAAAAATTGGAAATTATAAACTATGCTGAGGTACATGGAAATCGTTCTGCAGCTCGACACTTTGAGGCTGGCGAATCCAGTGTGCAGGAATGGCGGTCTCAAAAAGCATTATTAAACGTTTTACCTCCAATGAAACGGGCACGTAGGAAGTGAAAGGAGGCATGGCCGCAGTTAGAACAGGAACTGAAGGATTGGGTTTGTGCTGAAAGGACTGCAGGAAGAAGGGTTTCAACAACTGCTAACAAATATAGAGCAAAGAAAATAGCTCGTGAGAGGAACATTAGTAATTTTTCCGGCAGTAATTGCTGGTGTCATAATTTTATGAAGCAAAATTGTTTATCTGTTTGAGCTGTTACGTTAACTGGAGAAAGATTACCACAGGATTGGAAGGAGGCTATTGAAGTTTCTCCTGTCTTCATCGACAAGGAAAAAAAAGAAATTGATCCAAGTCATATAAGGAATATGGATGCAGTTCCAATGAGTTTTCACATGTCGTCAAAATTCACGGTTGATGTAAAAGGTACAAAAGACATTAAAATAAATACCACAGGAACTGAGCTTTACCGTTGTTTTATCAGTAACGGCCGATGGAGGAAAGTTTCCACTGATGGTCATTTTTAAACGCAAAAATATTCTTAAGGAGAAATTTCCAAATGGAATTGTAGTTGGTGTTAACCCTAAGGGACGGATGAACATCGAAACACTAACAACGTGGTTAAAAGAGGTATGGGTAAAAAAGGAAAGGCTCTTTCTTCAAACCAAAATCTTTACTTGAAATGGATTCGGCTCGACCCCACATTGCTAATGATTCTAAGAAGGAAGTGAAGAAGTATTCTAAGTTGGGAATCATTCCTGGGGACCTGACAACAAAACTCCAACCTATGGATATTTCAGTAAACAAATCATTTAAATCAAAAATAAGGAAATATTGGGAAAATTTGATGGTAGACACTTATAAATATCATATATCTTTACACTATGAAATTAATTGAAATTTGATTATGTATTGCGCGTACACGTTAAATAGGTTGCCTAAAGCACAGGATACTGTATCAATAATTCGTATTATAGAGTACAAGCAAAAATTCCAATTGAATTTCAACGGATTTAGTGAAGCTACTACAGCACAACATATGAACTCTTTAAAATATATAGTAGATACTTTTAAAATTACAATTAGCTTTTCTTAACAATTAACCATATTTGCTTGTAACAATCAATTTTCGAGCCTACTGCATTCAAATATAACGATAATTTTATTTCCTATCATATTACTTTCGCCAAATCCAACTTCATTTCTTATGTAATTATGCCTCGCTGAAATATTTACTTTTATGGCTTGTAAGCAAGAAACCCATGAAAAGACAACGTAGTTGTCCATGATTGAACACTGACTCCGGTAAATGTACACCAGATACGTGAGCCTATTTACGTTAATAAACATTGTAATGTAGAATATAATTATTTCACTTACAAAAAATATAAGATTCCAGTATTCAATAGACGAATGAAGGTTCAATTACTTCCATCAATAAACGCTTCCTGAATAACAATCAGTATCTATTTACGTTGCTATCCAGAAACATCGATCGTTTCCTTGCTTAAACAAAAGTGCGAAGCGAATAACGCTAAACTTTCGTCTATTTGTAAGCTTCACTGAAGCTAACTGAATCGGAGGTAACAATGGCGGCCGGCTTGGTTATACCCGGAAAGAGTACGAAAAATCAACAATATTTTGAATCAAATGGCGTATTTCTGAAAACTTGGACCATGTAACATGTAAACTTCACATGAATAAGATAGTATAGAGTTTTATTCGTCGAATAAAGCAAAAACGAAAAAAATTGGTCCATATTTACGTATTTTATGCTTGAAGGAAGAATACCTTGCAAGTCAAGAAATGGATTCATACGTGTTATCTTATGGAAAAATGTTAATCCCCTATATTGTGAGCACTGATTAATCCCGGTTGACCAAACCTTGACAGTTCACTAAGTTAGGCTGTAAGAAAGAATTGTACCAAATTTGGTTATTCTAGCTTTTATCGTTTTGGAGGAGTTCCATGAACAAACACAAACTTCAAAATATATTATAGTAAACTAGCTGAAACGTCTGGCTTCGCTTGGGAAAGAGTGGCAAACGATTTTTATTGTTTGGGGCAAACGTTCCCCATTCCTTAATTAAGCAAGCGGTGCTTAAATTAACATTTACTATTTTATGTATTATATATTGTCAAGCTTTACCATTAATATAATTACGCATTAACGTCTTACTTAATATTCACATGGATAGATGCACTGAAGCCTTTAAAACAGCAATAAAATTACGTGGATTATGTCTATCTATTAGCCAAAACATAAACAATACACAACATCTTGGTTACCGAACAAATGTAGGTAGATGTATCGATTTACGTTGCGATAAATCTTTCAATGTTAATGGTAAAAGATAACAATGTTCTAATATTCCTTAAAAATCATTTGACTCACTATAAAAGTATTCATAGAATATATTTAGGCATATCTTGGCATTAGCTATTCTTCCTCTATGGCGTGCACTGCGTGGATTTTCCTTGTATTAATCTTTACGTGTATATCTCCCTTTGAAGATGACAACAATTAAGAAATTTAGCTTTGTTGCCGCCTGGAAAATGGACATATAAACCGATAAATTTTGCACTTAAAGGAAAATTTCAGGCGATTTAGCATGTAATACGACAAAACATGATCAGAATTAAAATATCCAGACTTTCGTGCATAAAATAATCCATTTCCCGTGATCGTAAGTTAATATTTAGGTATAATTATATCCACATCAGTGAAGGGCTGCATGGCATTTTGAGGTTTCTCCACACAATTTCCCATGCATTCTTATGAAAATAGTATTTTGTTGACCCCATGGGGTATAAGAGACCCCACAGTCTGCAAACCTAGATCAAGTTCTTCCTTTGGTCCATAGGATGACCCATGAAACTTTTGAATTCGATAGCTTCAATGGTGTGAAAATGTATAAAGAACATATATACACACACATAAACAAAATATTTATAAGATGTTACCTGCAGGGTAAAATTATATACCTATGCAAAGTTTCGTGACGATTTCTTCAAAACAAAAACTGTAAGTAAAACCAGCAAGACCACAATAATCAACAAAAAATAAATGAACAAAGGAACTTAGGAAATGATTTAATTTAACGAAAGACAAAAAAGTAAATACAGAACATTTAAGAATCACAGAGTGAATATTACCCTCAGATCTTTAGCTTGATTCTTTCATCCATGAGTTCTATTACAAGAAAATTGTTTACATCAACAATACTCTGGAAACAATGAAATGATTTATCCAATCAAAATTTGTGGAAAATCTACGTCTAATTATTTAAGTTACTTACATAGTTTTAAAAACATCTTGCTTTGAAGAACTCTACACCACACAAAAATATCATTAAAAAGTATATATTAGTAATATTTCAATTATAATCTACAAATATTAGGTTGTCATGTAAACAAAGCAAAATCGCGCACAGAAATTGAAAAACGATATTACGTTAAAAATTTTCCAATATAAACGCACTGGACTTTCAATTTCGACGACAATGGGAGTTGTCATGGTAGCTTATACTGGGTATTGTAATAAAACTGATAAAATCATGTATTTTATTGATTCTAAATGCATTTTTATGCTAATTCGATCAGGATTCAGATTCTGTCTTCAATAAAAATAAACCTTGTTCTTTTCTTCGTAGAACTATTCAAGTGTCAAGTTCGTACCATGTTTTTATTGTAATTTTAAAATTCAAATGAAAAATAAGCTGTACTCGTCCCTATTTTATTTAAATGAAAAAAGAAAATATTTTTAAATTATACAGGTCAATCAAACCGATATAAAAACCTTACTACACACCCGTACTCGTTATTCCGGTTATAATGATACCTTTCTCTTGTTTCTACGTGCTGTAGTTACTGCGCTATAAAATTACATAGAAACACTTTATTTTATATATATATATAGATTACAGAAATAAAAATAACTCTTACAAATAAAAATGTTTATATTATGATCTGATTTTATGCTATTATAGTTATTTAATATAACATTTGCATATTTTTACTAAATGAACGTGAAGATTTTACACTGCATACTGCATATTGGGAAAATTGGATGGTGGACGGATTGCACACCTTTACGAAGTCTGTTAGGATGCAACGAGCATCGTACAATGAAGTTTGCAAGTGGATTGTTAATAGGTGGGATGAGATCACTCCCAATTGCATCAGGAATGGATTCCGGGCATCAGGTATTTGTTCATACAGTGATGATTATGATCAATGTGACTATTTATTCTACGAAAGCGTAAGCACTCCTGTAAATATGTTGCCAGGTTCATTTCTTGCTGCCATGAATGATGTTGATTTAAATTGTGAAACTGACTCTGAGGATTTCGATGGATTTGGAGCATAATGATTTTTCATTCATAAAATATTAAAACAGATTTTTAATTAAACGGACTATGTCTACTCGTATATGCTTTCGTCATTTACTAACCTTACATCCCAAGGGATATGATAAATATTTTTATAGGTAAAACACAAACTGCAAAATAAAATAAAATTATTGTAACGAATTTAAAAGTATATAGAAATTAATTTACAGTATTTAGATAAAATTTTTGGTCTTAAAAATGCATACCTCATAGATAACGTGCACTCAAAATTAACTTCAAAACCTTGTATAATGCATGCCTTATCTATGAGACTTTAGGGTATTTTATTTAAAAAAATATGAAATAAAGCATACAAACAGTATTTTTGATAATGAAATGTGTCCTTCCTTTGTCTATCCTTTTTGTATTTTAAAAAATCGGAATTTGTCCTCCTTTTTGGTAAAAAATATCTGGTCACCTTACTTATGATAATTGACCTAGGCAACATTCTGGATTCCATCAATCAAGCTAGTGTAGAACAGAGTGCTCATCATCTCCAACTCTCTATCAATGGTAATTCCCGTTATCAGTAGCATACAAACCATTTTAGAAAATCACATTGGAAAGGGAGTGAGAGGAGGTGCTTTGATGTTTGTTAGGAACTTACTACAAGCTTTCAGAGTTTATTTCCCTGATAACAGAATCTCTCAATCGAATATTATGGCGATGATAATAAATCCACTGCTTAAAGCAAAACTGTTGTCAAAAGAAAAGGAAAACCTGGCAATGGACACTATTAAAAGATAAATCCTAAGTAAAGCTGAAGTTAATTCAGCAAGAAAAACTACCGTATATCTTCAAGTATAAGGTGATTTGAGTATAAGTCGAAGTGTACCTTTTAGCCTAAAAAAAGCGTCTAAAATCCAAGACTCAAGTATAAGTCGAAGCAAAGAAAATAAAAACGATAATTTTGAAATTTACAAAAAAATTATATATATAAATTTTTTTGTAAATTTCAAAATTATCTTGTTTTTATTTTCTTTGCTTCGACTTATACTTGAGTCTTGGATTTTAGACGCTTTTTTTAGGCTAAAAGGTACACTTCGACTTATACTCGAGAGAGAGAGAGGTGAATCTTAACTTACGAACATTCAAGAAACGAACAATTCATATTTATGAACATCCCAAATACCAATGAATCGCTCCTCGCACTTCATTTACGAACACACACCCTCCTGCACTTACAAACATCGGTCACAATAAGAACAGATAAACTTGTCAACACTTGTCATTTGCCGTTTGTATTTGAAACCATATGGGTGCATTTATATAAATATTGTTACTTTCTCCATACGTAGTATGGGGAAAGTATTGTGATCACGAAAAAAATCGACTTCGAGATTTCAACAGAAATACACGTTTTGAGGTCCCTAGAACATGTTTATACTATTTTCGGAATGATGTCTGTGTGTGTATGTGATTGTGGACGCTCTAACTCAAAAAGTACTTGCCACATTGTTACCAAACTTCATATATAACACTTTAGCATGAGCACAAAGAACTGATTAGTTTTTGGACAAAAACGGTTAACCAGAACTCAAGGTTTACCATATTTGACTGAATATAGCCCTTGTTTTTGGCCAAAAGTGAAGTGCAAAAGTTGTGGGGGGAGGCTATTTCCGGGCACTAAAAATTTGGTGGGTACAAACAAGTGTGCTAAGCTTCAATAATGATGAATTTCATTCGAATCAGTAAGTGTTTCTATCCATTGTAAGACTAAACTACTCGGGTTGCGAATATTTATTTGCAAGGCTGATTGACGTTACCATATAGGAAGGATTTTTCAATTACCTGATCGCTCTCATTATCATCAAATTGCAAGTTTGACTGTATTTGCTTGTGTAAGCTGCGCCTCCGTGTATCCCGCGCACCCCGGTTTTTGAGCCAGCTCTAGGGAAAAAATTTATTTGAGCCAAAAAAGAGTTTTTTAAATCACCAATTCTTATTTCTCAAAAATGCTATGCTCAAGTTAAGCATCTTCACACTCCTACGTGACGAATTTATTGGGTGATCTCTTTATATCGGTACTATACTATTTTTCCCGTCTTATGGCGCATGACCTTGAGTGCACTGGTGAAAGTGCTACTGTTGCAGCCAATCATACACCAGTGACAAGCAATGCATGGGGGGGGGGGGGGGGGGGGGGGGAAGCCAGTGGCTCTTCGACTGCCATGGTGTTCACTTCGCTCTTCGGTTTTTGCTATATTTCTCTGTTAAAACATCATTATTGTATATACAATTCTATACAAAGGTTATAGAGAATGTAATTTCCTACAACTTTCATTTGAAACAATTTTCCATAGCAGTTATTGTTTAGGAATTATTTATAAATAATTGGTTTTTTTGGTTTCCGTCAAATATCTCCTTTAAAACGTCATAATTGGTCATCTTCTTGAGGACCAAAGTTGTAGAGAATAATATTTCTTCCAAGTTTTGTTTGAAACAAATTTTTGTAGAACCATCCATTTCAGAGATATTTTGCTTTTTCTTAATTTCCAGTATACAGTGCCACCACCATGTAGAGGTGAATTCTGTAAACATTCAAAATATACCTAATTTACGGCAATAAGCACGACAGTATTCTTTTACAATAGAAAATAATAATTTTGCCTTATAATGCTATTCATAATAATTTAAATATCTATACCCCAAATATGGAGAAAGTCATATTACCCTTAAAATATGGAAAACAATCATAAACGTAGTGCCTGTGAAAGTGCTAAGAGTGGTAAAAAATGTCGAGTGCTTTCGATGGAAACTAAAATGGACATAATACACAGATCAGAAAAGGAGAGTCACTTGCTTTGATTATTCATGTTTATGATCTCAATCATTCAACAACTGCAACCACTTTAAAAGACAAAGGAAAAATTGTTGATGATATTCACAATGCAGGCTCTGTTCAGTCTGTGATTATAAGTAAAAAATGAAATGCCATCGTTGAAGAAATGGAATGTTGTTTAACAGTTTGAATTCAGAATCAAAATAAAAAAACAATGTGTTGGAGATAGAGACAATCGCCCTTCGTTGCTCATTTGTTTTGAACCAGCAGACGATGCTAAAACTCTCACGAAAGCGCCGCGTTAGGGCGTTGACTTCCAGCGAGCAGCCTAAGCGGAAGCTCGAGGGGCAGAAGGTGAAAAGGAGCCTTGGGGGGCAGAACGTGAAAAGGAGCCTCGGGGAGCAGAACGTGAAAAGGAGCCTCGGGGAGCAGAACATGAAAAGGAGCTTCAGGGAGCAAATCTAATTTCATAATCCTACCAAAATTGTAACCGCCTAATTGAGACTCTTTCTAATAAAGGTGCTGAAAATCTGATTTGGAGTTTCGCCAATCCTGGTCCTTCCCGTCACATTTTTCGGTCCTTCGGGCCGGATTACGCCTTGATTGCTGGATCGCCCGGATTTCCCGGATCGCCTTGATTGCAGGATCGCCCAGATTTCCCGGATCGCCGGAGTGCCCGGATCGCCGGATAGCCCGGATCGCTGGATCGCCCGGATCGCCGGATTGCTTGTATTTCACATTTTTTCGGATTGGCATGGGCGGATTACAACACACCGGATTTTACTCGGCGAGCACATGGTCGTCTTTGCTCTTCACCGGAAGTAACCTTGGCTCCTTTCCTTTTCGGCGATACAGTAAGTCTTTTACTAATTGAATTTACACATGCATCTATTTCTGGTCGATTACTCTTCGACTTTATTCTCTGGAAATTCGATTGCTCGTCGAATTTATATTGCTGGGTTGTAGTGCGAATTTACACATGCATCTATTTCTGGTCGATTACTCTTCGACTTTATTCTTTGGATATTCGATTGCTCGTCGAATTTATATTGCTGGCTTGTAGTGCATGTTTTCCCTCTCCGGAAAATTCAAATAAACATATTTGGCTGGTTTCATTATTTGAATTTTATCTACTGTAAATTCTACTGTTCGTCGAATTGATATTTCTGGGTTGTGATAAGTTTCTCCTCTGGTAAATTAAAACTAGCATATTTCGCTAGGTGTCATCACTATCAAAGGTTAATTTCTGTTTCTAAGTGGATAATCAACGTGTATTGGTCTTTAGGGCATTGTGACTTGGTTCTGAATTACATTTTCTTTTGAATTTTCCAATTCCGCTATTATCACGATGGACAAACTAATTGCTCGTCAGAACGACTTGTTCGGTCGAATTGATCGTTCCTTTAGAAATTTTAAAAAGGAAGGAGCAGTCAAAATGACGCGGATTAGTTGTGAGACTCGGTTAGAAGGTCTTGAGAAAGCTTGGAAATCCTTCGAGGATAATCACGAGAAAATGCTTGAGACTCAGGGGGTTGATCTCAAGGCTGAATACTTTATAACGGACTTCTTCTCGAGCACCGAAGAAACCTAATATGATAGGAAGAGTGAGTTTAAAGAATTTTTGTTTAAACTGAGTGGTGTGTCGCATTCCAATCCTGTGAGCGAGACCCAAAACATTCCTCGGCTGCCTCGCTTAAATATTCCAACTTTCTCTGTTGAGTTTCGTGATTGGGAATCCTATCGCGACCTCTTCACTTCGCTAGTTATATCTCGGACAGATCTTTCAAATATTTAGAAGTTGCACTATCTCCAAACTAGTCTTGCTGGTGAAGCGTCTCAAATTACGCGGTCCCTTCCTCTCACAGGTGATAATTTCGAAAGAGCTTGGAGGAAATTGACAGAAACTTATGAGAATATACGGCGGTTAGTGAATTCTCATGTTGCTACTTTGTTTTCATTGAAGGCTGTACAATCGGAAACCTCGGCTGAACTGAAAAGATTACTCCATGCTACAATTAATCCACTACTAGCGTTAGAAGCTCTTGAGCGCCCTATCGAGCAATGGGACGATTTAATCGTGTATTTGACTATCAGTCGTCTAGATGATCAATCTCGGAAGGAGTGGGAGACGTCCTTGGGAGGATCTCAGGACCCGCCGAAATTTGAAAAGCTGAGAACATTCCTGGAAACTAGATCCATGACCTTGGAAGCTATTGAGCATAGTTGCGGGAAAAATATTTCGCATCCTTGTTTTTCAAGAAAAATACATAACTTTTCCGGTGCTAAAACGCAGATCCATCAATGTTCAGGCTCTTCAGATGTGAAAGTCCACCACCTGACGAAACAAGCTCCTACATCCACTAGGAAATGTTCTTTATGCTGTAAACCACATTTTATACTACGCTGCGACGTATTTCGCTCTAAAACGCCGCAACAGCGAAAGGAGTTCGTTGCTGTTAAAAGACTTTGTTACAATTGTCTAGGTGTACATTCTGTAAAGGAATGCAGTTCAACCAAGCGCTGTCGGCAATGTCAAGGCAAACCCCATACCATGCTTCATCTTGCCTAATGTTATTCTCCTATTTTAGAGGAAACATCGGTAAATAATGTAACCCAACCGGATGAGGCGAAGGACACTCCTCAGTCAATAATTGCTGGAACTGCAGCTACATCGGTCAACTCTACAAGGACTGTTTCTGGGAGGGAAGACACCGTTGTATTGGCCACGGCTTGGATCTACGTCACTGGCGCTACTGGAGAAAGAAGTTTAGCTAGAGCACTTATTGATCAGTGCGCAGTCTTCGTTTATATCCGAATCTCTTTGTCAACGATTACGTTTAAAGAGGCGTCCCGTGCTGGTGCCAGTCACGGGAATCGGAAGCAGTCGTCAGACTACTTGCAAGGGAGCTGTTGGCTTTACTATACAGCCACGATTTCTGTCCACTTTTTCTTGCCATGTCGACGCCTTTGTACTGCTGAAAGTGACGTCATACACACCGGTTCTTGAGACATTGCAGTCCAACTGGACACATTTAAGGGGATTGACTTTGGCCGATCCTCGTTATATGGATTCTGGTACGATCGATGTGCTGCTAGGGGCAGCAGTACATGCACAGGTGGTCGAAGGCCAAGTTATGAAAAGTCATGAGCATGAGCCAATTGCTACTTTGACATCACTGGGCTGGATTCTCTCAGAAGAGACTAACAATGGGGAAGGCACTACTGACCCCCAACCGATTTGGCTGAAACTTCGTAGAGATAATGTCCATGACGTCCGATTAACGAAAATATATACATATCAGGGCCAATACCCGGCCGTTTTTATTTTATTAATAAAAATAAGTTATTATTTCCCTAGTCACTGCTTAACTACCGTACACGGTAAATGATCTCGTAGATAACGGTGTTGGCGGAGTGTCTAGCACGCTTGGCTGTAAATCTGAAGATCTGATGTTCGAGTACTTGTTCCGAAACTTTTTTTCATTTTTTCCCGCATTTTCACTTTCATCATTTAAAGTATTTATTACCTAATTTCCTAATATTGCTTTAAGTTTAAATATCCATTTATTTCTAAATAAAATTCCTAATCACAATGATAGTATATATAACTATAAGCTAACTCTATTTCCTCATACCCGTGCATTTCGTCGACTTCATCGGGCCCCACCAGATCGTAATCTTCATGGAAGTTCATCTCGCCAAGCATGTCCACAACACGTGTATAAATTTCTTGGGCCATTACAACACTACGGCCACATTCACTTTCGGGAACTTCTTTATCCGACATCAATCCATTTTTTCAGAGGAGTTTCATGCATCTTTCGCTGTTTCGTCGTCCAAAGGAGGAGACGTAAAAGATGTAACATTTTTGCTCTTTACAGGATTCCCTGCTGAAGATGTTGAAGCAGTATATTCCATTTTTGAATCAGCAAAAACTGTAGTATGTTAGAAATACACTTCGAAACACACTAGTTAAAATGCTCACAATGCTCTGATGAAAGAAGTAACACTGATCTTGTAGCACTTGAGATCGCTCCTATATGATCCTTTTCCAAATGCTTTCAAAGCATTTTTCGACAATGTCATGATTGTGAAACAATACGTGCAAGACAATAAGTTTCTTTTCATTGTTTAATCATGGGGAGGACAATAATAAATCGCTTTACAATGAAAAATTTATTAACGAGGAAAACCAACCGCTATGTACGCTACAAATAATTCTTCAAAACTGCACATCAGTGTATTAAAAATATTAACTATTAAAAAATAAAAATATATAGCGTTATTAAGAAATAAGCATTTAAAATGAAAGTGAAAATGTGGGAAAAAATGAAAAATAATTTCGGAACAAGGACTCGAACAACATACCTTGACATTTACAGCCAAGCGCATTAACGGCTACGCTAGCGCCGCCTATGAAAAGCAACGTTACTGCGTATGGTAGCTAAGCAGTGACTAGGGAAATAATAACTTATTTTTATTAATAAAATAAAAACGGCCGGGTATTGGCCCTGATATGTATATATTTTCGTTAATCGGACGTCATGGACATTATCTCTACGAAGTTTCAGCCAAATCGGTTGGGGGTCAGTAGTGCCTTCCCCTTGTAAATATGGCTTTACTAATGCCTTTTCTTCTCCTAAGGTACTACATTGTGTTGCTGAGCGAGGGCTGGATAAACTCATGCAGCATTTCTGGGAACAGGAGGAACTGCAGTCACGATCAAGACATCTCAAGCCTGATGAGCAATCATGTGAGGATCACTATGTTGCAACTCATACACGTACGTCCACTGGCCGTTACGTCGTAAGGATTACACTTAAATCAAACCCTGGTAGTAGCTTTCCTCGATTTGGGAATTCCTACTCGTTGGCGGTGAAAATGCTGCTCCAGATGGAACGCAGGTTTCTTAAGGATGTTGGACTTCAAACTGCCTATTCAGATTTCATGCGTGAGTATGAAAGTTTAGGTCATATGAAACCTGTTTATTCGACTCTAGAGTGCAAGGACCAGGATACTTGTTTCTATTTGCCTCATCACGGGATCATAAAAGAAGCACGACTACTAAATTAAGGGTAGTTTTCAATGGTTCCTTGAAAACTGATGGCAGCATTTCACTCAATGAGCTACTTCATACAGGTCCGAATTTACTGCCTGATCTTTCGGACTTAATACTTCGGTGGCAGAAATATAGATTCGCCTTTTCTGCTGACGTTGAGAAGATGTTTCGGCAAATTCTGATTCAGGAAGAGGATCAGCACTTGCAATCAATTGTATGGCGATACAATGTTAATGATCCCATTGTCTCCTATAGGCTGACTACTGTGACCTACGGTCTAGCTTGTGCTCCGTTTCTTGCTTCTCGGACGCTTAAGCAACTGGCTCAAGATGGTGGAGCGGTTCATCCTCTTGGGGCGCAAATTCTACAAGAAGAAGTCTATATGGATGACATACTTTCTGGTGGACACTGCCTAGATACTGCACTTGCGAAACAAATGGATCACATCAATTTGCTCAAGGTGGGCGGTTTTCCCTTATGTAAATGGTTGTCAAACGCCCCGGAGTTACTTTCTTGGTTAGCCCGTGATCTTCTAGCTGTCGATTCATCGTTGTCATTAGGTTCAGGTCCTTCTTTAGCTGTTTTAGGCTTATCTTGGCAACCTACATTAGACTATTTCCATTTCAATATAACCGTAGAGCCGACTATGTATCCACCCACCAAAAGGTCTGTTCTTTCTAGGATCGCAAGACTTTTCGATCCACTAGGATGGTTAGCTCCGGTCTTCATCACAGCTAAAATCTTTATACAGTCGCTGTGGCTACTCAGGTTGGAATAGGATGAAGAACTGCCTTCTGCAGAATCAAATCATTGGGTCAATTGGTATTCAGAGTTACCTAAGCTGGCTGATTTGAAAATACCTCGTTGGTTAGGGTTCTCTCCAAACGCTTGCTTCTATGAGATGCATGGCTTCGCTGATGCTTCGATGAGGGCATACGGTGCAGTACTTTATCTTCGAACTGTTACTGAATCTGGCTCCAAAATCTCTTTGCTTTTATCTAAAACTAAGGTGGCTCCGGTGAAAACAATCAGCATTCCCAGGTTGGAATTACGGGCAGCTCATTTGTTGGCTCGCATCACTAATCATTGCTTGAAAATTCTGCAGCTTGAGGCTTCATCTGTACATCTCTGGTCTGACTCACTTGATGTTCTCTACTGGTTAAGAGACCATCCTTCACGCTGGAAGACCTTTGTTGCTAATCGTTGCTCGGAGATACTAACACTGATGCCTCATGCATACTGGCATCATGTCAAGTCGAGTGACAATCCTGCAGATGCTGCTTCTCGTGGCATATCACCGACTCTCTTTGGAGAACTCTCCATATGGTGGCGAGGTCCTCCTTGGCTATCTAAGAGCCAAGAGCCTTGGTTCTTGCCTCAGATACTGAGAGAGCCTGATAAGCTTAACGAAATAAGAGTCACCACACATGTTGCTACCACATCTATTCCGGAAATTTGGGAACTTCTCTTCAGATTCTCAAGGTTACCTAAACTACTTATAGTAACTGGATATTGTTTATGCTTCATTTCAAAGCTTATTACAAATCTCTCTATCGGTCAACACTTAAATTCTTCCTTATTCAATCTTGACATATTTAAACTGGTGGGAAATAGAAGCGAATCAAATTTGTCTTCTGATGAGCTAGAGCGTGCACGACTGGTATGGGTGTACTTGGTTCAGCGGGTCTTCTTTAAAGCAGAAATCAGGGCCTTATCTGCTAACTCAGTTGTACCAAGGGGCAGTCAATTGTCTTATCTGAATCCTTTTTTAGATAAGGGACTGCTACGAGTAGGGGGCAGATTACGGCATTCCTTGCTCAGCGATGACGAGAAACATCCGTTGATCCTGCCTCATGCTTGTCAGCTCACTACACTCATCATCGAACGCTGCCATCACCTATCACCTTCCGACGCTTCACTTCTCGTCGGGGTCATTGCGCTACGCTCACCAGCGATCAGGGTACCAACTTCGTTGGGGCTGATGCAGAACTACGTCAACTCTACAACCTGGCGTTCAAGCACTCACGAGACATCGCACACTCGCTGGCCAAGGATGGTACATCTTGGAGATACAACCCTCCAGCGGCACCACATTTCGGTGGCATCTGGGAGGCTGCGGTTAAATCGATGAAACATCATCTACGACGAGTCATCGGCGATCATCATCTCACCTTTGAAGAGCTCGCTACTCTACTGTGTCAAGTAGAAGCCTGCTTGGATTCTGACCCAGATGACCCAACATGTCTGGAATTGCTGGTCTTCGGAGTATCTACAGGCGCTGCAGACTCGCAGTAAATGGACTGCAGCAATGCGCTCCATACAACGGGGCGATCTGGTGCTTATAAGGAATGAGCTCACGCCACCAGCTAAGTGGCCGCTGGCTCGCGTCTTGGAGACACATCCTGGGGACGACGGTCTTGTTCGAGCGGTCACACTGAGGACGGCCACATCTACTTTCAAACGGCTGATCGTCAAGCTCATTCTTCTCCGACAGTCAGAGTCAGCTGACTAAGCTAAGCTGCTCTTTTTCGGCACCTCTTCTTTACTTCCTCAAAACCCAATTAAGGATGCTGGATCGTTTCTGGAAACGAGGTGGGCGGAATGTTGGAGATAGAGACAATCGCCCTTCGTTGCTTATTTGTTTTGGACCAGCAGACGATGCTAAAACTCTCACGAAAGCGCCGCGTTAGGGCGTTGACTTCCAGCGAGCAGCCTAAGCGGAAGCTCGAGGGGCAGAAGGTGAAAAGGAGCCTTGGGGGGCAGAACGTGAAAAGGAGCCTCGGGGAGCAGAACGTGAAAAGGAGCCTCGGGGAGCAGAACATGAAAAGGAGCTTCAGGGAGCAAATCTAATTTCATAATCCTACCAAAATTGTAACCGCCTAATTGAGACTCTTTCTAATAAAGGTGCTGAAAATCTGATTTGGAGTTTCGCCAATCCTGGTCCTTCCCGTCACACAATGCTTGAGTACTGAATTGATTCTTCTCTTCAAACCACTCATTTGGGCAAGTTTTTTAAAGATAAAATATAAATTTTAAGTTTTCCTTTCAAACTACATAAGTATGGTGAAGCTGTATTATTTTCTCATTAGCCTTTGCATTTTCTGCAATTTAGAGTAAATTTTTTATACTAATGTGCTTCAAGTCAGTGAAATGTTTTTCACCAGTCATGTTTAATTGTTGACCCAGAAAAATGTCCAGCTAGTTTGCAACTCCAATATAAGTCGATAGTAGGGTTTGATCGGCCTAAAAAAGGAAGAAGATATATGGTACTTCCCAACAATTTCAGATTGTATCTTGGCAAAATCAACCATCTTGTTCTCTTAAGTTGTTATTCTTGCATATATTTAATCTATATGACATTAATTTACAATATTTTGTTGAAAATTCAACTGGATGAAAATGTTGTTGGGAGAAAATATCTTTGGCCTAATATCCATTGGATGAAATATATTTGGACATAATCTCATTAGACCAAAAGTCCTGAAATGATATGCAGGCACATTTTCCCTAGTTTCAATCTTCAAAAACAAGGGTTCACCTTTTATGCAGAAGCTGCTTTAGCATTAGTAAATATGGCATAGTTATCAAAATTGCTATCATAAAAACATCTCACCTCTAAGCTCTCACTTTCATATTCCAAGAAGTCGAAATCTCGAAACACACCAAACTGTTCTGTACCACCAGCATTGACTGAGGATGTTGAGGCCGAAGCACTGCCTGAACTTCCTCCTCCTCCTATGTTACCCCCAACAGCAGAAGCACTTCCAGTAATTGCTACAGATGAGGGAGATGGAGAAGCAGATGTTGTTGAGGGAGGAGCATTTCCAGGATTGACTACTGTTGAGGAGCCTGAAGATGATGATGTGGCTGAACTTGAGGACCCAGAAGCTGATATGCTCCCTCCAACTAGTGATGTTGCTCCTTGAGAAGCAGCAGGTATTGAGACCGAGCTTCCTCCAATCCCACTTACAGAACCAGTAGTACCACCAGCAATGTTTGGATTACCTCCAGAGGTAATACCATTGGTTGGAGTGGCAGACACCTCCTCTGATGAGGAAGTCATACTAGACTGACGTTCCAGAAGATCTGAGCTCTGGCTGAATATCACCTAAGAATTTGAAAACATTGGTTAAACAAATTAAAATGAAATTTATGTTTCAAAAAATTTTACTTTTATTTAAATGGTACCAAAAATGAAAATTATGGTACACATTGAAACATTTTATTCATAAATCCTACAAGAATAGCAAAAAATTATCACCAAAAAATTAATATTTGTAGCTATTTCTTCCCTTAAAGATATTGCATCAATGATAAATTAAAAATAATTAAAATCTGTTTAATATCTTTGAGCAATTTTATGATAAGCCAATTGAAACATGTTATTATCAATCAATGCTAAATTAATATTTTAAGCCAACAAAAGAAATTAATATATTAAAAATAAAACTCTAATCCTCATTTAAAATAAACATTGAGAATTACTTAAGTATTTAACAATTTAGCTGAATAATAAATAGCAAAAATGTCTAAGTTAATTTTATTAATTTTACAACAGACACAAACCCATACATACGTTTGTGTGAAAATATAAGCATACCTCATTTTGCATGATAGATAGGATACTGAAAATTTTGCACTAAGTGAGATTTTTACAAAACAGGGTCAGAAATACATCATGCCAATCAGGATAGGTTCCATGGACACAAAAATTAAAGTATAACATTAATAAAAAAAATCCATAAATTAATAAAACTGAGTGTGGTGGTTAAAGGTCTGATTTCTTGAAACTTTCTTTGCAGAGTATGACTAATAAAATCACAATTTGCCACATATATTGGTTTCCGAAAGGCGATTTTGACAGTTTCAGCATAATGTTTATTTATGCAATTATAAAACTAACAATTGAAACATGACACTTTGAAATCTGCCCATAAATGTTAGCAGAAATTAAGTGTCAAATAGGAAAGAAAATTTTAAGTATGGATATTGACAGATTTTTATTTTTTCCAGATAATATTCAAAAGTAATAGTTTGGAAAATTGATTGAAAAAATCCCAGAAATTCTCAACATTACCTAATACTGATTGGTTAATTAAGCAGTTTAGTGGCTTGGGATGTTTCTTTTTGAGGCTTGCAATGGGCAATGATTTCGTCTTTACTTATATTATTCCATTTAATAAGCATATTTATCAATCGATAAATTATGATTTCAAAGTATTCTAACCAATTTCCAAAAAAAATACAAATGTGGTGATGGTGGACATTTATTTGCACTCTACAACTTTACATTTTACTTTTTTTCGTTTTTGAACTACATTTCTTATGCATTACAAATTGATGTTATATCGTTCCCAACCATGTCATTTAAAGTTTTTGTACCTGGGTCGTGAATGATGATCAAAACGGGATTATAAAAATTTAAATATATTTATTTAATTGGAAGTTAAATATTTACAAAGTTAAAAAATACACAAATGTTTATGTACTTTCGGTCGAGCTAGGGAGCTGAAATTTTTGGTTCTGGGTGAATTTGTCGCAAAAGCGAATTCGTCGCGAAAGCAAAAATTCGTCAAAAACGTATTCGTCGAGTCGAGTTTTTCGAAAATACTGAGTTCGTCGAAAATAACTACAGGCGACTCCCGAGTTTTGATGGGAATGTGTTCCTGAAAATGTGGTCGAATCACGAACTGTCGAATGTCAAACGCCGTTTTTCCCTATACTTGCATGTTATAATTGGGGGATACGTTCCTGCATCTCGGGAAAAAGTCTCCCCTCACGTTCTATAAAGATAAAATAACATTACTAATATGTTAATACCGTAAAATCTCACATAACGCGGTAGTTACGTTCTTTGAAATCACCGCATCTTGTGAAATCGCGTTATATGAAGCATTAAGTTAATAGGAAATAAAGGGTTAGGTTAGGGTGGCCACGTCCCGTTTTTCGGCCAATTTTTCCTCAAATGTCCCGTATCCTGTGTGAAATCAATACGGGACGCACTTTGTGCCATATATTTTTATTATAAGAAATATATTGACTCCTGATATGTTCAGTGGAAAATTTTATTGATACTCAATCAATATCTATTTAAGAAAACAAATCAGTGACGTAAAAAATAATTCTTGATTTTGTTCTCACATTACGATTTTTTCTGAATTTCATTCCTCTACAAGTCGTAAAAAAGAATCTTTTTGTATGCGTACATACCTTGAAGACAATAAGATCACCTCGGATTCCACGTTAGATTTCACAAGCCATCGAGAACATATATGCAATACATTGTTGTAACGTCATTGAAGATTCATACATTGTCGCATGAGCATTATAACATCCTGAGAGAGAGGGACAGCAACAAGTGAAAATGTTTTCCTGAAAAAACTACATCCTTTGGTGATCCAATCGATTTCCTTCATGCTTTCTCTTATTTTGAGGAAAATATTATATGACATTTGAGACAAATGTAACATTGTATAATATCGTATCCTGAGAAATCAAGTTACATTCGTTAGTCCAACAGTCGTGCGGTAACATCTTCTGAGGTACCAGAACCGTAAGGTTAAAAAAGTCCCGTAAAATTTGTAACTCCCATTTTTTTGAAGGATTTGACCCATAAAATCGTTAAACATATGTACGTAATTCACGCAACCTTATTTCTCTATGTAGAATTAAGAAAAAATAAACCAAAAAGTCAAACCTTATGGCCATAATCCAATCAGCTGTTGTCAGCTGAAAAAAATATTTGAACACAACAATAGCGTAAGGCAATCCTTAGAAGCCTTGATTTGTGGTCATTCAAAATTCATAAAGTTTAAACAATTAAATCAATATAAATGAATTTCAAGATGTGTTACATCCTTAAAATTTGACAGAAATGGCATTTGTAACAAACAGTAGAAAAATATAAAAATTATTAAAATCGAGATATTTGGGGGCAGTTTTGCCCCATTATTGTTCCATATGAGGATAAAAATTATTACGCACTTCCAAATGACCAACAGACTTCGCTGAAGAAGGGCTTCAGCACAAAAGCTTCTACTTTGTGTTATTTTTGTGTTTCTGTATTTCATGTCTTCAGCACCCCCACCAGCTCTCCAGTTTACTTATGTGTATACTGGGCTTCTTCCAACACCTTGTTGAAATCTGTATTATTACCTTTCCCTTTCTTTAAGCACATATACAGGGTGTATTTAAATTCCACCGACAAACTTCTAGGGCTTGTAGGTGGATTCTAGGTATGATCCGAAAAATTAGTCCGAGTTGTCTGCGTCGCTTCATTACCGAGATACAGGCCGATGAATGTACCATTGCTCCTGTAGTGTTTGCAACCATATCCGCACCTCTATCGCTGCTTGTAGTTATATACGTAGTTGGGACTGCTATGCGCGGTTCAACGTGACTGATCTGGCCACAGTGAACTTCACTCCTTGATCTCTCGATCAGTAGTCGGAAGTTATTAGGTTCATTTAATTAAATAAGACTCTAAGAGGGCAGGATATGCATAATCTTTACGTTCTAATGTACGAATAACATGGGATGGTAAATATATATACCATTAATAGGTATCCAAGATGCCTCATTGACAGGAGAGTATTTCATGCTCTACAATAGCTGAGTTATCCAGGATAGGCAAACCTTGGACTATTCCGTTTGTAAATCTTTCGCCTTTTGGCGCAAGCTAAAATAGGGCTAGGGGCATTACGATATATATATACAGGTGACCCCACACTTACGACTTAATTGGTTCCTGGACGACGGTCACAAAGCGGGCCGTCGTAAGTCGAACCCTTATTTCCCATAGGCGTAATGTTATAAATTGGGGTTTTCCAAATTTCTGAGGCGATCTTCCAACTTCGTGCTGAAGGCATCTTTCTTTTCTTTCAGTATTTGTAGGTCCCAAGTCTGTCTATCTCTTCTCATATTCCTTATTTGTTTAGCTTTGTAGTTACATCGACTATTAGAAGGATGTGATCTGAATCAATGTCTGCTCCTGGTAATGTCCTAGCATTTTTTATGCTGTTCCTGAATCTTTGTTTTACTACGACGTAATCTATTTGGCATCTCATTCTATCTCCTGGGCTTTTCCATGTGTACAACCTTCCTTTATGGTTTCTGTATTAGTCACTACTAGGTCGTTATTAACACAGAATTCTACCAGTTTTTCTCCTCCTCGGTTTCTTTTCCCAAGTCCGTGTTGACCGACAACATTTTCTTCTTGTCCTTCACCAACTATGCTGTTCCAATCTCTCATTATTATGCAGTTTACCTTTCCTCTTCCGTCTTCTTCATAAATCTCGTTAATTTGTTCATACATCTTCTCAATTTTTTCTTCTTCATGAGTGGACGTTGGCATATATACCTGGATTATCAATATGTCCACTGGAACTGCTTTTAGCTTTATTGCCATCAATCTATTGTTCCTTGCTGTTATTTTTGTCACGCTCTTCATCATATCTTTCCTAAGTACCACAGCTACTCCCCTTGCCCCACTATTTCCTCCAGAGTAAACTACTGTGAATTCTTCTGAGTCGAACTGTC